>VYXB01005447.1:0-91457 GCA_013397135.1 Pachyramphus minor | reverse complement strand
AGCCCTTCCCAAATCTTCCTTTGTGAAGCCAAACCATGAATATCATAGGGCAGTAGGCTTTTCTACTCAGGACTTTTAGTTTCTTTTAGCTGTGCTATAATGCTTATCCTTTCTACCTTCTCAAAAAAAGAAACCTCTCTGGGAAATTGAATCCCTATGGTTTTACGGGAAAGTTTCCAGCTCTCATTTAAGAGGTCAGAAACCAAATGGCACAATGTTTGCAAGCGAAGGGGAAGAAGCATGTGCTAATATTATCTTTTCAACTTTCTACATTACTACTACAGCAGATTCAGAGAATAAAGCACTAATGTATGCCTAGAAGTGATCCTTAAAAACAAACAAACAAACAAACAAACAAACAAATCTTCTCTTTCAATAATTAACATTTCACCTGTTTGACAATGCCTTCATAGAAAGCATTTTCAAGTTCCTGAGCAGAAAAATAGCTAGCAGGTTTTTTTAGTATATACATTATATTTGTGTGTGTGTGTGCGTGTATCTAAAAATGTGTACGTGTGTGTGTGTATACGTGGTTTTTATTCTGGTGATGTTAAATATGGAAATATTTTAAGGATTGGTTTGTGGTGTCTTGGGGTTTTCTGCTATGTCGGGAAGATATACTGTAATATTACTTTAGTGAATTCATATAAGAATTCCATCACTTAAAGCAGAATTCTATATTAATGAAATCAATATACATCCTTTTTCATAAAACATAGTTTATACGCTTTTTGTAGATGCAATTGGAGGGTTTTTTTTTTGTTTGATGGTGTATATGCACACAGAGAGAGACTGAAAAGCAGACCAGAAGTTTTCTTATGCCTGTATGTCCCTCTTTAGTTAATAGTAGAACGGAAATGGTACAGCTAATTGCTATCTATCTTCTCTCTTCAACAAATACAATTAACATTATAATACAACTTTATCAGAGAAGAGCACAAATTGATGAAACATTATTTATGAATAATATAATCTATGTTATGAATAACATAATCATATGTTATGAAGCTGTATTCCCCAGATTTTTTTCATCACATAGCTTGGTGAAAATTACAGTAAATTGTTTGCAGAAGCAAGAACTCACATTTGAAAAAGAGGCAATAGTAACATTGTTCTGAATCTAAGTTTGTAAATTAAGGAATTGATTTTTTTTCTGATTACCTTTCAAGACTTTTCAGCTAGAACAGTTCACACAATCATTCTCTGTCATCTGCAGGCTTAGCGTCAAGGACCAACTATAAAGATGCTTGCTTTAAATGAATATTACTAAGCAACAGGGCTTGAATTAAAAAAATAATAATTTTTTCCTTATGAAAACAACTATATGTATGCACAGATTACAGCACATGGAGTAAGAAGACTGGAAGATTGAAAACTATTGAGATAAGAGGAAATTAACTCCTAGAGGTTCCAACAGTTCTATGTCTGCCCTTTCCAAAGGTTGGCTATGACAAAATTAATCAAATTATATTAAAAAAGGGCCTACACCTTGTATAACTAGAATGACAATATGTACATTGCATCCAAACTTCTCATAACGGTAACAACAAAGATGCTGAGAGTTTATGCCATAGGAATGCTATAAAGATAATACAGAAGACATAATTTAATAATTTCAGAAACCCAAGTGGATTGATCACTCCTTCAGATATAAGACTTCATACATATGGGTACAATTATAAAATGAAACAACACAAACACAGTGCTTTTGGGTACATAAATATAGGACCTGAGTACTGGTATATATTACCTGAGGTAATATAACCTCATTCCTTATTAGTCCTTTCCTACATCCACAAAAGTAGTTTGATATTTTCTAATGAAACCTAAGTAGGATATTAAAGCTCTGTAGCTGACTAGATTTAATAAATCTTCTATGCCCCACTTTCTTTCCAATGTAGTATGGTCCAGAGGACCATATTTTTTCATATAGATGAAGAAATGTGTATTTACAGCAGTGCAGGTCTTTATCTCTTAATTCTTTCACTCTACGTATTTTGTGAAAGATCTTTACACTGCATCTCTGATGGTGCTGTGTAAACTAACTGTGTAAAAAAGCTATCATTCAGTTTAGCTAGTTACATTGTCTGTAACTCACCTGGTTTCATTGTACATTCCTTGACACTGCTGATCTCCTGCAGCATCAGTTTTCCTGTTTTACAGCCTGTTTCACTGTTATTCCTATTTTTTACTCTATGAAAAGCCCATGTGAAAACTATGCATGAGGAAGGAGAGAGGGGTGACTTAGTGAAAGGTTTGTAGTTGTTTATGTCTGAAATTTATATTCAACAGAACAGTGTCTTTACCATAAAGTACACCTGCATTGCCCTTTAGTAAATCACCTGCTGTGTGTTGGTAGACTTGGAATGTTTATTATTTTGCTATTAATTTAATTATTGAAAGAGCCAAGCACATATTAGGATCAAGCCTTGGGGGCATTTTGGAATTTTCTGGGCAAAATGACCTTCTGTGTGATCTGTGATCATTGTTGCAAGCCCTTGCTGTCAGTCTAGCCTCTTCTCTCCAGGACCAAGCAATATTCTTGTGCCAGATGTGATGAGTTTTCAGAATAGAAATTGTTCACATGCTCTTATGGATATTATACTGAATTAGACATCGCTTTCTAATTTAAACATAGTCTGCTGTTATTTTTCCCTCTTGTAATCTCTATAAATATTTGATCTGTACCTGGCTGAGCTGTTGTCACTAAAATGCTGTTGCTACTGAGCTAACATTGGTGTTTGCTTTCATATAAATATGTTCTTCATTTAAGCTTCTCATTGAGACTATGTACTATTTTTGGGGAGAGGGTGGGTGGTTGAGATTTTATTTCAAATATTATCCTAGTTCAAATATTTTTACTTATAACACAAATACAGGTGTCAATTTTTTACTTTATCATTAAACTCAGATGTTCTGACATCTTCCATTTAGTTACAGAAATGCATGTCTCACATGCACTTTTGCCTTTCACACCAAAAGAGATTTTCCTGTCTTTAGCCTGGCACATCATACTAAATGTCTTTACCTTTTTCTCCAAAACCATTAGGCCAGTAAAAAATCCATCTATGTATACTTGGATTTCTTGAGTCAATCTACATGTAAATGAATAATTTCTACTTCCTTAGAAGATATGTGCCCCCATGGTACATTCCTGCAGTCAAGTTTTAGTAGACTTGGGTTACCTCAGTATTTTTTAAAGAAAACTGGTTGGAATTTTTACTTGGATACTGCAGTGATTTAGGTATTCTACTTATTAATTTATCTTGAAAATTTATCTCATTTTTCCTTATAAGAAAAAAGCCATATATTGATATTTCATTTCCTCCTGCTCTGCGTTTTCCATTTGAAATAAAATTATTAAGAAGTTCTGACAGAAAAAACCAGTAGGTCAATGTCTTAAATATTAAGGTAAGATAGATGGTAACTCCTAATAATACTGCTGGAAGAAAGCTGGGAAAACCACCTGAGCTATCATTCCTTGTCACAGACTTGTTAATGAACTACACCACATCTAAAGCATAAAGCATAAGGCTAAGCTCTGGCATTTGCAATTTTGGCTGCTTAAATCTAAATCAGATCTGTCTCTGTAATATGCGGTTAATTTCCCTCTTCTGAAAATAGTTTTTGCAAACCCTGCAAAGGGAAAACATAATTGTGTCTGTATTTCGCTCTGCTTTAACTTTCAAGCAAAGCAAACAAATTAAGTAGCCACAGAAGCCTACTTGCCTCAGTTTTTTGTTTATGTATAGCAGAACAGACAAAATCATAGTAAAGGGCAGAAGGTTTTGGTAAGATGTAAAATGCACTGGAATGGCAACTGTAAAACATTGCTCAGACTGAAATTCTTTAGAAGAATTGTGCTGAAAAAAACGATTGTGTTCCACTCTGTCTGAGCATTGCCTCACCCTCCATCAGAGTTCCAAAACAAACAGGTAGCAACTGAGCCCTCCCGTATATCTTCTGACAATAATTTTGTGCAAAGAAATGTAATATTATGTAAAATCCCTCTTAATTTTTTTTACCTCCATGATATCTGTATATGGAAATGTGCTATTGCCTTATCTTTTAACTTTGCAGAGGCAAATAAGAAAATCTGTTTGTATTTTTGTTACAAGAACATAAATAATGAATATTTATAACAGATTGGGTCTACAAGGCATAAATTACCATTTGGTTGAACTGTACCTAAATACATTTTGGTTCCCTTTTTAAATTACTTCTTGTTTAAAATAATCAATTTAAAATAATTACATTTATTATTTTAATTCCCTTAGTCTTTACACTTAAGCCAGGCCTTTGTTTTATTATAAAAAGCATTTCTAGATACTTATGTTTTTAGTGTTGTTAGAGTAGTTGCTTGGGGATCACCCTTGATATTAAGCATAACTCTATTAAAATTTAATAAGAGTCAAATTCTAAATATTCCAGGAACAAAACTCTTCCTGTCTGTTAATTGAAAAATTTTGCATACTGCATGCCTTCCCTGAGCACTGGCTACAGCCACAAAATTTTGTCTTCTGATACGTAATAAATTAACTTACATTGTTTAGGGTTTTTTTAAAGAAGAAAATGAACATTTTTCTATTGCAAATGCTTAGTGTTAATAAATTTAAAGCAGAACTTCTAGTGTGTGTAAAGCAATTGTGACATTTTTAGGAGAAATGTTAAAATGATATCTAGCTACAACAAAGTAATTTTTTGACTTTATATACCCATCTTATATATAGCTTATGGCTATACTGTATACATTCATTCTCCGGTAGCTGAAATGAAAACATTTAAAAAAAATATGACAACACATCCAGGTGGTGTGGAATACAAGGCAATTGCTGTTGTATTTTTACACTATAGAGAAATTAACAAAATTAAAGAATTTACTCAAATTCAGAATTTTGGGGTGGTTTTTTATGGTGTTTGTTGATGTCTGCTAAAGGAAAACAGAAACTTTGACTGGAAGGAAATGAAAGCAAATACATGTGTGTTGCAAAAAGTAAACACATCAGCTATAGTATTCAAAACTTTTATAGCCCAATTAAAACCCAAACAAAAACATCCATTACAATGACAGTAAACGGGAATGTTTGAGCTTTGATATTTACCAACATGGATTTAGTACATATATTTTCAGGAATTTTGAAAAACCTGTTTTTTAATTGGAAAGTAGAATAAAAATTATTGTCCTGCCACTTTGCTTAATGTTAATTAAAATAATTAACATTATTATACATATAATTAAATATATAATACAAATATAGAATTATAATATATAATATATTATATATTTATATAAAATATAAATACATAATTAAAATAATGATAACAGCTCAAACAAAAATGCCTTTTTAAGGATGATTTGTGAAGTAATGCAGAGCAGTTGTTCAAGTCTTCCCGGATCTGCACAAAGAAACAATCATGGAATTAAGAGGTTGATCTTTATGAACCTGATAAATAACTGTTGACATTTTAGAAGTGGCAACATGTAGTTCCTTCTCATGCAAAACATGACTTAGAAAATGCAGACTACCCTAAGCTGAAAGCAAATTATTACTTTTCCATAAAATTAACAAGATTTTCCTGCTCTTATAAGGATAAGGCACTAATACCTTATTAGGTATACTCATACCAGGGATCACATTTAAGAGCTATGAAACCTGTATTTATGTTTTCGTATTGAAAATCTCATTTTAACTCTCGTTAGTTCCATGAAGACATAGAGACTTCACAGAAATGAAAACTGAATCAGTCAAACCTCTATTAGCTGGTTTGGGGATTTTTGCTTTTTTTTTTTGCATCTTTTCTTTCCTTCCTGGAGGTTAGTCTTGTAATGAGATGAAGTAGATTGGTGGAAGATGTTTTGCTCTTCCAGGAAAAAAGAACTAAGGGATATCTGATACTAATACCTTAATATTACTGCTTTCAAACATCGTAGAGATTCTCAAAGAGATTTAGCTTCTGAGATCACATAAAATTAAATTAGAATTTGACATGACACAGTAAGTTTCTACAGTGAATAAAGAGGTGACCTAAAAGATACAATCCTACTTGCTTTAAACATGACAAAAAAAATTAGTGTTTCTCACAAATACACTCTTCAAATTTATTAATTTTCAGTACATGACTGAGAAATGCAATGTTCTTTTTTTAATTTTTTTCCTTGGCTTCTCACTGGTTAGTTTGACATAAGGAGAAGTATTGAGGACACAAGCTAACTGTTAAATTGAGGCATTAGGTATAGAACTCTGCATTCAAGATAATGTCAAAAGTTCTTTCTGGTTTGAAGATGAATTCAAAAGTGACAGTTTGATATATTGCAAGTTTCACTACTATAATTGCATTGTTGAGATGAAAAAGACACCTTAGTTGACCTAGAAATGAGTGGTATATTGACAGTGGATAGCTCATAGCAGACTTCATGGTAGCCTGGCCTTCAGTTGCATTCTGCTGGTCTCAGATGTTGGCCAAAAGCTTTACTTCCATTTAGTAGGATAAGATGGGATAAGGGTAGAGTGTCGAGCAGCAAGGATCCAAATGGGACCAGTTTCAGGAATGGAAAAGGATGTATAGCAGTTGAAAAAGGACTTCGTTATATGACTTTACAGTTCTTATGTGGTTTCATATATGTGCATTGTATGTTACCTGTATGGCTGTTTTACCTGGGTATGCTCAAGCTTGCCTCGAGCTGCCTGTGCCCTGCTCTCCCTGCTCCTCCCTCTGATTGGCTGGAAAAGCTGCAGTGTGGAGAGAGCTCCCATTGGTCCATTCCCAACCCTGTTCCACCCTAGTTCCTCCGTTTTCTCCCGAGTTCTTACCCCTATTTGTCCCCCTCTTTGTATGTCTCATGCTCCACTTCATTTTCTGGCTCTTTCCACGCCAGAGCTTATATTAATCCCTGCATCCCTCCAATAAATAGCATTGTACCTGCAACCTCGTCTCGGACCACTGGGACGGCGCCGCGCTCCCGTTCCCCTCCCACCTCGGACCGTGGCAGTAGAGAGTGGAGGTTGGGTATATTTTTGAACTCAGTAGTCACTAAATGAGTTCTCTAAATTTCTTTTTCAAGACAAAGAGAAGGAGGAATGATGAAAAGATCAAATGGAAAGAGTGCAACAGAAAGACTGAAAAAAATCCAGAACAAATTAAGAGCCAAAAAGAAAGTAAAATGGTTATCTGGTGAAAAGGAGTAAAAGACAATTGGATTATATAGGATCAGTCTTATGGAAGAGATGATATTCAATGACTAAGTTTTCATCTACAGATATTGGTAAGTTTTATACAAAGTAAAGAACAGGGAAGGGAAAGGGATGCAATTTAGATTCTGCACTGCAAGATCTGTAGGTGTCTAGTGCACACAGCTAATGCAGCACATTTCAAAATCCTTTATAAATATATATAAATCTTTGACTGAAGCATGGGAGAGTTCACGGATCATTCTTTACGCTGGAGTAAAATAAATTAAAGGAACAAACTGCATGTGCCCTGTGATTGTCGATAATCAAGGAGTGACAATTTATATGATGTTCAGTGACATTTTCCAAGTCAAAGTTGATTAGAGAGTGACAAACTTAAGGGTTAGTATTGTAAAGAATATATGACTACTGGGAATTCCCTGATGGAATAAAGGAAGCTTTTTTAATGGATTGATTCTAACCAAGGTATTAATCATTTAGCATGGAAGCTGGCATAAAAGAACACTTTTTACTACAGAGTGTAGAGAATGGGATAAGATGAATTAATGATTTCTACATTTGACTGCAATAATCAAGATGAAGAAAATAAGGAAAATGATGGTACGCTGAGGAATTCAAGAAAGAAAATGGATGTGATATGCAAGATCTGCTATAGTAATGTGTATACCAAAGACATGATGAAAAGTAGCATTGAATAAGATTTAAAAAAACAAAAACAAAACAAAATCAACCTATACATATATTTATTAAAAGGTGAAATTTGTGATGTCCTATTGCATGGTAATGATACAAGAGATTCTAGAAGAGTAACATAGAATCACAGAATGATAGAACAACTCAGGCTGGAAGATGTCTCAAAAGATCATCTGGTCCAACATTTCATGGGAAAGAGAGGCTAGATGAGATTTTCTAGCACCCTCTCTGGTGACACCTTGAAAATCTCCAGTGATGGGAACTCCACCACATTCCAGTGGAGGTTGTTTCAGTGGTTAGTTGTTCACACTGTAAAAAAAATTTCTTTCTTGTATCAAGATGAAATCTTTCCCAGTGCAATTTGTACCTGTTTCCCCTTGTCCTTTCCATGTGGCTCCCTGTGAAGAGAGAGCCTTTGTCTTAGTACTGGGTTACTGTGATGAGATCCTCCCGAAGCTTCTCTTAACATGGATGGTTTAACCACTGTTTGGGCTGAAGACACTTTGGAGCCAAATGATGAAAGGTTATGACGATATTGGTAAGAACAGCAGGAGGTTTGCCACCACTGTCTTTATATGTAGATAAAAGTTTCTTTATCAAACTGCCACTGGAGGCAGTTGTCAATATTAATGGAAAGAAACAGTGTTAGCCTTGGACAATAAACCTCACAGCTTTATTACTCAAATGAAGAAGAATAGGCTTCTCACTACAGGAAACTCAATTGTTTAGCATTAAAAATGTAAGTTTGAAATGAAATATTTTTAGTTATTCTTGAGGCTGCCTGGATGAAAACTAGCAAACACAGTCCTTACACAAGGTGGAGGATGTGGGAAAGAAGGTAAAATGGAAGCTCATAGTTTTAACAGTAAAATCTTGCATGCAGTGGTACTGAACAAGATTTCAACATGGGAGTAAAAACAAAGTAAAAAATCCTATAATGAAGGTTAATCAAAGATGTTTTGTATTAGAGATAATAATCTTTGGCATTGAGAAAACAATTTTTCAAGACTATGAGAAAATTTTCTATCTCTTTTGACAGCCACTTAGTAAAGATTTTGATATGGTTCCATACAGAAGACTATTAGTTCAAAGGGGGAAAAGAGAATTAGTGCAGTAACTGTAGGAGAGAAAAGCAAGCAGGTCAAGATGGACTGTCTTCCACTGAGAATATTGGCACAGAACATCTGAGAGTAAATCTGGTGATTGCTTGAAGCCACGTGGTCATTGTGCAGATGAATTCCAAGACATTAGACAGAAAATAGCAGATGATCCTGAGATTTATAAAAATATAAATAAAACAAGATTTTAACAAGCTAAACACTTTGGAACTAATCTGATTTTTTTTTTTCCATAGGCTTCAGATTGTCAGTTGGAGAATTCATAGTGTACTTTTAATTTCTGTGTATATATATGTATTACACATGTACACATAAATATATGAATTGACATTTATTTTTATGCAGCTATGAAAGACCGGAAAAAAAAAAACTGTAAAAAAAAGTTGCAGACGTACAACTAATTTTATGCTAAAGAACAGGATGTTTGTGGTCCGTTGAAGGACTAATGAGGACCTATGCAAAGTAGATGCAGTACCATATAAAGGAGTATAAGATCAGAAAACGGTCCAGTATAGCATACAAAGATTTAAATATTTGTCATCTGACCTTGAAAACATGCTTAGTGTTTGGCTATCTAAATGCCTGTTAAAATGCATGATAGATGTATGACAGCAGTCAATATCAAATAGAAAAACATATGTATATAAAGGATAGTTATACAAGGGGTCAGTGCAATCCTTGGTTGTCAGGTGCTGAAACCTCTTGTGTGCTGTTTAATCAGTGCTACACAATGCTGTGCTTGTTAGTTGCCAGACCATGAGATAAAGGACACTGGGTGACAGTTTTGGTATTTCATCAAGCTTTGTGGCTGGACAAGGTTAAATGAGTGTCATCTCTGGACTGATGTTAAAAATAGCTTTTAAGCAGTCAATTGTGATCACTTAAGAAGGAGTCTCTACAGCGTCAGTAACAGTCAGTGAGCCAAAATGGCCAGTGGTCAGTGGAAGACAGAATCTGACAGAAGCCACCAGGAAAATTATCTGGTTTTGCTAGTTATGGGAAAGTACTTATATAATTGTTTAATGGCATTTGTCATCTAAAGTTCTTTATGTAGTTCCAATACATTCATATGCAAGAGGGAATTCGAGATGACTTTGGTTCAGGGATGGAGTAACAGGAGAGCCCATGAACCAGTGGTCTTCTGTGAGAGTAAATAGAAAGGTTGGTTGGCTTAACGTAGCAAAATGAAACTTTGAAGGTGAAAAGTGAATGTCCCATGGGCTACATGTTGAGGAATACACTCAGTACGTGTAGCTCGGTGTGCAGCTGCAGGGGGAGCTGCAGGCTGAGCTCTGGGTCATGGGAACCTGAGGCAAGAGGCTTTGAACGGGCACTGACCCCTTGTATAACAAAGGGTATGGGGACCATGCCCCAGCCAGGTGACTGGGCACTCAGAGACAAGCAGGAGCAGAGGACTCCAGACTTTCCTGTGATTAAACTGGGAGAATATAAAAGCCTAGGGTTTCTTTTGTTCAGGGTCTGTCCTTGGAGGCACCAGCTTGAGCTGTTATTCTGTTGTTGCACATTATTTCAAGGATCCAGACATATGAAACTGCTATGGGAAATCTGGGGTCAAGGCAACCAGCTCTGACTCTGTGAATGTGGGGTGTGCAGGCAGTCAAGTGGGACACAGGTTGGGTCACTGGAGCCACCTCCTGTGAAGGGACCTCCATCCCAGCAAAGTCTCTCATGGTGAGATTGTGACTTCCAGAGTGGATCCTGGATCACCAGACAGAGGAGGCACCAGCTTAAGCAGACTGTCTATAGGGAAGACTCTTCAAAATTCAAAAGATCAAATTCAAAATAAGGTAAAGTAGATGTAGATGTTGCAAAAAATAACTTTGTTTGGAAATTAAGAGGGAAAAAGTTTTCTTACTTTCATTGCAGTGATTTTCTAAAACAGGTTTAAGAGTGGAGACAAGCAACAAAATAAGCTTTGAGGTAGAATAAGGTTACATGTTATGGTGATAATAAGAGAATGCAGAAAGTTCCTTTTGCTGTGGTCCATGCTTCTGTGTCAGGACCATTTTATACTCTTTTTCTTATAAACATATTCTTTGCAAGTAAATGATTTACTTTGTTCACACCATGCCCATATTTACTTTTTTAAAATATAGATCAAATCCTAGCCCTGACGCCTTTATTTCTGTTATATAGCTGTTTTCTCTTTCTAGCTGATACAAATCAAAATTTGGCATTCGGTGAAGTTATTGGTAAAAGAAAAGAGGCAGCCAAGAAACATGTAACAAGCTCTAGAGCTACTGGAGCTACTAACACTTTCTTCTGTACTCTACCATAACACCTGAGGATAAGAGAAAGAGGATGCCTTGTGCAAATTCGTTGGACTTCTTCAGATTCTATCTTAAGACTGTGTAGAAAAACTTTGGAGACTGTATACCAAACTATTATACCAGACTCCATATTTATTGCAGTCTTTCACTGCATGCAGAGACAGCTAATGCACATTTACTGGCATATCTATGGAAAAAGTTCCTTATTATACTGCTTTCTTATTGGAAGTGCCCAGTGACAACATACGATGATATTAAGATTAACAATCTACTCTTTAATACCAGAGAGCACATTTGCAATCAAATGATCTATATCAATGAGGTATGTGGAGAACATTTTGTACATGAGTTCAGCAGTTCATGGAGTGGTGCCATTACTCACCTAAAACCACCCGTTATTCACTTCATGAGTCCTTTGTTAGTGTTTCAGAAAGCTTGACCTTAAATTAAACAGTATTTTTCATGTTTTGAAATAGATGCTTGTAACATGGTTTTGAATTTGCACATGGGCAGCCAAATTTGACCACCTCATGTGAACCAGAGTGCAATACAATGCAATCTTTGCTCCGTGACTACAGGCAGAGAACTACAGCAAAAGGTCACCAGACATTTTGCTCATTATTCAGATGAAGAAATGAGCAACTGCTGTGCTGGTTTGGAAATGGAAATCATTGTTAACGTTGTACAATGCAGTGGGGGTTTTGTTACCTCTCCATTTTTGATTTTATTTTTGGGGACAAATATTTCTTACTGCCTTTAGGTAGAATTTGTGAAACAGGTTGATTTAAAAAGTAATATAATTGTCTTTTTTCATAAACAAAGATTGTTCTATTCATTTTTTTTAATATGCAAGGTTTTGAAATAATTATTATTTTTTCATTATTAGTTGGATAGTATGTTTAGCTTTAATCTTACACTACTCTCCTGGACCACTAAAAAAAATATTTTTTGATTCACAAAGGTAAAGAGTTTTGTAATATTTCATAGAAGACTGAGGAAGATTTTATGATAAGAATTATTTAACAATAAGAAATGACAAGAGTAAAGCATGCAAATGCTGTGCAATCTGTTTTATCTGCATCCATGATCTCAGTTGATGCAACTTGTTCTTTCCATACGTGTGTGAGAAACAGAGTTATTATGAAACTAGTTAATAAAAAAATTACCTGAATATAGAAGAACAAGTAGGTACTAGATCAATGAAGGTTTAACTGAGGTTTACAAAACTTACTGCTTCCTTGCCAGCTCTGTGCCTGCAAGTTTTCTCAAGGATTTTCTCTCCATGAAATCCCTGCCATGTGCTCCCCTCATCCCAGGGGTTTAGTTGTGTGGGTCTGAAGGATGTAGGGTCTAGCTCTGATGTGCTTTAGATGTGTTACTTTGACTCGTACTGGGAAGAAAGAGACATAAGGCACTCTGCAGAGACAGAAAAAAGAAAAAGTTATAGAAGTACTATTGCTGAGGCTGGTTCATTACTAAAGCAAAAGCAGAAACAAAAGCAAGGAATGGTATAAGCCCAAAACAGGGAAGCTAGTTATTTTTGCTGGAGGCCGCTGGGTCAAGCTGTCAGAACTGTCAGTTGATGGGAGACAGCAGCTTGGCAAAATCCAGGACCAGTCACATGTAGCCACTGAGGTTAACACTTCTGCCCTGGGGGCCACCTTCCTGGCATCTGTCTGCTGTGCTGTCTGGTTGTGGTGCGCTGTATCAGGGGAGGTGACCATGATAATAGCTGGCCAAACAGCTCCCTAAAACTTCTTTATGCTTTAAAGTTGTGTATACACTACTTGCAGAGTCTCTGTGCATCTGGCTAAAGATGTCTGGACAAAGAGTCCCAAATGAGGGGCTGTAAAATCAGGACATATCCCTTGTGCTTCATGGAGGCTACGTGGCAACACCTGGGAAAACTCAGCTCCACAGAGCATGTGACTTACATCTGTCAAGCAGGATCTTAGTAAAAGAAAATTGATACACCTTTTCTCACCATGCCTTAATAAAGTGCAGGCTCAAAGGATAACACTTTAATATTCATCACCCCGTTGGTGCCACTCTGCAGGTTTTCTGTTAACCACTCACACTCTAAGGACTTTTTTGCCTGAGGTCAGCTGTAAGAACTCCACAAACCTTTTTTTTCAAATGTGATGAACAATGGCTTTCAGCACTGAGCAAGTAGAACTGTTTCTCATCTAGAAGTAGAGGATCGCTGTGTAAAAATGTAATTTCAGTTAGAAGATTGACAATAAATGCTAGGACTGTGTATAGAAGCTTTATATTAAGTCAAATGAAAGCCATATACAGATTTCTGAGTAGTGACAATTGAGCACTGGATATGTTTCTGAAAGATATAGAAATGGGGGCAGGTAAAGAAATGATTGTAGTAGAATAAACTGGTGACTGAATGTGGTATCACACGGAAGGTTTGGGACCCTGGGCTAAATTGTAACTGAAACTTTGTCTTGTTTATTACAGATGAACTGCTGTAGCCTTCTCTAAAGCAGTACATGACATGATGTAGTTTAATGTATATTTCATTTTTGAGAATTCATGTTGGCCTTACCTTTGGCGTTTGCCTTTGGCATTCCATTTCTTTCCCTCGTTTCATTAATGATGAGGTTTCTATCCCTTTGTAGCTATCATTCGTAATTAATTGCACACCTGTGTTTTGTTTTGCTTTTATTGGACACTGAATGAGGCTAGAGGCTTCGTTTTTTACCTGTTTGATTAATGTAATTATAACATATATATATCTTCTTCATTAACAAAACAAATTATCTACTTCAATGTCACATTTGAAAATGTCAATTTCCAATCAAATCTCAGGACCCTTCTGGTATAATGATTTATTTTTGCAAACAGATATAATTGATCTAAAGTATCATAGAAAGTAATACCCACTTCTGCTAGTGTGTCTTCTCTTTGGTGGCATGATACATTTGCTGCTGTTTTGTTTACCCATGTAATATAGATTCTCATAAAGAAAAAGAATAAAAATACAATATGCAACTATGTGCTTGTAAAGATGTTTGTTTATTCCTTACCTTTCATACAGACCAAATAAACAGAGTGCAGGAGGTCTTTATCTGCAGTGTATGAGTGTTATCAAATTTTTGTTAACGATGAGTAAGTAATGATTTTGTGGTAGAATTTGTCAGTTAGAAAACAAATATGGATTTGTCTAGATAAAGTGACTAAGGCCAAGTGATGACATGATGTAAAATCCTTGTGATTATAGCTGCTGCTGAAAAAGTCCAGATTATGGCACACAACCAGGTTAATGATTAGGATTTGGCCATGGTACAAATTTTTGTGTCCAGCTTGAGATGTCATGTCTCATTCATAACCACACTTTACACCATGGATATAGGATATTCCATAAGGAAGAAAGGATATGGTCTGTTACCCAGACAGAACTTTGTCATTGGGAAAAAGCACACCAAAATGGGCTGACTGCCAGCAGAGAGTCATTCCATACAGCAACAGCCTCCTTGTTTCCCTTTTGAGAGCCTCGAAGAAGATTTTAGGATTTCAGTGAGGACTTTCCAATGGAATGCCAGAGTAGCAGTCTCAAGAGTCAGAGCTGATCCGTCCTTCTCTGCATCATACTGATGCAGTCTCTTTCCCATAGCAAAGAACAAATTTGATTCTTTCAGGGTAAAAATCTGAATACAGTGCAGCAGAAGAAGTCCATGTTATATTCCCATCATAGGAAAGAATACACTTTTTTTCTTAATATATGGTTGCTCATAAGGGCCAGAGTAACATATCTTTGGAATCACAAGTCAGACATCTTTTTTTTCCTTTTTGATTGTCCCATGGCATATTACCTATCACAATTCTAAATATATATATATATACACACACACATAGTCTGGTCTATTGTGTTATTAAATTAAACATTTTTATTCACAATTATGGATATAAGAAAAATACATAAAAATATAAAAATACATTAGCGATTTCCTTCTTCTCTTGATTGTGTTTCTGATTTTGAAGGTTTTTTTTTATTATTTAAGGACTCTGGAAATATTGGGTCCTAGTTCTTCAATTTTTTTATTTTCTTTCCTATTAGTATGATTTTTAGGTCAGAACATCCTGATTTATGATTTTGGCCTAAATATACTTTAAAGACTGTGGATGCCTGAGCTTTTACTGTGTGTTTTTACAGTTAAATGAAATTCCTATTTATATTTGGAAAGCTGTTCATGGATTTGGTTTTTTAAAGCAGAATTTGAAAGATCTATTTCCTGTGTTGCTTGTACTTGCTTTGGTTGCAAAACTCCCTGGAACTCTGAGAGCGGCACTTCATAAATGAAATTTACTATTATTGCTGTCTTCTCCACAGTAAAAGCTATTGTTAGCGACAACTGAGTTGCAGCCTTACTACTCCCTGTCCAATATTACAGCATTCCGATCTTATGTTTAGGCTCAAAGAACTTAAGCTGAAAAATTTTGGTTGACTGGTTGACTAAAGTTGGTCCAGCTTTTTTTTTAGCTGGAAAAACATATTTTATAATAAGAATCTGTATACAAACAAAACAGCATCTATTTGAAAGATAGGATGTATTTTAATACACTGATATTTGTTAGAACACAAAAACTGGTAGAAGTTGAAATGTGAAGGTCTGATGTTTAGCTGCTGTAGATATTGTAGCTTCATTCATTTAAATGTAGCTTTGCCTGTTAATAAACCTTAGTCCTCAAGTGTCTACTACCTGGTATGTCTCAATGAGAATTTATCATTCATAGTATGCTGATCTTAAGTGATGAGTGGGAGTCAGTGTGTACGTGTAATTGTGAGTGCTAAAAGTTACTTGCAACTTAAGTCATGTTATTCATAACTTAAGTCAGGAATATTAAACTTCCGAGACGTTCACTAGACATCCCATTACAGTTAAAGCATAACTTCAAATTGGAAGTTCTAAAATTGTGCTTTGTTCTCATTTCATTATTACTTAACATTAGAGAGCAAGAAATTCAAAGGTTTCATTGTAATATGAATTCTGTACAAAAACATTTAGTGGATTAATACATAACCTTTAGGTTTATGGGTTATTTCTTAATGAAGTAGCAACATATTTCACAGCTGAGATTATCTGGAAGACTGTGTTATTTTTGTGAATATTATATGATTGACAGTGTTTCAACTGTAGGCTGCCTGAATAGTTAAAAGGGGTTTTTGAAGACTGAAAGGCAAGGTAAACAGCTGACACAAGTCAGCCTTAGATATCCTATTGTTTAAAATTTAAGAACACATGGAAAACTTTTCAGGAAGAAATTGATTAACTGCATATATTCAGTGTAGAAGCCTTGGTGTAACAGGAAAATTTTTCCTTCTCGATAAATAAATCCTTTAAAAATTGTCCAATTCATCCAAAATTATTTGATAGCTTCCTCCACAAAAGAAAAATAAAAACAAAAACAAAACTTGGAGGAAAGTGATGTTTCTCTCTCTTCCTACCTGGTTAGGGCATTTGTCTTTGTTGATGGAGGCACAAAATCAATTTTCTCCCCTGCTTGAAAGGGATTGTAACAAGGACTCCTTCCTAGAACATTATGATGTATTTTTGGGGTAGTTATACTCAGTATCTCCCTTTGACTGTGGCCCTGTAAGTACCAGATCTGCACCAAGAAGACCAGCCCTAAAGCTGATGGCTTTAAGAGTATTTCGTTCATTCCCCTAAGTTTAAAAGACTTTGTCTTCTGAGGCTAGTGGCCTGCATTAATCACAGATACTGAACAAATGCTACCTTTTGAATATCTTCCAGACCTGAGGCGTGAAAATCTTACTCAGAACAAGAATTTCAATTAACTATGCCCCACAATTAAGATAATGCATTGTTGTCTTTCTTAACCATTGAATATATAAGTAGAAAAGCATCATCAGGTGATGATGTATTTTGTATTACACAGTACTGAGCACACTCTGGAGGTGCATGAAATCTGCCAAGTCAGAGGGCAGCTCTGAATTTGAGTTAGGCACCATGGGTAGTTGGTATGGGAAGGATACACAAAACAAAGGAGAGAGAATGGTTGTCATCAGCATCATCATATCTATCTTTCAGTTCTGTGAATGGTATATATTCAGACTCTATAATTTTTCTTTTCAGCAAATATTTTCAAAATTGAAATATCTGTATGTTTCATATCACAAAAGTATTTCATCCCATCTACAGTTTTGAATTTGTATGTACATAAATATATCTGGTTTTGCATATGTGCAAAATGTATGTATATATGAACATATATTTACATTAATATATGCATATATAGCAACATGAACATCTATATGTATACACTCACGTTTATTTTTTCTATTTTTTAAGACCATGTCATTTGATCTTTCTGTTTGCTCTGCCAGATTCCTTTAAGTAAAGAATGCTTGGATTAGGTGTAAGTCCCTGGATAAAAAGGGATTTCTTTAGTCATTTGTACCCTTCCTCACCTTGGCATGCTGCAGGTGAATGTGCTGGAAGGGGAAGCTCCTCCAAGGCAGGATGTGTCTCACAGGGGAGAGTGGGTATTGCAAATACTGGGAAAGCTATGAGAGATGTAAAGAGTGACACAAAGGCAACTCCAGGACTGATGGGGGGAAAGAAGTGATGTTCCTGGAAGCAGATAATATGGTATGGAGGTGCATGTGAATGGGGTGGCCTCAGCACAGGAAGTCCCTGAAGGGCAGTCACGCTGAGGGAAAACCTAGAAGAAAATGGCTCCTCTTTAAAGTAGGTGTTTGTGATGCCTTTCATTCTATATCTCTTCACTACTCACAAGATACTCTGTTTTAAAAGATGATTTTAACTCTGTTTCAGTTTTTCCTCAAGTAAAAGCAGGATCCTGAGTTTAGAAGTCTTGGTAGTTTCCTGGAGGTGTCAGGTTGCATGAGCAGATCCAGTAAAAGCAGTGGCAAGATAATGTGCCATCATAAGGGCAAGACAAGAAAGCGCTTATTATCTGCTGCAACCCCATTTTATTAGTCTCAAGGCTATATTAAAGAACACACAAGGAACCAGGCACAATCAAACCACTTTGCCTTCTCTAAAGAGGAAGAACATCGTGGGCTGGAAGGCTGCTGGAAGAGTGAAGTGGTAAGCAGTTTGGGATGACTGTCAGAGTGGGAGCTGGCTAAGCTGATAGCAGCATTAAAAGCACTAAATAATACCGGTGCATCAGCAATCAGCCTTCTTTATTCTAAATGTCTGATACCCTTGAGGAGTGAACAGAATATGCCATGTTCGGAAAAAGCTCTTTTAGTTGCTCCAGTCAAATTTTTCCACAGTCTCCTAGAAGGAAGCCTTTGTAGGGAAACCTTAAGTCTCCCACCTTAATTCAAATTTGTACTCATAGGTAACACAAGGCTTGGTCTCAGTGATATTTCTGCCCTGTTGAAGGTTACACACCTGAGTGAGTGCACTCGGTAACACCCTGAAAAGAAGGAGTTGTGAAAGGTGTCTTTTAGCTTGGTAACCATGGCGATAACTTTCCCTTTAATTAACTTTCTGCTAATGAAGAGTCAAAATTGTCACATATGCTTGGTACTTTTTCCCAGTTTATTCTGTGGGTATCACCAGTGCTTTCAGAAATGGAGAAACTGAGGAGGAGGAGGCTAGTTCTGAGCAGAAATCCAGGTACTCTCACGTTGGGCAGGTGACATGGGGCCAAGAGTAGGAGAACGAGAGGGCTGTGTCATGGGAAAGAGGGGAAAGGTAGTCTAACTCCTCACCTAAACTAAATCAGAAAAGACAGATCACAAGGAGCTGGACTGAACATAATCAGATCTCACGGACCTACAAAGGCATGTAAGCTCCTGGGAAGAAGGGTCTCTTGAATTATTACTTTAAATATCAATCAGCAGTATATTCAGAACCTGTGATCAAAGTAAGTCTCCAAGGGTTGCTAAGCATCTGTCTGACACATCATCCAAAGTGTTTTAATTACAAACCAGAAAGCTTGTTCCTCCTGAGGGATAGTGGGTGAGAGTAGATGCAGGTTGCATGTAGAAATAAATCTGAAAAGTCAACAGTGACCTCTGGAAATGTGTAATTGCATCCTGGCCTTTGGCCTCAGGAGAAAAGGCTGGTAAAACTCATGTTCCAACATCCTTCAGGTTGTGCTTAGACCGCAGAGATACCCTACTCCTTCTCTCCTTGGAGGTGCTGTCTCAGTAGGGCTGAGGCTCATAACCCTGTAACTCCACAGAATGAGCAAGAAGCTGAAGCCATGCAGCATCTTACAGCATGCGATGGAAAACCTTCTCCAGTAGTGTGTCCAAGGAAGCATCCTCAGCATAACACTGATGCTTCGCACTGGGGCTTCCAGCCTGCCGAGCCAGAACGCTGCCTGCATCTGTGGATCTGGTGTTGACTCACCCGCAGGGGAAGGTGTGTCACCTTTTAATCAGCGGTATGTGAATTAAAATTCAATGAAATGTCACTTTTCACAAACATTTCTTTCTGATACATGCTTCCAGTTGTTTTAAGAGCTGCATTAAAAAACAGACCTCTTCCAAGCTTACCTGCAAGTATTTAATGAATTGATCTTCTGCAGCTGTTTTAAGCTATATTTTTATAAGACTACATAATCCAGAAGGTTAACCTGACTTTAAAAACATTACCAGACACAGATGAAAACTACCACATCAGTTATCATAATTGTATGACATATCTTTATATTCAAATAACAATTCTAAAATTTTTGTTGGCTGAAAAATTATGAGGTAAAAGGAAACTGTGACTATTAATGGTACAATAGACTGGATAATGAGTGCAAAAGAGAGTTCTTAATGTGGTAGGAGACAGTAAGCAGTGAGCAATATTTCCACAATATTTGAGAAAGGAGTGGATGTGTTTCTTTCAATTGATATGTTTGTTTTTTCCATTTGAACAGATGCTGTTGTCATTTGGCAAAGTACTCCTTCATAAGGTCAGTTCCAAAACATTAGAATTAATACTCTTGATTTATGCTCTTATTGTTTTCTGCACAAATAAAGCTATGGCCTCTTCCGTCCAGTTCATGTGCCTCTGGCTTAATTAATTTCGAAGCTGGAAGAAGGTGCAAGAGAGAGCTGATATTAATAGCTGTACTAACATTAGGGACTGACTGGAACTATTTATTAAAAATAAGAGTAGGTCTTGTTATGTGCTTTGCAATATGTGCTTTTAGCATACTGCCACTGCACCCCAGGAAAAAAATCTGGTCTGAACCTGAATGCTGCGTTTAATTCCATACTTTAAAAAGTTCATAAAAGGAAAATCCTTGCCTACAAATGACTTGTCTGTTTTGAAAACTAACATGTAACTTATAGCTAAGGGAGGCTTTGAAGTAAAAATTTTGCAGTTTGATGGATCTGTACATCAGGGATTACTTTGTGAATAAGTCTATTTCCTCCTCTATTTTTATACTACTAGTACTTGAGTGACCCAGTTAGATGGCCATTTTGCTAGGTACCATACACTGATATGTATTCAAAGCATGTACATTTTTCTATCAACAACAGCAAAATGTTGTGAAGATGAGAAAAAAATAATGTACCAACATCAAAGATATGCGTGAACCTGAAGGACAGCTCATGGCAGGGGAAAAAAACCAAACAACATATTCACAGTATTCCCCTCACCTTGAAGGGAAGCAACCCTGAGATCTTCAAATTAAGGAAACTAGGGAGACTACTATGACTGTACATCTAAATAGATGTCCAAATCTATATACTGGCCACGCCTTGTATTTATTTAAATCTTAATATCCTGTGAGTTGGAAAGAGAGTCTATTACCTTTTTAACTTCCACTTCTGCTGTTCTGAATGAATTTATGTTTTGCATTTCCTTGTGACTTTCTTCACTATTCTACCCCATTTAGTATCAACAGGTATTTTTTGTGGACTTCAGACTTCCCTCAAACTTCTTATTTTTGACCCAACATGACATTCCTTCTCCTTCATTGCCCTCAGATAGATAGTAGGTTATTTTTGGGCCTATTTCTCCCCAGAAAGTGTGAACTCTGTTTGTTGAGCTCCATAAAATATTTGCTCATGCTGAGCAAGAACAGGCTTTCAAGTGTTTCCAAAGAATCTAGGAAGGGGACTAAGTTCATCATTATCCTGAACACAGTAGCAAAGGACAGATCAACATAATTCAACTTGCTTCACTGCTGCGATTCCAGAGCAATTAGAGTGTAAGAAAGAGCAGTGTTTGACCAAGTCTTTCTACCTACTTGGTGCAGACACAATTACAGCTAAAGTTATAGTACAGTACTAATAGCCGCTTAAAGTGTCCCTTTTGCTTTTTGACACAAAATAATTTTCAGAGACATCAGGGAAGAAGGTTGTGTAGTGAGAATGGAAGATGTAGATGCTAATGAATGCCTTTTGCATAGGTGAAATTGTTTATCATTTCAACTCATTATACAGCAAAAGAAAAGAGATCCAAGTTTCAGGGTGGAGGCGAGGAAGAGATATCCAACTGTCTGGTCCTGATACTGGAGAGGAATCTTTAACCTTGGTTGGAATGATGAATAAACCCTGATGGATATGAATAAATCAAAGCTTACTTAGACAGAGTTAATGTAGAAATGCTACATATATAGTGTTTTGATAGTTACAACATATATCAGGTAATATAAAGTTAGATTATATATAGAAAAATCATATCCTCCTCTGTAGCTGTCAGAAATAAGAATACTTTTTACTATTGGTAATTAATTCCCTTAGTGTGTACAATTATGCAGGATTGATTGTAGAGTAAAAATCATATTTTTCACACAGTCCCCTGTGATTATTATATTCAGCGTTTAATCAAATATTCAAATGTTTATTTGTGTGGAGTGATAGTCCAGACCTTAGGATATTTTGATATTTATTTCAAGTGAATACCTTTTCATTTTCAAGAGATGGCAAAATGGTTTGCTCTTTTCAGTTAAAACCAAAGTATGACTGATATATATCCATATTCCTTACCTTGTTTATATAAGGTAAGGGAAATTTTCCTTCCTATAGAGATAATAAGTGTTATCAGGAGTGGTAACAACTATGAAACAAAAGTGTCTTTCCATGACTTAGAATAAGAAGGTATCAGGGAAAGATCTTCAGCTGACAGCATGAAAAATCAATTTACAAGTAGATTTTAAAGCCTGGAAGTAGGTTATAAGCAGAATTAAGATGTTGCCGCACAACCTCAGAAAGTTCATGAGTGAAGTGCTTATCCACGGAGAGGAAAGGTAATATACTTATGCCATAACAAAAATGAGATAATAAAAGTAAGCGATCAACACATGGTTTTCTGTCTTCTGTAAATATAGACTTGCACAGCAAAGCCAAAGAAAGTCTGGATCACTCAGGCATAATATATGCAAAAGAAAAGAGCAACTTTTATTTAGCAAATTAAATAATTTCCACAAAAGCCAAAATTACAGTTTGATGCCAACAGTTATTTTGTGTGTTATGTAAGTCATTCAAATACCTCCTCTTCTAAGGAATATAATTTGTTACATTCATTTGATGGCTGATGGTGTCAATGTCACTTCCAGTTAAGAAAGGAAAGGGAAATTAATTACAGATTATATAATCCCTGAGTGTGCTAGGGGTCCTCACCATGACATTTCTCTCCTGGTCTTTGTTATCCAACTAGACAATAATAGCTAAGCAATAATAATAGTGGTACCTAATCTTCTTTCGGTGCTGGACCAACCCCTTTGCCTTGGGGCTGAAAAAGGAATTGGAAAAAAAAAGAAAAATTGGTATTGTTTATTACCTGTGGAACGTACCTGCTACCTCTACTCTGACATGCACGGCTAAAAATTACCACATAATTACAATTTTAACATCTGCAAAAAGATACCATTACAAAGATGTATTTTCTAAATTTCGGCAGATGGAAAACACAACTTCTCAAGTGCTAAATTAAGCTTATAGACTGTCATGAGAGATTTTTGCTTACCCTTACATATGCTGTGGCATATGATACCTGAACTAAGGCAATTAGATCAACTAAAACACCCAGTCTCGCTGTGGGAAAAAAAAAAGTGTAAGTATGAAATGTATTTTAAAACTCTGACCACCGATATCTCTGAAATGGAAATAATGCTAACAAAATAGAAGGAGTAAACAGCCAAAATATGTTTATATAAATAATGCTTGTACCTTACTTAATCATTGGTATGCTAACATCAGCACTACCATCTAAAAATGGAAATATTTCTGCACCAAATTTTCTTTTCTTATGTAAGTCCAAAGTACTTCTAAGCCAGTTATAATAGACACAGCCCAAGCTGGCCATATGCTATTTAGTCCTCTCTGCTGCAGTTCCAATTTCTGTCAATAAATTAATACAGTGCATTCTTTCAGAAAAAAAAAAAAGAAAAGAAAAAGTAAAATAAATATGTGAACTCTAGGAATTTAAGAAAACATCCATATGACCTTTATTTTACAGTCCTAATTATTCAGGCTGATGATCTCTGAAATTCTATTTTTGTAAAGATGTATATCGATGATGAAATTGGAAATAGCTGGAAGGAAGAATGTGTGTGATTCAATATCACTATATAGAGAACTGTGCATAGTTACTAGTAACATCACCTGCAGAGAGAATTTTATAATACCTCTTGGTTTCAAACACACCTACTGATTTCAGTACATTCCAGAGTTATGCTCTTAAATGTTAATGTCATTAAAAGAATAATTTCTGTCTATTCTAATACAATGTTGTATGACACGACCTAGAGAAAGTTTATCTTAGCACATCTTGTGTGGTGACTGTAAAACTGATATATCATTCACAGCACCAGCAATGCAAATCCCTGCAGATGTGGAATGAGTTTCCATCAAAATTGTTTGGTCTTTTTTTTTTCTGAAACTCAAGACATTCACCAAGGCATGAAAAAGCAGAAATGATATGATTGTCTGGCTTCATTTTAAAGGTCATAAAATACATTTATCATCCTTAATATCTTTTATGTTTCTGTAATTAAATTATATTGTTCATGTGTTTTTCAGATACTCCTTGTACGAATCCAGGGAGGTATAATGAATACTATTTATAAGGGAAGAATTTCAAGATTATTAGAATAAATGCTATATGAGCTCTACAGCTTAAGGGTGAGTGAATAAAATTTTACACCAATGATATTCATAATTATTACAGCTTTGCTACTTTAG
Source organism: Pachyramphus minor (assembly GCA_013397135.1). Taxonomy (NCBI): domain Eukaryota; kingdom Metazoa; phylum Chordata; class Aves; order Passeriformes; family Tyrannidae; genus Pachyramphus; species Pachyramphus minor. The sequence goes on along the minus strand of VYXB01005447.1, from coordinate 67,021 downwards.
GAAAGAGTGAGCTACTGAAATACGTCTCAGTTTTGACTCAGCATTTTGTCAAACATATTGACTTCAGTAAGTAGGAGCACAATAGTTATTTCTCCTCAGCAGAATACACTTCGCATAGCCAGCAAATGGAGTTCTCAGACCCTCTGTGGTCCAAACTGCAGCAGCCCAGGGACAGAATCAACTTTTACCAAATGGCATATGTTGCGCTAGGGACTGAGTGGCCAATTCTAGTTCCAGTCCCTTCCGCATCCTCCCTGCCAGGAGTCCCAGGAAGAGAGAAACAGCAACCTGCTTTTGGGTTTTTCACATGTAAGAGGATTACGTTGGTAAGGAAGTCCTAAAATATTGTATAGAAAATGTTTCTAAATCCCCAACTAAAATCAATTGATCAAGTCATCATCAAGAAACTAACAGTATTCTTGTCCTGTTTAATGGTTCCTCTTCTAACACACATGAGGAAAGAAAAGATGTTACATCTGAAGTACATGATTTTGATTTTACGGTACCCGAATTTGAGAGGTGTTCTGTTTGTGGAGCAAACTTGAAAACTGCAATAGTCTGACAGAACACATGAATGGCTACTCAGCCACTTTAGTTCTGAGGGTTTTTTTAATAGGTTGTGGATTCCTGCATAACGGCCTCTCAATTTTATCAATCTCGTGGCTAGAAGTCTTTTTTAAAGTTACCCTTCTCTTGTTAAAATGTATTTGTTCTTTCAAATTTTTTTAATGATTTTATATATGAGTTTTCTCTCCAAATATTTGTATTTCCTATGTATTTACTGAGAACAATACAATGCCCTTACAAGCTCTATTCTTTGCTAGACTAAAAAAGCTTTGTTCTCCCTTCAGCATTTCAATAGTCCTCATCAGCTCTTCTGGTACAAATTAATCTCTCTCATATATAGGTGACCACTTTATATATGGTATTCCAGACAAAGCTTCAGCAGTTCCTTGCACAATAAAAGCAATGTTTTGTAATATCTAATAGGATTATCCCACTATTTATACCCTTTACACGTTCTTCCTGGTGTATTACTTTGATACATATTAGTCATCCTGTAAACAAGACTTGTAAAACTTGGGAGGTCTTTAAACTGATTTCACACTGACAGGACAATGTATTTTTTATTCCTGTCTCATTGTTTGTAGTTTGTACTCACTCGTTGTTTGTACTCATTGGTAGAGGCCAATAACAAAACATTGCAATAACCTTGACTTTGTAACAGTAAATGCCATCCTACTTCTACAACTAAGCTCTAGTTTTTCCTACAGAATACTCCAATTCTCCTGTGTATTGATGATGTCTGCCAACTTAGTTAATCAGCATATTTGTTAATTCTTTATTTCATGCCAAAGCAACTATTAAGATCTGCCCTAGAACCAATCCTTGCATAACTCCACAAAAAAATTCCCTGGACCCTGATAAAAATTTTCCCATTCTTATATATCCCATATTCATGTCTAAAGTTCTCCTTTTGCATTCTGTTCACAGTTGCATTTTACAGTTCTGAGCTTCTGAAGTTAGCCAGTAATTTTCCAAGGAAATATGTGTATGACTTCCTCACATAGAGTAAATATGTAATGAGTGATTTCTTAAAAATGATGTCAGTCATTATTCACTGTTGGTAAACATGTTGCATTTTATTATTTTTTCCATTAGCTTATATGTCTTTAAAGTAGGACAGACTTCATCAGTTCTATCAGAATTTGAAGAAAGACTTTTTTTTTGACCTCTCATACTCATCATAGAGTGCACTAAATTCTGAGGTTTCCTTCTGCCTGACTTTAAACAGACTTTAAACAGTTACTTCTAGCCATCAAGGTTTCTCTACCTTACCCAATAGCATATTCTTTATCAAAAGCTGAGATAAAATATTGATTTAGTTTTTCATTAAAAACTTTGTTTTCCTTTATAATTCCATCTTTTAATATTTTTCTTATTTTCCTTTTTTTTTTAAAACAGTAACTTTTTTTTATTATAGTTGTATTTATTATTTTCTTCTTTGACAACTCACTTTTTTTATTTTGTATCATAGCTGCTATTCCTAGTGCAGTTTTCAAAAAATTAGGTCCAGGGTCTTTTTTAGTAGTTTTTTTTCCTCTTTTGTTCAAAACAGTTTCCAGAAACCTCTGTGTTTTTAAAGCTCTCATACTGAGGTCCCTAAGTTCTTCAGCCTAGGTCATGTCATTTTAATCCTTTGATTTTTCAGTTTTCTAATTTTAAGCCAATATTAAAGTGCAGACCAATCTTTATTTTTATTAGAATGAGATAAAATCTGAAATGGCATAATTTCCAGCTTGTTCTATGAGGAACTGCAGCAAGTATCCAGCCTCAGAATACCAAGACTGGATTAATGGTCTTTGTTTTCCAGTGGCTATATGAACTAAAAATTTTCAGTAGTGAGAAATGTCATGGTAAGATTATTTCTCTAGAAACAGAATATTAAAAGAGTATGTATAACAGAAAAGACCTTTTTTTTCCCCATCTACTGTCATTAGGCAAAATTTCTGAAGAGAGAAAGAGAGTCTAAGAACATTATTTTAATCAATATTACCAATATCACAACAATAAATAGGTAAGAGTAATTGCAGGTATAACAAAGGGAACATTTTTTGGGAAAAAGGAATAATAAACCCTTAACTGATGTCCCTGTTAAATGTACACTCTTCCTGGAAAAAATGATCCTATTTTTTGATGGAAGATACACATTAGAACTCAAAAAAAATATTGACCATTTTGCTGTCAAAAGTTGTAGTTTTGCCAAGACCGAGATGCTTCTATGAAAGTATTCCAATGTCTGACCAACTCTATTATAAATACTTACTTGGGGAGCTGAAGAGTCTGGTGTTTCTGCATACTAAGCAGCAATGGTCTCCAAAGATTTTAATGTGAGTGGAATATCTTGCAGGGTTTGATCCTAAAGGAGATATATATATATCCCTGTGTAGTATCTACAGAATAAAATCCAATGCTGAATAAGTCTCTGAAAACTGAGAGAAGTGAGAGAAGAGGCTCTGTCAAAGTAACAATACAAGCTAGATGCTGTCTTATGAATCCATGATCCAGAAGAACAGTCAGACCTGCAGTATAACATTTACGCCTTGAGGGATCAACATCCCTTAGTCTGATAAACTAGATAGGTACCAGAATCCACAATTTCACCATTCAAGACAGATTGTGCAAGATACAAAGCAGAACTAAAAGTATAGTCTGCTTGGAAACTTCTCTTACAAGCTATTCAAGAATAAAAGAGCTATCTTGGAAGAGAGGTGAAAATTGTATGCAAGATATTTTCTAGTAAGAAATACTACTCACAATTATTTTTAATTTTCATTAAATAAAGAAAAATGTAAGATCCAGTTATATGCATCTGAAAAATAAAATTGGACTAATACTTAAAAAATGTAATTAATACTTCAATTAATACTTAAAAATAAATACTTAAATTAATACTTTAATACTTAAAAGATGTAATTAAAAAATGGAAATGAATAAAAATAACTCATGGTGAGGAGATGGTGTGCTGATTGAAAAATACTTCAATATAATTCTTTCTTTTGATTATTCTGATCCTTTTGAGACATTCTATAAATCAAGCAAGTACTTATCTTCTGGAGTAGCGGATAACCATGACATCATCTCAAACATTGTATGGCACATGCTGGCTTTTAAAATAATGACTTTTGTGAAAGCAGACTTTGTATCTTTATACTATGATTTAGTAGAATCTTATTGCATGAGTATTCTTGTTTGGTCAGACTATAAGACATTTATTAGCATTCATATGCAGTAACTCACATTTCATCCCACCTAAAGATTTCAGAGCCACAGCACTGTGTCAGTTTTGCTGCAAGTGCAATATGAAAGTAATCTATATAGGTACTGATATAAAAATCTGATTTAGAGTGGTGTGGCCGAATGTTCTGAACAATTTATAGTCTGAGATAAAGTACTCTAAGTCTAGGATGGTATTTCTGGCAGCTACATTGAGTACTTTTTGTAGGATGCATGAACAGTCCAGACTTCTTGATCACTGTTGTATGCTACCCAGACGGGTCATAGTTGTGCTGAGTGAGCATAGTCTGTACACAAAGGCAACTCAATTTATTCTACAACTTTGCAGTCCAGAGCAATATTAACACTGATATATGTCCACCAGATTCTCAACACTCCTGTGTGACAGATACAACCTCCTAAAGTCTATCATCCTACAAAAAGGGAGAGTCCTCTAAATGGAAGGAATCAAACTCAAAGGTGATAAATTTTCAATTGCCTTACATTAGTTAATTGTTTAATCAGCACTTGTTTAATATTAAATGAAGTAAAATAATTTGAGAAATAAAATTTTTCAGTTCATTTTTTCCACCTCCCCCCAAGTCTAGTCTGTTACCTAGCAAAGTTGATTATCATTGCTATACAGTGCATGACAACTCATAAAAACCGTCAGATTATAGAGTTTAACAATGCATAGTGAAGGATGCTTATTTTTATTTTATAATGCCTTTTATGACAGCATGTTCTGGCAGGGCATGTTGATTAAATAACTGATAATGCTGTGTTATAAAACACTGAGATTCTTGGTACTTTATAAGGAATTAGTACTAAAAAGTAAAATTCTCCTATCTGAACGTAGTCTTATTGGAAAAACAACAGTCCGAGTACCATTATTACTTATTCTCTGAGATCACTGTGCAGTATGCTGTACCTCACTTTGCAGGCAGACAAAACAATGAAAGTGAAGCCTAGTTAAAAGTCTCTAGCTTTCTGGTAATAATGAGATTTTTATTTTTTTTAAATTCTTATGTCATGTATGAGGTCACAATATTGAAAGAATGCTTTTACATTGCTTCATTACCCTGTGCTGATCTTATCGCAAGAGTGTAATTAACTCTTTTCTTTGATAATTAATATTGATTGCATGTTAGTCTGCGAGAAAGTAAAATGGCCTTTAGTCCAGTCTGTAGAGAACCTATGGAGAAATTTAATAGACTTTTTTTCATATATTTTAAATTGCTTAATGGTGCATCTCTCTTGCCTGAAGCAGTTCTTATTGCAGTTAGAAGGTGATGAGTAAAGGAGGTAACCAGTTTTTTCGTTGCCCATCCACAATTTCATTTGCTTGCTAATTCTTCCAGCTGAATCGTTCCAAGCTCCCTTCCTGAAAAGAAGACACAGCAGGAGAAAATTAAGGAGAATGTGAGTGTATTTTTTTTTAAACCCCAAAAGACCATTTTACATTTGTTGTTTGATTATTTGCATTTGTTCTTGTCAGTGCTCTTCTGTCAAATCCACTATGGTTTGATAGTGGGAGCCAAACCACTACTCCACTTGCTTTTCAGAAATGCTCCAATAAGGCTATCTTTAAAAACAAAAAAGAAATTATTCTGATCAAAGTAGAGTAGGGTTTGAAATAAAATCCCAGATTGAAAGATTCCTGAATTGCATTAGAATTAACTTCTGACTCCTAAATTTACATCTCAATTCCATCACAACATTGTTGAAAAACATGTAACTTATAAAACAGAACAATAATATGAAGAAACTAAACTGATAGACGGGACTATTTTACATCAAGGAGAGAAAGGGCAAGGAGAAAATGGGGAAAAATAAATCAAAAAAGTTACAGAAAATATATTATGAAGTAAGGCATAAAGTGATTAGTACTGGAGAAATACTTTATAATTTAAATGTTTTATATTTCTTAAGCAGAAAATCATAGAGCTACACACATTTAAAAACCAAGGTATGCATGTAATGATTCATAATAAGAGCTTAGGAGTCTGAGAAAGACCAAAAACAACACCTTCAAAAATGCAGAATTGTAAGGTCCTAAAATGATGTCTGTCTCACCAAGCATAGATTTGAAATACAATCCTAGAAGACTGTGTCACTTCATTTAAATGTCAGAGAATGATAGTCAACCACTAGGCTGAGCCAACACTGTCCCTAAGAAAAAGACTACATTATATTTCAGTAGAAAAGAACCATTCAATGAAAAACAATATTAATTAATAGAAAATACACTTTAGCAATTGTGTTTACCACAAATGGCTTTTTCCTCATGGAAACACCATAACTTAACAAATGTATTCTATACAAAACTATTTATTGAAGAAATCTAATGGGTACCCTGCAGGTTTGGGGTGATATTCACGCCTCTCACATTGGAACATGTTTACTGTTTATTGTGTATGAATATGAGTAAGATTATTTCTTTGACACCGTGGTTGTTTCTTTCTCACAAATAGTGATCAGCTGAGGCCAAAGGCTACATCAGCATCTAGCTAAGGAAAAAAACTATCCTGATAAAATGTAGAATAGATGACAGAGGTACAGAAAAAATGATAGAGTAACATACAGCACAGATACACTTGTGGGATTTTTTGGAGCAGGTAGCAATGATAGATAGTTACAGGAACACCTGACTGGCCACAGTTCCCCAGGGGAACTCTGCAAATAGCTGACCTAATTGCAGGTGCCTGGATTGCCATTAAAGTCAGCAATTGCCAACAGTTTCCAGAGAGTAGTACCTAAGGAATTTCATTAATACCTAACTGTGGTAGAGTCAATTCAAACATTGTCATCAGCAGAAATTATTTATGTTCCCTTTACTGATCTTAGAAGCATGTTATTCTCTTTTACTCTGCTAGCAAATTGGCTAATCTGTCAACAGAAATATTCACATGGGGGAGGAAAGAAAAAGTAAGGGCTGCCTGTCAGCTGGGGTCATGTGATAGCAAAAAGCCTGCAAGCAGATAGTCATAACAGAAGACAGGTGATCCTCCAACTATTTCTATCTTGGTCGTGGTCCTCCAAAGCACATAAAAAGTACATAACTGAAAGTCTCAGGGAGGATCATTATGCTTTTATGAAAACCAGCTCCACATCAAATAGGAGAAATCGATGATTTTCTCAAGAAATGTAATTTTCTATATTCACCCATAGATTTCATAGCTAGAGGTGGTCATTAAGAACATTCATTCTGAGTTAGTGAAGACCATAGAATTTCAGGGAGTCATTTGTTATCTCAAACCCACTGTCTGGATCAGCTAACACAGTTTAGAAAAATAACTAATTATCTTAAATTCTCCATGGAGTTGAGGGTACACATCCTCCATAGATAAAATTTTTCAGAGATTAATTATTCTTACTATTAAAATACATTTCTTATTTCTAGTCTTGGTTTGTATAATGTTAGGTTGATTCTTGACATATCAACCTGTTATATAAACAGTCAGACAGCAGACAGACAAATCCTCTTCTGAGTTCATACCCAAATATTCTTGTCTTGAAAAAGATGAATTTGAAATTGTAACCACCACATCTTTGTTAGATAGACTTACTAATAAATAACTGATTTGCAGATTCTATCCATTGGAAAAAAAACATGTCTACTCTCATCTGCAGAAATAAGAGAAAAATAATAGAAATGATGGATGGAGGTTCAGAGATTAAAATGTTCCTATAAGAACCTCAGGTTGAAGAAGAGATGTTTTTCTTTAAGTGAATGCCAAACATTCCTCCTGATTTTATTAAACCCTAAATATAGTGTAAGCACATGATGCATATACTTATAGACATATTTTTTGCCTAGACAGTTCAAGGCAGTTGTGGGACTGAGATGGAATGAATGGTGTTTTGCTAAGAGGATGGTGAATCTGCCAGGAAGCTGACACTATCCCAAGGAAAGAAGAATTGACAGACTATTGTTAGAATATCAGAGATTAAACGTTTTTCCATTTTTGCTCTCTGGTTTTCACTTATGTTGTAGGTGTTTGTGTAGCTGCTCCTATTGCCATCAACAGAAAAGTGCATGAGGTTACCTCTGTGTATTGATGTGGTTGTATGAACACTCAGTACTGCAAGTTGTGAGACTGAAATGGAGTCTTTCCCTTTTAAAATACAAGGTTACCTACACAAAATATTTTAAAGTATATTGAATGAAATGTAGGAATTCCTAAAAGATGGCCTTCAAAGTGCAGCTATTTCCGTGTGGAAGTTATGAGCTCAAATTAATCCAGTGTGAGAGGAAAACCTTAGCTCGTTAAAGTAAATAGGGTTTGAAGACAGATACCAGTATGACTATAAATTTTTAATGCAAAATTGTAAGAGCTTTTAGATGCCTGTAATCTATTTAGAGAACTGAAACAAAGAATTTCTAAAGGACCACCCATATTGGCAGAGGAAAAATGAACTGTTTTCTTTCATTATTTGTATCTGAATTGATAAAACTATTCTCAAGAGGAGAGGTGGTAGTGGTGAAAGAGTATGGTCAACTGCTTGAGTTTAGTACAATATAGCACTTAAGAAAGCATAACAATATAGAAATTCATCATCTGACAACATTATTTTTATCCCACTATCTGCATATTCAGGCATTCCTCTGAGAACATGTTTGTCCTGGGAAGCAGAAGATAGGGCTATGAATCAACTGGTAATTTTAGCCAATGAAAATATTGACTAAGCCATCACTCTTGGATTTTATACTCCAAATGTACTTGCATTCCAAATCAACTGTTATTAAGTAAAGAGCTTATTGAACTGAGAGCTAAACAATGGAATCTGCTCAGCATACATATCTTCAGAATTTAGAGACTTGCAGCAGGATGAGTGAAATACCATTATTTGTTTCATCATCATCTTGTGCCATGGAGAAAGCTATTCTTTCTTAGTTCATAGTTATCTATTTCCTTCAGCCTCAAACAGAGTATTTTTCTGCCAGCTGTATAAGCTGAAATGAAGTTATTTACAGCTCTTTTACTAAGTAAAACTACGAATATCAGTGCCTGTAACAAGTAAACCCAATGCTTTCTGCCTGAAATAGCTCTTGCTGTCTGAATTAGGGTGCCATATCTGCCCCAATTTAAGATCCTTTAGTTTTTAAATACCAGTCTGATATAAAAGTGAGCACTCAATTCTAGCACTGCCTTAGTGATATGTTGAATGCTGAAATTAGCATTAGTCTTCCCATCCAGAACTATAAATCTACCATCATGTATAGTATTTGGAAAGTTGATTGCTGGCTTGAGTGTCTTATCATAAAACAGTTTTCAATTCAGTATACTGACATTTTAATTTGTCTGTTCTTTACTGCTCAGAATTGAGGAAGGGGCATCATTCCAAGCTATTACTCTGATATCATTTAGAAGCAACATGTCTTTTGACCTCTGAATTAAACTGCAAATCTCTTTACATACACAGTATTTTGCAGTGCTAAGTTACCCCTTACATTAAATCTCCAGCTGGTTTACTTTCCCACTGAGAAAATGCAACCACTTGTTCAGCAAAATGGAGATTACCATGAAATAAATTACTGTTATTTCAAGGAAATTAAAGGTTTATGGAACACCTTGATTCAATGTAGAGCTTCATTTCAATTCTAGAACCAGCTAGTCAGCTCAGCACAAAGCATCTTAATTTATTTTTATTTATAAACATAACAAGGAATATCAAGGTCAAAGATTCTTTCAGGAATTAAATTATGTGAAATTGCTTGGAGTTTATTTACTTCTCACAGTCACGTTAAACGTAAACTTATTAAGCCTACCATATGTGCAACCATTAAGCATCTGACCAAAGTCTTTTCAAAATGTCTTCATATCTATTAAATTTAGACTTAAACCAGATGTGTAATTTTTCACCAAAAAAAGAACTAAGATAGTGTGCTCAAGGACACATCAATCATGACCAAATGGAGATATTTAATAACCATGTTGAAGTGAATAGAATTCACAAAAAAGGAGGAGTGTAAAAAGTTTAAACATATAAAAAGAAGGGGACATCTCGCTGGAACATCCAACTCAGTATTATTTGCCCCTACAGAAAAACAGCATGAAACTTCAATGGTAATTTTGCAATAGTGACTTGGTCTTGTTCATGCTAGAGTTAATACCAAAGTTGCAGTTATTTTTCAGGGAGATAGGAGTAAATGTATATGTTATTTCTGTAAGTTGCTTGTGTGTAGCATCCAATGACTGTTTTCTTTCTACAGACTTGAGACAGACCCATAGTTGGGTCATTCATTGTCTCTTTGTTGTCTCTCCAGTAGAGAGCTCCATTCCTTTTCTCTACCTTTTCCTTATTCAGGAAATATATGGTGTAAAAGTTCTTGGAGCTCATTTAACCTTTCCTGGCCATATGTAGAACAGTCAATCTTAGCTTCTTTAATGTCTAAACATTGGTCCCATAGCAAAAGCAGTGAGAGGGAACAGGATCTGTCCCAGAGTTTATACACATAAATTAAGAAAATACAGGTATTTTTTAGGTCACATTCATGGGGCTGTAGTCCCATAAACAAGTTCCTGCAGAGGAGACACAGAAGTGGATTGCAGTGCTGATTCTGTGGTTACAACTAGTGTGCGTTGCTAATCTAAATTAAATAGGACTGCTTTCAGTAAAGGCAGAGAATATAAGAGAGGAGATGAGGCCAACTTTTAAAACTGACTGCCTCCATCTTATTTTCTGGTCTGGTGTGTACATATTCTTTCCATTGTATATTCTAACTCAGTGTAATTTATGTGTGGTCCCAAGAGGCTGCCCATAGCAGAACTCAATATGCATCTTTTGTCACCTGTTTAGTTGTCAGCTATTCTAAAAAAACCCAAAAAAAGTAAAAAATCCATTCATTTATGCATGTGAAACCAGTGGCAGTCACTATTAATGAAACCATAGAGAGATAGAAAAAGAAAGGGATTTCTTAGGTGCAGTGTAGAGCTGAATAAACCGTGAACAAATTAACTGTTTACAAGTTTGATGGAGACTCCACATCCATTGCGAAGGCTGGCAGAGATACGTGTAAGAATCTATGTGATCTTAGACACACTAGAATCAAATGCAACCTCTTTTTGGGCTTATAAAAGCAATGCTAGCTATGGCTTGGCCCTGCACTAGTACCATTATACAAATAAACTGTCGTGTTTTTTAAAAGGATGCATGAAATGATTTTCCATTTTATTGTGTATTCACAAATGTAAACTACATCTGGTTGTGACCTCGTGAAATCCACATGATACTGTGCTGTGTCACATATTATTACTGGCTCTGATTTACATTGGATTGTTTTGCCTTTTCTGACATGACTGCTGCATAGAAGTAATATTCACATCCAGGAATTTATCTGCAGCCACAGGAGATTATGGGGGTTTTGCTAGGTTTTTTTTTTCTTGATTGAAATATGTAGTTGTTCCAAAAGTTTCATCTTAAAAATAATTAAGCAGGCAGTCATAGGGTAGATATGGGCTGCTGGCTGAGGACTGCAGGAGGCATGAGAGGATGATTGAGGACCATGTGACGGAAGGAAAGGTTGCATTTCTTCTCACTTGGATAATCTGTAAAACAGGATGTCTGACATGCGTTTTCTTACTGAATACTGTACACTGAAAAAAAGTCTAAATTATATATGTAATCCCAATTAATGGGCTGATGTGACATTGAAACAGTGGCTCTATGCTAGGGTCTTATCTGTAGGTATGACACAGTCAGTATGGATTTTTTCTCATGTATAAACTGTTAATAACTTAATGGATAAATTTCAGTCACTTAAAAGAACAGACTTCCAGCAGGTGGTATTTAAAATCATAATTGTCCTCTAGGTAAGCAGACAGTCAATGTCTACTACTCTCTAATGGTTCTTCTGTGGAAGAGAAAGAAGGTTGAGGAATGGATCTGAACATCTTTAACTCTGAGGGTCCAAAGAAAGTCTTCACATACAAAACAAGGTATTACAAAAGATGTGTGTTATCCACTGCACTCACACAAGTTGCTCTTGACTATGCCTTACAGAATGCATTGTTCTAGAACAAACCTACTAAGGTAAAAAACCCTGAATATGCTGGCAAATCATGCAATGGGCAAAAGAGCAGCCTAGGAAACCCCTTCTGGTGCTTTTATAACAACATCTCTCTCATGCTGTGTTCTCCCCTGTGCTTTTATGGTCTCCCTCTCTCCCAGCAGGGGCCTCAAGCATGTCTGTGGGAAAGTGTTATCTCTACACAGGAATCCTACTTTTTAAAACAGGCAGAGGATAAACATTAGTAGGTGTAATAAATGGGATTTTCCTACACTGATCTTTCCCAGGTCTATCATTGCCTGCTGCAAAAATCCCCTTGAACTAAACTCTTCTTTCCTCCTCAAATCTTCTACACTTAAGTCTCTTTTCTTACAGGAGGGGAATTAAAAATACACAAAAAAAGGTGATACAAAGGCATTCACTCATCATTTCCCACAAGCATACTGATGCCCAGCAAGCCTTCATGCAATAGCTACCTCATCTAGAATACCCTCTTGTCAGATTTTATCATTGAATATTCCTTTGGTCAGTCTGGGTGTATCCTCTCATGTCCCTTTTGAACTCCTTGCCAGTCCCCAGCCTACTTGCTATGGGTGGCAGAGTGGGAAACAGAGAAAGCTGTGAAGCTGTGCAAACATTGTTTAGAAACAGCCTGAACATTGGTGTGTTAACAACACTGTTTTAGCCATATATCCCAAACACAGGGCCATAGGGGCTGCTGTAAGGTAAACTTACTTGTTCCCAGACAAACCCAGCACATAGTCTTATTGCTTCCATTTTAAGAATATATTTCCCTTGTGGTTCACCTCAATGCACCCATTTTGTCATTTAGCCATGTTAGCAGGGCAACATGAGCATCCTAAAAGGTTCCAGGGCCATCTTCTGCAGGTATTCCACCTGTATCTAGATAAGCGTGTGAGATAGATTGCTGCATCTAGGTGTGCGTCTCTGGTTAGGATAAATTATTTTCTCTACCAATCTTGAAAATGCTGTTGGAGCTTATTATAAATAAAAGGAACTGCTAAAACTAGTATGCCTCATAGAGTATAGAAAAGGTAGTGATCTCCTAGAATCTGGGAAACTAAAAGCACTTGGTAAGTCAAGTTTAGTTACGTATTTGCCATCACCCAAGCTCAATAGCATTTCAGTAATCTGAGGTATTGGATGTACATCTGGAAGCTAAATTACATTTAGCTTCCAGAAATCAATACAGAAATCAGATATGTTGATAATGTTCTGGAACTAATGTAATTAGGCTGCAGCATTCTCTCTGTAATGCTATAAAGACGAACTGTAGAATCTTCCATAATTTGCCTTTTACTATATTCCATAACTGTTCAAGATATGAGTAATTTGCAAAACTCTTGCAGGTTCAGGTGTCTCTGCTATGGAAGTAATCACTCCCAAAAGCTTTTAATTAGCTACCTAACTTCTCCATGCTGCTCAAGAGCTGAGTAATCCCAAATGGTGTTTCTGGTCCTTTCATCAGACTTCTGAGGTTCCAGCTGCTTCTGAAATGAGCCACTTGCCATGCATCTTCTATGTCTACCACTGTTACAGGATAGTAACATGATAAATCTGAGCCCTTCACAATTTTCTTACTAGCCAATTTCTTTGCTAGATTTGTCTATGTGCCCATAACATCAGAAGACTTTGGACCAATTATTCATCTTCTCCAAGGGAAAACAAACCTGATGACCTATTTCTGTAATCTTTCTAAAGAATTGCTCTTCATACTGATGGTGACTAGATTTTTTCCAGTTAAAGGATAGAAAAGGTTTTGTATTTTCTTCTGTCCTAACATGTGCTGTACAACATTCTGGTTTATAGTAGTCCTTTGTTTCTTCCAGGATTCCTAGAGGTGGGTCCCTTCAGGTAGTTCTCCAAAGAGAACCACAACAGGTGAAACCCCTTACTCTTCTGTAAAATTTCCTTACTCTTTCTATAAAATCTTATTCATTCTGGCATTTGACAACCATTTGGTTTTTCTTTTATTTAGTGTACATTTACACCATGCAGGCACAGAATCATGGACCAAAAATAATACCTTAAATTGTGAACACTAAGCAGATAATTAAGAGTATGTGTAAGGGTAGGGTGAACATTCAAAACTGAAACACACACACAGACACTAGAGGAGCCTTGTATAAGAGCAGCATGCCAAAAGTTGAAGGGGTGTCAGAACACCCTTTGAAATGCTGTTGCAAGCTATTGCAGCCTCAACTATCCCAGTTCTGGCACTTGGCTGACATAGTGCTTGTATCCATGGGACTGACTGCTCACACCAAAGGACTGTACTACTTCAGACTATGGCACCACTGATGGACTGGTAGCAACTCCCACAGACTCCAGGTGAGTATAACCAAGAGTTTAAATCTTTCTACTGAAGCCATTTATGGATGCAACACTAGGATGTGTCAGAACTGAGGTTTGTAAATCTAAGTCTGTGATCCAGCCTGTAGGAGCCTCATTTTCCTAATGCACATGCTTCCCAGTTGTTGTCTGATTAAACACCATAATAATTACCTCTATTACTGTAATCTTAGGTAACATATCAGAAAAGAAATTAAGCAAATACAAAATTAGATACTCTTTTTCTATAGCTGAAATATGTTCACAGGGGTGAAGAGGGAAATAGATCCTTTGCTAGAAATTCATAATCAGTCATAATTTGAATTCCATGTATATCCATGGACCTGGCTTTAAATTAACTACATAGTTATACACTCCAAAATTATTGTATGATTGTCTGCTGCTAGTGCTGTGTAAAGCTGGATGTTGTAGTTAACGGAATTTGGACACATTGAATAGTCTTAGTTACATGGTTTTCCATCCATTTAACGTGTAAAGCATTTGTGTAACAATGACATCTTCTTCCAAGATTTGTTATTCAAGGGTTTTCAGATTTTCATCCTACTCTTTCAAGGGAAAAAGAACCCCAAAACATTATTACTCTCTGCACCTGGTAAAATTTGAGAGCCAAAACTGTCACAGGACTGAGAAAAATACCTGGATAATAAGCTAGGGAGAACTTCCCATCCCATAGATCTTCAACAGTAGTGTTAACTACATTCCATTAATGGGTCTAATTCTACCTTCAATTACACCTGTAATTAAACCTAATAAAAAGAGTAGCAACTGCAAAGAGAGACTTTGGCCTAGTAAACGCTTTTTTTGCCAGTAAATATATGACAACCTGAAAGGATATATCATGTCTGAAGTCTCAGGCTGAGCATGCAGGGCTGCAGCTGAGAAGATTTTAATTTTTTACCTAGAACCTGAGAAAATATGATACAGAGTCACTGATCATAAAAGAATCCTAACATGTTGCTGTTACACTGACAGAAGACAAGACTGTTCTTCAACTCAGGAAATAGACGCGGCTCTGTTGTTGCATGGGCGCTGTACTCCATCTAAAGTTAAATAATTTATGTGTCATGAACCTAACTCACATCTCAAAATCTACATTTGCTGAACTATAATATCATCACTTCAAAATTGGCTTGTAAGGTGAGAGTGGAAAAAACCCTTGCTCTTTGTAAGAAATGGCTAACAGTAGCCTGAATATATTTTGTAGCCCCTCTGAAATATGTCTGAAGAGTATATTTCAGAAACTCACATAGAAAATATAGAAAGGACTGCTGTGATGCCATGAAATAAGAATCTATATTGTAAATCTAAGATACTGTTTTCATTATCAAGTTGAAATTTCTTGAAGATGTGGAAGGTTGGAAATGGACACTTACCTTGCTGAATCAGGCCTAAAAAAGGAAAAATTATGCCAGCAGTATATGGCTAATCCTTTGCTATCACACGTTGCTGGAATATTTCACTTAAAAAGTTACCTAGACAAAATATTTGTGAAATTATTAACATTTTTTTATGAAACTCCCATGACAACAGCACAGTGAAGTTTTGATGCAGTTGCTGTATCCTTCTGTAGAGCCCTGCACTGTGGATTTCAATTATTTTATAATGATCGCATTTATTTAATTATTTTATAATGAATTAAAAAACCACATTCTGTCAATTTCTGTTGATGGCTGCAAGATCTCACTGCAGAGACCTTTCCACTATAAACCCCAAGTGTTCAAAATACAATAGAAAAGGATTTCCATATATTTTTAGACGAATATGATTTTTGAAGGTGTAAGTTTGGGAGTGTTGAAAAAACAGAACTCTTATTTTTCCTGGAAATCAGTTTTATTTTACAGGAACATTTGTACTTATTCATACAAATACCATGCAGAAACAGCCACTTACAGACCATAAGTGTATCAAAGAAGACCAATTTGCAGAACATAAAAGAAATATTTATAATAAATATAGAATTGTAATATTGAGAATTGGAATTTGAACTGCAAGCTCAAAGACACTACATAGGAGTAATTTAAAGAGAAATATATTTAGAAAAATATTCTCACATGAATCACACTCACCACAACCAAGGAAAAGCGTAAGGAAAAAGCAGTGAACTCAGCTTGCAGCTCTCCCTGAGAAGCCACCTGAGCACTTTGACAGACAATAACACCTCTGCTGTCCCTACATGGGACTGAAGCATCTATACTGAAGGTTGCCTCCGATGTGTCCCAGCCCCACAGCCCAAGCCCCACATCAGGCAGCTGTGACAGCAGTTAAGGTGCCTCTACCCGCACTCTCTCTTTTCATTGCCTGTAGAGCTGCATTTAATCTCATGCAGTGGCTTTTGTTTTTTTTATTTGGTGCACATATATGTCCCTAGCTTTCTACACTGCTAATCCTTGCTTCACCTCACCTTGGCTGATGTGACTCCCTGGCTTGACCTCAGACCTGTCTTGCTATACAGACTTTTCCAGCAGTCCCTGAACTGTGGGTAGCCGCAGTTACTTGTATGGAACTTGCTCTGCTTAAGTGCTTAAGGACTGTATTTTTGCTAGTGAGCCTACCTGGCCATTGTCCTCAGCTCCTGGCTTGTCCTCTGTTCGGGAGCAATTCAATTCTTAATGTTACCTATCATCTTCTCAATAAGTGTTTCAGATATGTATGAACAACAGTTTTTATAAAGCCTACCAAATCAGTGGGGGCCCACCAAGCCGCAAAATGACCAGGAAGCTAAAGCTTTAGATCTGTGGTACAACTTAATGTGGAAGTAGAAGCTCTTCTGAGTGTCAAGCTGTAAGTAATGTGTCAAGTGAAGTCTTTAGTGTGCATAAGGTATGCTGTAAGATGGAATATGAGAAACACTAGCATCTAAGAAATAGGATTTCATTACCTCTTTGTTCTCTTAACAGCATAATTATACAACACAACAGCATGGAAAAATATTCTTACTATAATTAGTCAAAAGTGATACTGCAAAGGTCAATTCAAAACATGTTACTAGGCAGATATAGGGGTATATATAGGCATATATGTATGGGTTTAATATATATATATATATGTAGGCATATATATATATGAGTTTAAAAAAAACATAGGCCTCAAAGGACTATAATGAGACGTAAGAGCTAAAGGATTTATCGTAATACTTGTTAGCATTTGTCATAACATACCTAAAAGTTTAAGGTCACTTCAGAATATGCTTTTTCTGAATGTAATGCTGATGTCTAAGTAGAAATAAACTTGCATGTAGAACCCTTAAACATTGATATTAGCACTATAATATATGCCCCAAAGGAGACAGACTTTCTGTAAGTGGTAGAAGATTGACAGGATTATGTCCTGTAGATTTTCCCCTGCAATCCCTGGACATACTTTAAACCTTGGAGGCAAAGAGTGTGGTCAACCATCAATAGGCTTTTTATTGTAAAATTAAACTTGTGGTTTATAATAATGACTGCAACAATAAGTACTCAGGAAATCTTAGAAGCTGCTTTCTTCCCTGTTATGCTGGGTGAAGATTCTGTTTAGCTACTTATCAACATAAATGGTTCTATTCCTGAAGATCCTCTTTTTCTAAGTGGAAAAGACACTTGGATCCAGGAAGCACCTTGTGAATGTTACAGTTGTCATCTAACAGTAAGTTTATTAAAGTCTAAATAAGATCATATAATGAGCTGTTTATATTACCCATAAATGAGCATGAAGGTCAAACGGAAGCAGAAATCTGAACAAGCAGTTTATAGTCTCTGCACAGAGTCTTGTGTTATACTTCAACTGAATTATGCTTCTTAACTATAGGGATCAGTCATCACTAAACTGCAGAAAGCAAGCTAAGCAAGCCATTGCAGTATTAGCCTATATTCACCCAGCTGAAACCACAGCGATCAGTTGCTGACATTTCTTTTCATTCATCTGTATCTCTGTCACTATTCAGTAGGCCACCCACTGTTTGCTTACATATTGCTGTATATGCACATTGGAGATTATGCACTATCATGCTCTATTTCTCCAAATTTTCCTTTAAACAAAAGATCCCTTTTGTTTCTAGATCCATGGTTTACAACCTATATAAAACTTGGGTTAATGGTGCCTATAAACTCATCACTTCTCTGACAGGTGTTTCTCAGTTTAGCATATGCATATTGGTTTAAAGACAGGTTCATGACCTATTGCTTTTGTTAAGTAAAACTAGTGTAAGCATAAATGCTGTTTGCTCACCAGAAAGACAGATTATCAGACTATTAAGAATGTGATGAAAGTCAAAATTATTGAGTGGATGGGACAATACTCTTTAAAATTTGTGTTTACACCATCAGGAAACTACTAGCTTGGAACAAGTATAGCAAATAAACTACACTGCATCAATTAGTCTGACAGAATCATGAAGTTTTCATGAGACAAGTAGTCAGTGTGCCTGGTATTGTGCTATTACTGCTACTAATTAGACTTTTAAAAAAAAAGAAAAACAGTGATAAAAACCATTACATCGTAAGGGTTAACTGAAAAATTAATACAGACTGAAAGAATAAAAATATTCAGTCTCCTGACTTACAGAATTCCATCACATGTTTTTTGCCTTTCTGACAAGGGCGATGAATGTGGTAGCCCTGTACGTTAGAGTTTAGTCTGAGCAAGATTCAACTGCAAATAATCACTTTTTGTCCAGCTGATTAGGATTTGGACTATAAAAGCCATTCAAAGTCTTGCTTGTTTCTCTCCTTTGAACACTGTCAAAGCCTGGAGTGTCAGAATGATGCTGAGTGTGTGCACATCTACCTTGAGAAGCTGTTGATGTGTAACCTCTCAGATTATCTATTCCTCTGTTAATGTAAATACCAGTAAATTTAGTTTCTAACTTTACATTAGTCACAAAAAAATTCCTTGTGTTTCTGCTAAGAAAATCGGTATTTTATTGTTTTTTGAAACGTATATATACTTCAGAGAAGTCAGTGCTAGATTTTCAAATTCAGGGACTGGAGGAATTTTCTCATCAACAGGCTGGCTGGCTGCTCTTAGAGCCACTGTGTGTGCTTCTCCACATTATCCAACTTGCATGTAACATTGGCATATGAAAGTATCAATACCCACCTGCATCCTCTGATCCATGTATCCCCTCAAGATTTTAGTATGCTGGATTTCCCCAAAATCTGGTAGCAGTGTGTTTCATGGAAAAGCAACCTTTACCCTGCATATTTCAGAGAATTAACAGCCAAAAGGCTTTACACTGCTTATAATTTGCTTCAAAGACAACTCGGGTGTTTGAGTTAGGGGTTTTTTTTGATGTTGAAATATTTGTGGCAGACATTTTTCTTTAGCTCTGCAATATTTAGTATGAAAAGCACTAGGTAGCACATTGTCCTCTGAAGTAGCAGAAGTGGGACGAAAAAATATTAATTACTTACAATATAACGCATAAAGCAGTTCTGTGATCAGCACTGAATCATACTACATAACTGTAAAAGTATTGGATTGGAAACTCTAGAAGATGGAGGGAAGGAAAGATCTGACTAGTGTTGTAAAAGCATTTTGGTTATTGCTCTATATTGCACATTACACTGATCCTTAACATCAATTTACAAAAGCACCTTTGCCTATATCAAAATTCTACAGAAATTATCCTGTAGCTCTTCTGGAGATTTTTCTCCTGATTAAAACATAATTAGCACATAAAGAGTAAAATGTATAGATTAGAGGTACTCCTCCCCCACTCCCCCATTCTATGTGGTTTAAACAGTGTACAGCCAGAAAGAAATTCATTACTGATTTCTGTGGGATGCTTCATAAAACATTTAGGACATTTTCCATTACTCTAGCAAATTCCCTCTTCCTAATATCAAAGTGAATACAATTTGACAGGTGGAACTAGTAGTAGCTAGTGTTCTTTCTTTCATTTAAAAAATCACTGAATATTTATCTATGCTTTGAATTTTAAGTGCCTAATTCATAGTACACTTACTTACTTACTTACTTACTTAGTATACTTACTTACTATACATTTTACTCTCTACTTGGAGAGAAGTACTAACGATTCCTGTGCATTTAGAGGAACATATTAACTAAATCACTGAAAGTTCAAGCTTGCAAATTATTTTTTTCATCATACCAATACATGTCTTACCACTCTCGGAGCTTTGTATTTTCTAGAGAACTTTCACTTTTTTCCTTCTGTTTTCTGAGGTTTCCTAATCTCTAGAACAGGCGCTTTTTTTTTTTTTTTTTTTTTGGTGATCTTATTATAGGTTGGCACTGTAAGAGCTCAGCTTTGTGTTCTTTGTTGATTTTTCACATACTGTTCCAGACAGAGACTTACTGATAACGCTAGGAAATAACTCTGAGAAACAATAGCCATCCCCAAAGAAAAGGACACAAGTGAAAGAGGAATAAGTGATGGTTTTGCTAGGAGCGGAGGCTTGGAAAGGAAAATAATAATCTGGTAAGTCTAAAGTTAGGTAAGACAATCCTTAGGACTGGGAGAGGATGGATGGAAAAGAGAGTTCAGGTTCAGGAAAAATGTTGTAGGACTGGGGATTTTGAAAATGTGAAAATTAACAAAGGGTTTGGAGTATTCCCTAATACCTCAAGAGTAAAATAAGGGCGTGGAGCCTGAGAGCAGATGAAGGAAGCATTAAAGGAGCCCAATTTTCAGAAGACTAGAGGCTTTCAGAAAATTCTAGGATGAAAGACTTGTTTATACCTGCTCTGTGAGCCTGAAATCCTTCCAGACTTTAAATTGCATTTAAGGAACTGCTGAGATACATTTCTACCTAAAGGTGCTGCAACCTGATGAGCAGACAAAAAGGGAAAT
This sequence comes from Pachyramphus minor, assembly GCA_013397135.1. NCBI lineage: Eukaryota > Metazoa > Chordata > Aves > Passeriformes > Tyrannidae > Pachyramphus > Pachyramphus minor. The sequence continues at coordinate 46,064 of VYXB01005447.1, read as the reverse complement.
GCAAAACAAAGGCCGCATCCTACCCTGGGTTTGAAGGATCGCACTGTTTAGTGGTACCCTAAGGAAATAACTCGTTGAGTTGATCAATACGATCAGTGACAATATGCTCAATATGTTTTCTCTATTTAAATGAAGTACAGGTAACTTGTGCAATTACAAGCTTTATATCTTGTCTCTGAAAGAATCAGAGATTATTTCCATGTCAATTTTTTCTAAGTGAAATGTCGGAGAGATCATAGCTTTCAGCAGGAAGACGTGAACTCAGACATCTCTCTTACTGAAGGTTTAGTTTATTGAATAAATTTTCTTTGATTATTCATTTGGAATTAAGATAGATATAGCTGGTTTTTAAATTATTTTTACACTATGATCCATGTTTTTCAGCATAAGATTTTGGCAAAATTTTTAATAGTTTAGTAAAGCAAGTGTAATCTTTCTGGTGTTATGATGTAAGGGCGGGAAGCAGGAAGAGCAGATGATATGCAAAGCACTGCAGTGTGCTCTTATCCAACTGTCATTGTTTTGCAGGACATAGTTGTTCAATTTGACTGAAATAAGAAGTGGATCAAGGATGAATCTTAATCACATCTATTTGCTTGTGTTAATTACAAAAATCATCTCTGTCCTACTTCTTTATAATCTTTGTGAATCAAGCTAAAGTGTAAGATACAAACTTTAAAACCCTTTTCCACACTTTCCAAGATTGGACATATTGCTGTTTGCAGAATGTGTTTAATGAGAAAGGAAATAAATAAATAAATAAAAAATAAAGAACTAAAAAAGAAGAAACCCATTGTCTCCAAGAAACTCCAATGTCTCACTTGCCATTTCAAAGTGATTTTTAACTGCCAGCATAGTTTTACTAGGCATCAAATGGATTTCTATATATAGATCTTCCTTCACTGATTTGTGTGCTACTTAGTCAGGAACTTTAAGTAACTGTTTTATATCTCATCGTACAATTTTAGTGCTAGACACATGTTTAGTGGTGATATATCTCACTGATTGCAGAGACCACATCACATTTCTGCTATTTTATTTTTGTCTCATAAAACTAGAACTTCAGTAACTTTTTTGTGAAAGATTATCCTTAATATAGAACAATGAATCCTAGGTGGAGAAATTTTACTTCAATGAAATAAGTTGTTTAGGATTCTGTTTCATAATATTTTGTTTCTTTCATATCCCATACTTTCAGCAAATGGCTTTTTTGGACTTCAGAGATAATCCTGAAACATTCCCAAGAGTCTAGCATCTATCCATCTCATATAGATCTCTGCTGCTCTCTGAATGTGCCATTTTCAGCTGTCTACTTGTGAAACTTCATTTCCATATGGTCCACACTCTAGTAATTCCAAATATACTGTTGAAATGGAAAATCATTTCTTCTCAAAAGTTTCACACGTAAACATGATTATTCTGAAAAAAAAAAAAATCCTAACAAGACTGAAATGAAACTTCCTCACTATTTTTTTTAACATTTTAAACCATTACCCTTCATTTAGTTGTGAATACCCTCAGTAATACATTGATTTCAAACTGAAATTGCTTCAGTTAATTGCCTTTGCCTTTCTTGAACTAAAAATGCCTACTCATTCTCTTTCAGCTTGAGATACTGGAAAACGGCAGTGGAGTCACAAAAATCCATGTTACTTATAACCACCACAGTTGGTACATGGGCACATGGGCATAGTGAGTTTTGTTCCTCTACCTTACTAGTGCAAAGGAGTTTCATTTAAATTTCAGCTTACTGGGCAAGAAATACAGAGGAGGTGTTTCATTCTTGAGATCAAAGAGATAAAACCCATATAGATAATAATCCTATAATTTCTAGGGCCTGAATATAGGTCCTTAGTGAGTGCATTAACTAAATGTTACTGTCAAAGCTGCAAATGGCTATTTCTAAGACTGCATTTTCAAGCTATTGTCATCTCAAGTTTACTGTTGTGTTTTGTAGATGTGTGTCTGCATGTTTAAATAACTAGAACTTAAAAAAAACGCCAGTGTTAGCCTGGTACCCCATTGATAGAATGGTCACACATGTGGGCTCTATCCTGAGTTTTTTCCTGTGCAGGATTGCTTTGGATGAGCTTGAAGTGTGTGCTTCGGATTTCCAGATGCATTTCAGCTCTGTGTCCTCAGGTAGTTTCTGTGAATCCACGAAACCCCACATGTGTTCATCGTGGGTGTCTCATCCTGAGGGCACATGCAGTGCATGGGGATGTTCTTGAGAGCACTCACACTTCCTGTGACATTGCAGAAGAGTAACTGGTCCAGTTAAGCAGACACAACAATGTTTGGAAGAGTGGAAACAAACTCAGATGTGCTACACACGTGTAGTCTGAAGCCCTGCAGCTGATTGCTGTAATAAACTGTGGTGATATGTGCTTGCAAAACTAAGGGGTTAAACCATTTTCTGACATACAGAGTCTACAGCAGAGGAGAGAGAAAGAACTGTTCTCCATGTCTGTGGTAAACAGGATGAAAAGGAACGGCCTTAAATGGCAGCAGAAAGTGTCTTGTCAGACACTGGCTATTATTTTCTTATGTAACAGAACTGCAAAGCCCTGAAATGCATGGCTTAGGTAGACTAGAATCTTCATTACTGTCAGTACTTAATGACAAGTTAAATAGGCACCCGTCATGAAATAGATCCTGCTTTATAAAGGACACTTTATAAAGGTTCCTTCTAGGTTTATTTTCTTATGACTGTATGCACAATAAGTCTGACATATCCGAAAGGTTTCCAATTACAGTGCATGAACAGACCATCTGTGCAAAGCAATCTCAATGTGCCTGATGCTTCCTGGAAGAGTTTTACTTACTAAAACAGAAATATAACAGTTCTATTCATTTATACAAATGTCTGTCCAGAGTCATTGGGAAAAAGAGTGTAATAGAGATACTCAAAGAAATGGGTTTTGTTTACTTAGCATCTCCTGTTGAATTTGCATAATGCCTGATTCTCCTGAGAAGAGTGTGTGGAAGGTGCCTAACATCCTGCAAGTGTTAAGATATAGCTATACTTTGCCTTGAAAATTACCATAAGATCCCATCCCATGCACTCTTAAGGGAAAAGATTCACCCTAGTTAAACATATAAAGCAGTATTTTAATGAATGTTTTCAGGATCAGGTCCATAAAAATACTAGGTATTGTACTGAAACAATTACTCCTGTTCAAGAAACATATCAAACCAATTTCTTTAAACATTTTCTCATGGAATGAAAAAACAAATCTAGAGTTGAATTACAGTACTAGTGGATGGTATTTTCCAAGACATCTTTAACTGCAATTTTAACACTATAGGCAGTAAACATTTGAAAACAGCTGAATTGCATAGTTGGACATGGAATCAAAGCCTTCAAGTGTTTTGAAATTCCTCAGCTTCAAAAATGTGAGATTCAAAGTGAAAATTGCTCTTGGATAAACCATTTATAAAGGCAGGCTATGTGGGCAAATACAATGATATTATGGACATTTGAAAGCCAGTGAATTAACTATTATATCACCCAAGATCACTTTTGAAAGTTTCTTAAAGTGATAAGCATGTCTCTGGTTTATACTATTTCTGAAGTGTTGGATTATTCTTATAGAAATTATTATCATAACTTCTGGGGTTCCAACAGCATACACAAAGAATACTATCAATATATAGAGAATAATAATCTTTAAAACCTATTTGCTAAAAATATAATATATAGTGAATATAGGAACCTCTCTCTTCAAAGAGAATGGAATGTGGTAAAACAGCTTAATCTTCTTAACACCAAGAACTGAAGAAAGTATGTGAAGATATCTCTCACTGCCTTTTCCCCTTGATTGTTGCTGTTGCTGCTGTCCTTTTGTCATAGTAGTTGGTACTGATTAGATCTGCGGTAAGTTCAGAGACAAAAAAAATGTATCTTGTCTGGTGTTCATGCTGCAATGAATTTTGCAGTCTTGTAACACTTTGTAAATGAGAAGTACTGTGATAATGTAACTTAGGAATTTGGGAGAGTTTAGCATAGATTTTGAGCCCAAAAGGTTGTGCCAGAAAAAAGAATACAAAGAGAAAGAATAGGCAGAGGAAAATTTACCTAAGCCATCTAATATCGTTTTTGTGTTTTATACTTACAGCTGATCTTGTTAAAGTTCCACACTGTAAATTGGACTCTGCTGAATAAACAGATATAGAAAGGAAACTAACAAAACTCCAAAATAATATCTGAGTTTCACTAAAAACCTGAAAGATATCAAATTCATCCTTCAGCCCTTGGGGGATGAAAAAGAGTTCTATTTACAGCAATGTGCTGAGAATCAAGTTTTCTAAACTAAAAGTTCAGTATAAGCCTTTGTTGCATTGGTATGTTCCAAAATTTTATTAAATAAGCCAGAATTTTTTTTTAAATTCAGCACAATTTTAAATTGCACTGTTGTTAAATAATTAATATTTTGAATAGCATAATAAAAAAATCTCAAATGTCTGTTCCCTCTCCACAAGAACACAGAGAAAGGGTGGAAAGAGATATAGATAGGAAAGTCTAGGTGTGGAGAGAGTGAAGGAAGAGTAGAATAAAATTGGCATGGGTTAATAACATCTTCCTCACAAGGTCATGAATATTACCATACACCTACGTTCAACTTCTAGGACACCTAGATCAGAAAAGAAAGACTGCCTAAAACAAATAGCAAATGAAACTTCCGGAAGAAAGTGAGGGACAGATTGAACCAAACAATAGATCGAAGCCAGTAAGAGATGCTGGCAAGAAAACAAAGAACAAGTAGACACCAAGATAGAGAAAAGCCAGTGAGCATGAACATCATGCTCACCAGCAGAAATGCCTAGTGACTCATTCACTTGAGGCTGGAGACAGAAGATCACAGCCACTGACAGCTCCTAATGGATGCAGGACCAATACATTGTCCACAGTTGAAAAAGAACTCAGGGGTAGTGGTAAGGACTTGAAAGCCAGTATGTGTTTTCCCTTCTGCACCTTGAAAGAGACTTTCACCTGGCATCTAGAGAACTCCTGGGAAAGTGGTTTTTGTCCCTTCAGCGAATGAAAGCTGAGACTTAGTCTTTTGCATCCCTGGGACTGTTAGGAGGGGGGAGTAGAAGCCTCTCCAGTGACAGAGGAATTGGGGAAATGGAGTTGAAAAACACCACCCTGGTCAAATCTGTGGAGGGACTGAGGAGAAGGGTAAGGAATCTTTTCTTTGGGGATTATTTAAGGTGATGGATAGAGAGTCCCCTTAGTTGCCCAAGGGAATTTGAATAACAGTTCTTGCGCCCAGTATTTTTTATTAACTCAGTAGCTCCTGCTCAGCTTGCTAGGTAGCTATACCCCATTCCAGGACACTGACTTGCCTTAGCCTCTCTGTTGAAATTCAAGTTCTCTAACACAGGTGCTGGTGTTACTAGGTATCACTTGCAACCGTTTCATTGAGAACAGACCTTTTATTTTTCTGAGACTCTTTAAAATCTTGATCTCCTGCTAAAATTTAGAAACATTTTCTGAAGTAAATTGAGGGCGCTTTTTGGTTTGTTTTGTTTTCCTTGTTGTTTTGATTGTTTGGGTTTTTTTTTAAATCTGTCTTTGGCTTTGCTTTAATTGGTGAAGTGACATGTCAGTTACTTAATGATGAAAACTTCAACCTAAAACAAAATTCTATACCTTCCAATTCGGAGCAAGGATGGCACAAAAATATGTTAACTGTACCTTTAAACAAAAAATACTTGGCCAAAATACATGATACAAAGAGTGGTGATCAGAACAGAATCAGATCTTAGGTGGGATAAATTTGCAATCTCAGGAGCAAATTCTTAGTTTCTGTGAGTCTGGGTAGTTTCACTAAGACTTCACAGAATCACAGGATATGCTGAGTTAGAAGGGATCCACAAAGATCCTCTAGTCTAACCCTTAGCCCTACATAGGGCTATACACAAGAGTCCACCACATGCTTCATCCAAATGCTTCTCAGGTCCCGTCACTGGTCACTACAGAGGCTTTTATAACCCATCACAGATTGTGTCTGACATCTTCAGCAATAGTTCTTTAACTTCTTAGAAAGAACATTTTACTTGAATATTTGGTGTTCGGATAGTTCCTTAATATAGTCCCTTTAAGTTAACTCAATTTGGGAAAAAAGTTAGGACAGAAATATATGTCTGTTGAATGTTACTGTATCCTATGTTGACTCTAGTTAAAGAGCTCCCTGATGCCTCTAAGCTTATGTAAAGACCGAGGTTCTTTTCTTGATATGCTGTGTTGATGAATTATTGCTTAACCACTGGTCTTAGAGTTTATCTATCTATCTATATCTACATATTTCTTAATATCTTGAAAGTCTTAGATTGTGAAATGGAAAATTTAGTTTTGTTGTTGTTTTTTAGTTAGTTTTGTTGGTGGTGGTGGTGGGTTTGTGGCAGCAAGCCAAAAAATAAAATTAGTTAGTTGCAGTCTATAAACTTATAATGGCCAGGTGAGAAACCCATGTCACTCCTATGTATGATTGAAGTATTTAATTTTTTCATGAATTGCCTATTTTAGGATGACATTACTTACTGCAAATTAGTAATCAAGCTAGACAAATCTGGAGGAATAAAAATGTAATGAACAATACTTATGTCTCTGCCAGTCATAACAGCTGTTAGAAATGTCTGTTAGATGCTTTCATCAACTTTGCTTTCATCCTGTGATTCTGTGATAGCTGAAAAGAAACATACAGGCTTTTAAATTTTCTTTTAAAAATTATTTCACAGGATGAGTTTAGACAAGAGGTGAACCAAGAGGGCATGTAAGAAGGAGCTGAACAAAAAAGAAAATGGAGACATAAATTATACAGTCAGACTCTCATAATGAAAACATTAAAAGAATCAGTGAATACAGTGAAAAGCAAAGTATATTTGCAGGAAAACACTAAGCACTACAGATAGTATGGACTTGATCCCTTATTGAAAATATGGCAAAGTTTCTCATTGCCTTTAATGAGCTGTAATCTCTTGTGATATGGATTTGAAAGCTGAAAGTGGGAATACGAAAGGGACTTGTGTCTAGTGAGAGAAGAGCACACCTTGTCCTGCTGTGTCTTGCTGTTTTGTTCTGACTAGTTCTAACTAGTTTTGTTGTGTTTCTGCCAGTGGAAGGCTTTGCATTGTAAGGCATGAGCTGAGCGCTGGATAGAAACTACCTCTCTTTGATCACAGCAGTGAAAGGAGAAAGATTTCCTGATTCCTGCCAAAACAAGGTCTACTTGTCACTAGCTTGAATGTCAAGAACAGATATAAAATAGAGCACCAGAATTTTTGTTGCAAGATATCATCCAGCAAATTTCAGAAAATAATACCTATTGGAACTACCTGAACAGATGGAAAATGTCCATTGAGGTCAGGCAGGGAAGGTGGTTAAAGTAGTGGAAACTTTTCATCTTCAGTGAAATCTTTTTGACCTGTGGGAGGAAAGGAAAACACAACAAGGAAGATGAACAAATGGCTCCAACACTAATAAATCTTCAAGGGAGGTTGAAGAAAGCTCAAGAACTTGGAAATGCGAGTAGAGAAAAGATTGCTTACCTCACAACCTAAGGAAATAACATTATTTGGGCTGAGGTTGGCCTGAACTGGCAAGAAAAGCTTTAAAAAATTAAGAATTTTGAAAGATGTGTGTTTAACTCTGCACACAACTGTAAAACATACAGAGAAGCACTGATAAATGAGGGTACAGCAGTAAGCAAAACTGGATCAGATATCAGAAAGATGTATAGTTAGAGGGGAGAACTGCAGGTAAGTAGTGTAAATAGTGAAAGCTTGGATGGGACAACAAAACAGCAAGCAGTTGTTGAAGGACTTGTGTTCAGTTCAGGACTTCAGACATCAAATAGTACCACCAGATTTACTAGTGTAGAACCTGAAAGCAGTTATTAATATGGCAATCATGGCAGAACACAGCTACTGACAGGCACAAATGACTGTGGAAAGACAGACATGAAAGTAAAGATGCTGAATACCACTGTATGAAAATCAGATGCAAAGAAAAAAAAGAAGTGATAGCCAAGAATAAACTAAAATCTGCTTCAAGACAAAATTCAATTTAGAAAAGGTTAATAAACCAGATTGTATTGGAGTAGTACTGTAATAGAGTCCCTGGATCAAATTTGGAGAGAAAAAAAATACGCAGAAATAAAGCAGGAGAATAAATACAGAAGATGATGTCACTATTGAGGACTTTAGTCTCCTAATGATAGACATGACCAAGTAGTTAGAGGTCTGTATATCCTGGAATCTCATAGCTAACAAAATTTTCCTCAGCTAATCAGTAATGAAAAATGATGCCAGAAGTGATTTCATTAAGATGTTAAAATGTGATCTAAATGGTGGTCATGGGCATGAGATAAGGGTGGGGAAAAAACTGTTATCAAAAATCAAAACTTTATTTCTGTTAAATAGAAGATTGACAGAGTTATGTGATAAATTTTTGAATTTCAGGTACTCAAATTTGATCAGTGAAGAGAACTGGTTAGTAAAAGTCTCTGAACTATAAGCTTAAGGGCTTGAATTTAGAATAGGTTCAGAATTTCTCGAAATCAAAGAAACCTGATTCTTAGCAAGGTAAAAATGTTATCAGAAATTCAAATAGATTCAAAATCCCTCCGCAGGGCATGTTAGGATTAAAGAATGAATTTTTAAAAAGGGGGAAGAAAAGCTTCATTAAAAAAAAACAAGCTGAATGTTACAGATCAAGAACTGCAGGGATAAAATAAATATAGCCTAAAGTAGGGCTGAGTTTCATCTTACAATATTAAAATCAATAGTAAACATTAAACACTCTATATACAAAAAACAAGCTACACACATAAAAATAGAATAACAAAAGAGTGGTCATTAGAACTTCAGGTGATATTGATACAGTCAAAAAGACGAAAGCTTTGCCTCATTTTTTTCTAACAAGGGAAAATGGTGAATAAACTAGAAAGCCAGGCTATTAAAAATGAAGATAGAGAAAATTCCATTGCCAATTCAAGTAGAAATCCTTCTCCAAGATTCTAATGCACTGATATTTTGAGGACCCAACAAACTAGGAAATTCAGTGAAAAAACCTACAACATTAATGAACAAGTTAAGTGTCTGATTTGGTAGCAAGGGTTTTTAGTATGTCACCACATGCCACTTGACTCTCTGCTCACAGCTGAAAGAAAGATGTCAAGGAACAGTTAGACTCTTTTTAAACCATCCTCCCAGGAAAGTTGGAAAATTCCTGATGAAACTTGCAGCTGTCACTAAGAAGGTAAATGGTGTCAGTGCAGAAAACAGAGGAAATATTGTACTGAATGTGCTCAAAGATTGGATGGAAGTCAGTAGTACAGCATGCAAGGTACCTTTTACACATTAATATTAACACTTGCTTTTACTTCTGTCTCATTAGAAAGAAATAACTGCAGTTTAGAAGTGGTTGAGTGATGCAGCTGTGCTTGATCTAGCAGATGGGCACAGGATGCCTAAACTACTTCTGACATATGGCTACGCAGAAAGGAGGGGCAGAAGAAGACATGGTTACCTGATGCATTGGAATAGGCATTTCCAGTAACGATGGAAAGGAGAACTAGAAGTCTACTCAGTTCAGTGAAACAGTCTCTGAGTGTATAAAATTTCACTCCAAAAATAAAAATCAGGATATATATATTGGGATATATATTGGGAGGGAGAACTCCTTGAACTAAATGATGATGCTAGTGAAGAACAGAGGTTTTAAAGAGGTCACAACAAAATTCATCGAAAAATTAGAAGGCTTAAGTACTACAGAAATGATGATCTGAATGAATGAGGCTACAATTGGAGCATAAGGAGCCATGAAAACTGTTAAAAGTAGTGTGGTCATTCTAAGGAAAACTATACTGAGCTGTTGTATCTCAGGACTATACTGAAGAGCCCCTTTCTAATTCCTAATTACCAGAGTAATTTTTTTGCAAAATTACACTGATTATTCAAGCACTCAAAGCAAAAATCAACAGAAATTGGAAAAGGAAAAATTAATCTGAATTGAATATATAGTTTATATGTATTAAAACACAAGTTACAGACTTTGTTCCCTGTCCTTTCCAGTGATTTTCAGGATATATTACTTGAAACTATTGCAGAAACTTTAAAAGGCATTCAAGTCGTCAGTACAGTAGAAACAAAGACAAAATCCTAACAAAAAGAACAACATAAAATTCATAACAAGACTAAATTATTTGCTCTTGCAATTAGTTTTGTTTCAAAACATCCTTAGTTCCTGCTGTGCCTCTTTAGCAGATATGTCAGTGCCTGGGTCTCTGTCTGGCCTTTGCTATAATTAGTTTTAAAGTTCCATTCAAAGCACCTCTGAATAATTTGTCATCCTTCATTGCAGCTTCCATCTTCAGAAAAGAGAAGCTTCTTTTCAAAGTATGAAACATCAGATAAGCTTTAGCATTTTCACAAACTTTAGCTTCATGCTCCCTGTGCCTTTCTACCCACAAACTAAGCATACCTGTGGTTAGACAAAAAATAATTCCTTCCTCTGGGAACTCCTGACAAGGACTGGGAATACTACATGGTTTTGATTTCTTATGCTGCAGAAGTACAAGCCATAAAATTTCAAAGACCCTCCAGCTAATTTTATTAAGTTAAATGACATCACTCCATAGTCATGAAATTCAAGTTCAGTGCACTTAGGGGAGGAAAAGAAAGCTAAAGAAATCCCATAAAATCTCTCTCAAAATATTTTAGTTATTTAAGTTTCAGATTTCAGATACTGCATAAAGGTAAAGCTTTTCTGCCTCTAAGCTGTCTACATGAAAAATATTTGGGGTTTTTTTTATCCATCTTTGTTAGACTTGCCAAAATTTCAGCAACAGAGATGAAGAATGCAATTAATATGCTGACTTAACTTACCTACATACCTATGCACACACATGAGGGCTTTTTTATGTCCATATGCTGACATGTAACTACACATCACTGCAAGCTACCAGAAGAAACATTTGTTAGACATTCCCAAAGCCAGTAAGATTTCTTTTGACTTGCGTAAGGCCCTTTATTAGAGAAATGAGATCAATGCCTACACTGCAATTCATTAAAGTTTGCACACAATTTTCTTTAATTTTTGAACAAGTGATACAGTCTGGCAATACATTCAATATATCTTGCACTGAAATTTAGACTTCATTACTTGTTGATTGTTTAGAATGTTCTACTTTGTATGTCCCCTTTATTGTTAGGCGCATTTTCCTTCAAATTCTGATTTTTGTTCACACACTTGATTTCTTTTATGTCCCTAGTTTAATTTTAGCACTTTCCAGAAAACTTATCAATGACAGCTATATATTGCATGGCTCTTCTTGGATTATGTCAGGTTTTAAAGACACTTCTCTAATGCAGCACCTCAGGGTTGCTAAGTTTCCTTCAAGACAAGTAGCCTATAACATTGGTGGCTGAAATCATAGCAGTGTTCTTAGGAAAACCTATAGGAAAATGCCATTATGCAAACTTTTACCCCCCAACCATTGCAGTACTGTCGGGGGATTAGGAGGAGGAATTGCCCCCCCCCTCCATCTCTGGTGGACAGAGATGGGCGGCGGAGGCCCCGATGCCAGCAGACAAAGGGCAGGCAGCACACAGGGAGTCCAGCAGAGAAAAGAGATTTACTCAATTTTCCCGCAGCTTATAAGGCTGCCGGGAGGGACGGGTTTTACCACTTGGCCAGCCAATCAAAGGAGACAATAGAGTAACCATGGGAACCCAGGAACCGGGGATGGACAGGTGAGACAACCAATGAGACCACAGGATTTACATACATGAGGAGTAAAACATAGTACATATAATACACAAATACCAAAACACAGAGTTAACAATTTCCAACCCCTAACTTCTTCCTCCTAATCCCTACACAGTACCTGTTTACTTAATTATGATCTGAAATGGTCAACAGTTCCACAGATTTTCATGCACTTTTAAATAGTCTCTTTAGATGTGATTTAGATATAAGTAGATCCATATATGTTATAAGCATAATAAGTCATATAGGAAGCCATATACAAAACCATTGTATGACATTTGTGGGTTGGTTTAGAGTACAGTTAAATTCATGCTTAGCTCGTTGAAAAGACTCATGCCAACTTCAGCTGAAACTGAACTTCAGCCCATGAAGACAACCAAAACATTCTCAAATTGTATACCACAACATGCCAAGTGTTGTGTGACACTGGTGATACGTTTCTGCGCCTACTGCTGTAATGCATAGTCTTTTTATCACTTAGGGTAGGAGAATCAACATTAATTATTATCAATGTTGTAACCATAACACAAAATCAGGCAAGTCTGTTTCTGTTCAGTAGAAAACACAGATATGCTGTAGATGAGACTGATTGTCTTCAGGCAGAATATATTGGATTAGAATGATCAGTGTTAAGTTGGAGAAAAATGCAAGAACAATGTGGTAACCTATTTTTAGAAGCTTCTTTTCAATTCCCCCCAGTCAGTGGTTGCACATGTCCTGAAGCATGAAAATGTCAATGCATTATTCTCATTTTCTCTAATGTAACTGCAGATGATCTTATGGTGAATTCTGAAGTTGCTTATAGAATCCTTATATTTATAAAAAAAAAAGTAGATTCTACAATGGATTAATTACATTTACAGGTAAATAAAGCATGTCTTTTATTAACTTTTAATTGTTCGTTGTAACCAGAGCATGGCTCATTTTGAGTGACAAGATGAGGTTATTTTAATTTTAGCTAACTTCAAAATCAGATGCTGTTAATGCAATTTTATTTATCCTTCTCTTCTTTCCTTATGCTCCTATCTTTAAATGGTAAGAAATTTTTCTCTTGAGCTTCTCTTGAGTTTTTCACTTGATTTTTATTTTGTTATTCACACCTTGTGATATGAAAATAATGTTTTCAGTTTTGGATGAATGGCTCCAATGGCTCCAGTGATTTCAAGAGCTCCTGTCACCCTCCAAACCCTTACCGTGCCTGCTCTTGTTATTACTCCTGCAACTTGCTAGGTTGTCAGTTGTGTCAAACCGAATGATTGCATGGCCAGGTTCAACCTAGGTCAAAGCACTCTCTTTAAAGAGTGGTGCCTCTTCCTCCCTCCCTCCTTTTTTTGTGTATGTATGCTTATGTTCTAAGCTGCCCTCAGTCCACAGGGGAATGCTGAACAAAGGGGTCAGTGAGCTATGACAGTTTACCAAGGCAGGAACTTCTTAAGCCATACTGTTTCTACAGACCCTTTATCTTTAAATTGAGGCTTCTGTCTGTTAGAGAAGGTATTTACAAAATTGGATTTTTTTCTTGAGAGTCAGAAAGTTTCGTTGCTTATATATAATGATCTGACATGTATGGTGATGTGTCTGCATTAACCCCTGTTCAGAGAAAGGCCCAGCAGCTCTTATTTCTAACCTCCTGCTGATACAGGTGCAGTTCTTGCAGGTTGCACTTCCGTTAGCTGTAAATATTGCTTTAACTTGTTTGGGCTGATGTAAACTGATAGCTTTCCCTTGTATAACTCAACTGCTTCACAGTTCACATCAAACGCAGATCAAATTCTTATTTCTTAAAGTCTTTCAAATGTGGTGTGCAATTTTTATTTTAAATTAGCCAAGGGAAGGTGGTTGTGTATAGTCATTTCCTGGTTTTATATGGAGCAGTCAAGAACCCAGATTGCAGTAAGTGATGCCATAGGTATTTATCTGATAACAAGGTCTAATTTTCATATACTTTTCTGCTCTAATGTTCATGAACTTTGTGTTTTACTCCACATTCTTATGGCAGTTCTTAAGGATTTGCAGATGAAGCAGCAAAGACTTGCTACCTAGCATCTTATGAAGGCTGAAACACAGTTGAAACCTTCTAAGGAAGACAAAAAAAATGAGTTTACCAGCATCTTAGTTCGTCTAGACTTTTCTGTTTCTCACATTGCCCTGCCAGGAAGTAGGTTGGGGGTGTCCAAGAAGTTGCACCCAGATGAGGAATAGAACATCCCATACCATATGACATCATGTTCAGCAATGAAAGGTGGGGGAAGGAGGAAGGAGAGACACTTGGAGTTACAATATTTGTCTTTCCAAGTGACTGAAAGTGCTGCTTTCCTTGAAATGGGTAAACATCTGCCTGCTGGTATTAAGTAGTGAGTGAATTCCTTATTTTGCTTTTCTCAGCATGCAGCTTTTGCTTTACTTATTAAACTGTCCCTATCTCAACACACGGCTTTTCTCACTTTTACCATTCTGATTCTCTCTCCCATCCCACTGGGAGGAGGATGCTGAGACAGCAGCTGTGTGGTGCTGAGCTGCCTATGGGGGTTAACCCAAAACACCACAGTTAGTGAAACCATGACAACAGCAGCATCGAATAGGAATAGTACAGCACTGTGGATGGCTTAAAAAAAGAGAATTATTTAATTTCTAAGCATGTCACAGAATCTTCTAAGTTGGATGGGACCCACAAGGATCATCAAGTTCAAGTCTTAAGTGAACGGCCCACACAGGGATCAAACCACAACCTTGATGTTATTAGTACTGGGCTCTAACCAACTGAGCTAATCTCAAGGTCATATATACTCATCCATTTTAAGTGGAAAGCAAGTTGTATAATACATCCAGTTCAAAATTATATATTTGACATAATTAGATACCTGGCAAACGGTGTTATGAGGGTTGTTGACATGAAACAGTCACAGTTTGTATTTCTGCAAATGTTGAAGGAAGAAACCTTTCCTTGGTAGCACCATGCTATCATAGGGCTGAGTGAGGAAATCAAAACCTGGAGTGCAGAGAAACCTCTGATTGTCTTAATGCTTATCTAGAAATGCAAAAACTAAGGGCAAAAATAAATTTAAAAAAAAATTTAAAAAAGACAGGGCTCAACTCTAGGAGCAATCACTTGTCTCTGGAAGAGATCTGAAAATTGCCATACAAGTCATGAGAAGCAAATAAAAGCCTTCTTGGGACTGAAACTTTCTCATCTACAAGGAAGCTCTTATGTTATTTCAAGAATATAAAGGATTTATTGGGCAACAATATGTAACAGAAAAAGGTGCTTAGCAGACTGGCAACCTATCTTGTACACTTGTAAAGAAAGAGCTTTCTACACTCAGGTCTCCTTTGAGTTATCAAAGATGTTATCCAATGAGCATCTATGTCCTGACCTCACAGATGCACATACTTGCGCTCTTTTGTGTTTTGCCATTAACAACTGTAGTCTGTACTGTCTTGTGGAAAGACATTTTAAAAGAGGTGGCAGTTGAACACATTTTCACCCCAGCAGTTATATTAAAAGACTTATGAGAGCTTGTCTGCTCTTGGGTGTTAGTATACAGCATTCAGGGCTGTGATTTACAGCATTTGTTACTTGATACTACTTCCACACATTGGCACTCATAATGAGCATTAGTTACTCACAAGCTTATACAGATTTAAAGTTTCCATGCCCAGGTGTATAAAGCAGGAGGTAAAGGCAGACAGCTCTGTCTGTGCTGCCTCCAAAGCAGAAAAACAAGGAAATAGAAACACGCTCAAGTCGAAAGGTTCATCTCTAGATGCAATGGTCAGATTTGTTTTGGTTTTTCTATTTAATGCAATAGATTTGTAAACTACACTTCATCTAGACATGAGCTAATACCCTGTGACCTTAGAACTCTAGATGTCTATTACTCAGATCAATAGTTTAATTCATTTGTCTGCTTTCAGTATATATTCCCAGTATTCTGGCTAGGAACCAATACTGATTTAGCTAGAGAAATCACCAACTCTCAAGATAAACTAGTTGAAATTATCTTGATACAAATCTTAAAAGGATTGCATTGTCATATTTGGAGATGTAAGCTAAAAGAATCTTTTTCTTTTCTCTTTAGTAGGGGTTGTTTTAGAAAATTAGTAAAGTATTTATATGATCAGTAAGACCCTAAAAACACTAGTTTCCCTATCACTGATCATTGTGACAAATATAGAATTTTTTATTTTCTCATCACCCAATTACAGTATCTTCCACAGTAATCATAAAAGAAAGGAGATATACAAAGTCTTATTTAATTACATACACACTATTACATTTTAATAAAGCCAGAATTACCTCAAAATAATAATTATTATTTCTATTGCATCTACATAAAGGGAAAATTCAGTGTAGTACTAAAGGTTGGGCAGTAAGAGGACAGCATTAAATTGCTCTAAAGCAACATCTAAATATCTTAGATGTCTTTTAAGATAGTTCATAGAAGTGAGATTTTCCTGATCATTTATTACACATGTGCCTTTTGTAACATGCATTCAAAGAGATTAACACATTCGTTGTAGGCATAAGTGATTCCCATTTTAACTTCTATAACAAGGCAATGGTTGAACCATCACAGTATGTGTGCTTTGTTTCACAGGCAAAGAGGTTGTACAATCCTGAGTCAGCAGTATCTTTATTAATGTAGAAATAAGTATTACACAACTTTACAGTGAGGGCTTGACAATCCAGAATCAGTCTTGCTGGAGCCCCAGCATGCTTACTGATAATTGCAGTGATCATTGTGATCATTCTTTAACAGCTGCAACCGCTTTTGCCACTGGTAAGTACCTTCAAAGATGCTGTTAAGCAAGGAAGGATGGTTTTCTTCCAAAACAGATGTATATTACCTCACAAGGGGCCATACTGTGCCCAGAAATTATGCAGATGTATGCAGAAAGAAAGGGGAATCAACTTTTTCTCTTCATCCAGAGCCTGTGAGGCTTACATAAGGACATTGCCTAATTGTAGCTTTTGGACTTGATAGAGCACAGGAATTTCTCCTTTTCTACATTTCTAATATTGTGTGACTGCCCCAAAAGGGAAGTGGGAGAAGAAAAGTGCTTCTTGTAAGCCATCTATGTCAACTTGAAATATGGAGAAGAAAGAACATAGGTGATGCACTTTGGAGATCAATTACCCGAGCAGCATTCAAGTGCCTAGGCTTTATGTTTAAATACAATTAGGAAGGTACCTTGTATGCAAATTATCAAAACACACTTGATTTACTCATTTGCCCTTGAGGCATTGCTGAGAAAAACCCTAAGTTAATAGTAATTACCTCTAGAAACAGACTAAGCAATGTCTCAACTTATTCCCAAGGGTGAATTCCCTACATCAGTTTCTGAACTGTGAAGTCTTTAAGCTTAGTCATCAATATGTAATTTAGATATTGATTATGAAACCTTTAATTCTGATCATGGATTGTCTTATCAAAATCTACTTATGAAGTCTTGCACGTTCTTCTGAAATTGAGATGTTCTGAATCTCACTATGCAGACACAGGAATAACCTTTTATTTTATGTACTTTTAAGTAATTCCTCTAAAAACTGTCAGCTTGTACTTTAAACTTGGATTCAACAAATGCTTCAGTGAAATGTTTCAAAAATCATTAAAACAAACTCAATTCCTATCAAGACATTGTGTAAAAGAAAATCCTAATGAAGAATACTAAGTTCTGAGCACTAATGTTTTGTTTTGGAGGTGCTAATGCTGCAATTTTTTAAATTTTCTTTTTCTCTGCAGGAGTTGTTCTTAACTGGATGGTATAAGTTCTATTCTTCAGTCAGGATTACTATGATGTAGTGATTAATAGCTGTCAAAAATATTATTGTTAATTTTACACTGTTTAAAATCTATTATAACCACTAGCAAGCTTTTTTTTGTATCCAGAAGCCTCAACTTTAAACCAGACAAATCTATTAATGAAACATCTTTTTCAAGATATTAGGATGTACTGCCACCTGAGATGTTAGATTTGGCCACAGAGAAAAATATCAACATATGAATTTTGACTTTTACTAATTTGTTACATTATTTTCTCTGCAAAATATAATGCATTCTATTCATAGAATTAACCTTCAAACTTTAAAAAATATGTAATTGAGCATAAGATTGTTTTGCATTAATTACAATTGAATTTAAACTCTCCTTGTTTTTCTTATGGTTGAAAAATATTCCCAGATATTTTTTTCTAGTACTCCCTGTACTATTACTATAGGATAATGGCCAGACTTCGCGAACGAAGATCTATGGAAGGTCTTTGTACGCCTTCCAGCCTGCGCATTGGATTTATTTTTTAGGTGGGACACAGTGCGCGCAGAACTGAGCCCACCCTTTAATCCTGAGGTTCATCTGCCGGGGCCAAGCGAGCTTGGACAGTGGCAGCGAGGTCCTCAGGACGTAGGTGGATCGCCTTACAGGGCTAACGGGCTCCACCTACCCGGGGAGTTTCCCCGACCGGGAATCGAACCCGGGCCTCGGCAGTTACAGTGCCGTGTCCTTAACCACTAGACCACCAGGGGCTCCCAACTATAGGATAATCTAAGGTAAGATGCCCAGTTGAGGTTTTATTGTCTACTAAAAAAAAGGGGGAATTGTTAAGGAAGTTGGTTTTCTTATAGTTTATATGGCTAAATCATGCAAGTAGTTGAATTAACTCTCACATTTTAACACATAAATGAAAACCAGAGGCAAAAGAACAGCACAGATTTAATTTATCTAAGAAAGAAGGACTGAAATTAGTTTTCTTCCTTTAAATTAAAGTTTAGGATAGTTTTGATTGATCACCATTGATAAGTTTGGCATATTGTTATGTGATGAAGAGTACAAAATATGCTGGGTTAGGTGGGAGCCAGGCATTGTGATGCAGAAGATCTGTCTGCACCATAGTACAGTTGCTCGTGATCTGTTAAATATTTCCAGGCTCTCAAATAGCTGCATGAAGTTCCTTTTTCTAAGGACTTGGCCCTTTACATACACTTGATTCTTCTGCTGAAAAAAGTATTTTGTGGTCTAGCAGGTGGGATGTGCGTAAGGCATAGGAGCAACCATATCTAGACAGAGGAATATGTGTGGTGAAACCTCATCTATTGGTTACATGATGAAGGATAACTTGATGAAGGATACAAGTGACTTTCTCTTCTTGGGACAGAAGCAGAACTATATTTTACTGAATTGTTTTATTGCTGCTTAGATATTGTCCTCACCACGTCAGGACTCTAACTCGATTTATATACCATTGTTTGAGTTGATTATTCTACATCAATTAAGAGGCTTTTTTGCCATAATGCTCTACTCAGACTTCTGATTGTAGAGTTCAACACTCAAATGATTAGCAATCATATGATTAGCATCTACTAATGAAACTAATTATTAGTGTCTACCCTGAAACACACTAGTGAATGTAGATGCCATTTTGCCTTGTAGTTCTGATTCATAGAGGTTTTGGGGAAGGTATTTTTCACTTGTGTTTAAGGCCAGAAGGGAGCATTTTGTCTCATCTACCATGACCTTTTGTATGATATCTGCCATTGAATTTTAGCCAGTTGATGCCAACTGTTTATTTTATAAAAGGACATTTGGTCTTGTACCAAAAATCAATAGTTCGGTTCTGTCTCGTTCCATCAATTTGAGTCAGTGCGCAAACATCCTTCCTTTTAAAAATTCATGTCCTCTTTCTACCTTGACTGTGTCTGGATTCTAGTTATTATGGTTTATTAAAGTCTTTCTTCGCTGAAGTAGAAAGATCTTTAATGCCAGGTATCTGCTCCTCAAGGAAATACTTATATATGATGTCAAGCCACCCTTCAATCTTCTTTTTGACATGCTAAACAGATTAAGTTTTTAAGTCTCTTCCTCTAAGGCATTTTCTCAGCACTCAGTTATTTTTTACTCTTTTCTCTGCCTTCTCCAATTTGTTAAACGTGAACAGTAGTAGAATATGTAGCATTCAAAAAATGCAGTCAACCACATCATCCTGAGAGATTAAGTCCCCACTTCTTTATTTACAGACAAGGATCAGGTTACACTGAGATACCTGTGAACTGGTTTTCTCTTGTAAATCCTTTTCAGGATTCCCCTTTCCATGACCAAGGACTGCAATTCTTCTTTAGAGATGTAGAAAACATTATTTTCTTGAATATTTTCAGCCTGCTATGTGATCTAAATGATTCAACAACATTGTTTTGTTGTTATATGTTATTATCACCAGTCTCCGAGTTTTGTCAGAAGTATGTTTAAGGTCTTTTTTTGTTCCAGAACAGTAATAAAAATGTTTCATAGTAGTGTTCAGCTATTCTCAGCAGAGCACCACCAGAAGCATCCTGATTTGATGACTCTTTATATTCTGATATATGACAAGTAGCTGCTCTAGATCTCCATTATTGAAGCTATTTAATGTTAAATTGTTAAACACATTATTGTATTGTATGTAAAAAAAAAGTCAAAAGACCCAATTTATTAGATTTACAGTTTCCTTTATTTATCCCAAATATAATTTTATCAAAAGCTGAATATAATCCATGTGGATATATAATAGCCCAAATAATTAAAAAATCTCCAAGATTTTGATGAACTTTGAAATCGCTGTCCTTGTCACTTACCTTGATTTCACTAAGATATTTATGACCTTATGGTTGTCATTCCAGATTTTTTAATGTGGGTCTCTGGGCTGAAAATTGCCTGTTTTTCTTTCTTTATTCTCTCTTATCTACAGTTTCCGAGCATACTGAAAACACAGAGTGTTGCTTTTTTCTCTTGTATTATCTTATGTATTGCAATACTTAACACAGAGAATTTCAAGAGTCAGAAGAAAATAAAAAGCTCACCAACAAAACCAATGTGCAAATGTAGCACATGTGTGCCTGTATCACCACAGGTTTTAGAAAAGCATGTGTTCAGGAAGTAGGTAAACAGATTTAGAAAGTTGGCTGTAAACAGAAAGCTGGCTGTACTTCCATATTTTTTTACATTTTTGATGTGAAATATTCAAATAAAAATATATCAAGAGATCATTGGGTTTGCAAATTGAAAGAGGCACACAAGTAGGGAAATATCAACAGAAGAGCCTCATGCATACCATGTTCTCAGAATATGGCCACGCTGACATTTAGATTGCATAGCAATTAATTGTATAAAGGATCTGTAATAAAGGCATTTTGCAACATCAGCATCTCAGTCTGACCCAAAATCTGTTCAATTATTACATAAGGAATGAAGAACCAAAACCACACTTCAAGATGCAAACGTACATTAAGAGATGTGTTCATGCAGGTGGTAGCAGGTACACAGCTCAACAATGTTGCCTTGACAATGTGTTATCTTTGAGTATTGAGGTACCTCTGAATTTCTCAAAGTGAAGATGCCAGTGGTCTCAGGAAAAACTGCCAGTGGCACCAGAAAACAAGTACCTGACTGCTCCATGTACTTAGAACTCTACCATGTACTTGCTCAGGCTGTGTTACTGCTGGTGGGCAATCCTAGAAGTATTTGTACCAGGAAAAATCAGTAGGAGTCATTGTTTCTCCCATAGTATTGGAAATCCCCCAGAATCTCCTCCACAAATAAGATTGCCAGGGAGGAGCTGATAAATAGCTGATCTCATAGCAATACGTTACCTCTCTTGGAAGTAGTGCTACAATAAAATAGATTGAGATACTGTGAGAGACTGAAACTTCAGACAATTGTGGAGGGACCAAGATGCTGAAGCTGATATTTGAAACTGATAAGAGGCAAATCCTGCAAGGTAGGATGATGCTTTTTATCATGGTAATTGTCTCTTATTGAACTCTACTCAGTTGTAAAACTTTGCCCCCACCCATCGGGGAAGATCTGATGTGGCATAACTGCTAAGACATGAAGAGGCAGCTGTCATGTTTGAGAAGGGGTCATAAATTATCAAAGACCTCCAAAGTGTCCCCAGAGCCATGTTCTGAGGTCTTCTACCAGAGGACTGAAAATTTCCCCCACCATGGGGAGCTGCCAGGCATTCCAACAAGGCCTGAACGTTTATTAATCCAAACTTTCTGTTTCCTGGGCTTTTTCCCCCAACCCAGATGGACCAAGACAGAACAAGACTTTCATCATCACTTTGATCAACAGTGCAATAATGAAGTCTAATCATAGATCCATGGGTGGTGGTTATGAATCTTTCTATTCTTATGCTTTCTTTCTCTTCTTTCATTTCTTTTTCCCTTATACGTTTTTAGTGATATTATTAGGCTTTCATATTACCGTATTACAATTCATAATAATAACCTGCTTTTCATTGCAATTAAATTGTTCTAAAATAAACCCAACATATATATATTTACAAGCATTGGTCATTCAGTGCCTTTCCCTCTAATCCACGCCAAGAGATCTATTAATAAGAACTTAAGATACTCTTCAGGGACAGGTCGTAACAGATACTTCTACCACAAATCCTAAAACAAGAGTGGATGAACTGTTCATGGCAGTTCATACCTTCATTTGGTAAAAGAAATTAGTTCTGCATACCATCTAAGAGTGACTGACATATAGGGTGATGGAGCAGTGGAAATGTTCTTGACCTTACCAAGGAGCAGCATGAGGACCCAAAATACAATACAATTAAAATGCAGAGTCCCCTAGGCATTATATTAAATTGCGTGAACTACAGTTTTGCATGTAGGTAATGCACATGGTGTGAGTCCCAGTGTTATGTGGTTGCTGATAGTTTACACTTAGGTGGCATAGTGGCATTTGCACTGTCACAGAAAGCCAGAATAGCCATTCCTCTTCACTGTAAGTATTACTAACCAAGTGGGCAAAGTGTCTGTGCAGCTGTCTGGGTTTAACACTGGGTCTAATCAGAACACTGACCTTACAGGGTAAGTGACAGCAGTCAGCAGCTGATGTGAAACACCAATCACAGAAAAAAAAAGTAACTGGGAAAAAAAATAGATCTATTATTAGCAACATAACTTAAGGGTCAAGAACATGTTTGCAGAGGCCATAAAAGTTTGCCATTTTCCTGATCCCTTACAATTTCCTAAACCAGCTAAGTGGACTGTTTTCTGAAAACAAGAAATCAACAACCAGAAAATCTAGACATAGCAATCAGGAGTTGAAAACTAAACAAAAGTAAGTGGAGACAAAACTTTCCAGAGCAGAAGTTTTATGCCAGTTGTGAGTCTGATCACAGGAGTCAATGGGTCAGTTAGGAAACAGTGGTATATTTGCTGCAAGTAACCTAGCCAGTATCATGAACAGATTACAGTCTAACACAAATGACTTAAAATACATTGTCTGGTACAGTAAAACAAACAAACAAACAAACAAACAAACCCAACAAACTAACAAAAAATAAACTAACAAAAAAATCACTCAACTTTAATCACCTGTAGGAACAAAAATATTAAAAAAGTAAAAGTAATTCCTAAGTGCATTATGTGTAGCTAGTCAACTGAGATGATGTGGGCAGAAGGGGGTTTGTATCCAGAATTGTTAATATGTAAAAATGCTGACTTTCTGCAGACAAAATTAAATATTGTCCAAATTTTTGGTAGAGAGAAGCACTCATAGATATTATTCTATTCTTGCATATAAATGTTTACTTGTTAATGGTCAGAATTTTTACTTCAATCTAACTGTAGCAGTTATATCATGGTTAAATAGAAACGGGTATTGGAGGCTTAACTGCCCTCAGCCTGAAATCTTTTTCCCAGAATCTTAGGAGACTGTCAGTAAAACCTAGAAGATTAAGATGCTTACATCCCACAGAACTGCCATAAGGACAGTTGCAGTAAGTTCACGTGTTCCACAGGAAAATCCATGTCATTTCTTTGACTTAAAGATTGTATTTTTACATTTTAAAGGTAGTACTGTGGTTCAAAAGTTGCAGACATTATTCTGTGTTTTAGTAATAATAAGCACAGAATTCTGGGTAAAATATGCAGGCACATCTGTCTTGAAGGTTACTTTTCTGTAGCAGTGGAGAGAAAATAGATTGGCAAACAGAACCCTCTCCTGAAACTGCACCATTCAGGTATGACACCATCACAAATACACTCTATAGTTTAATGTAGGCATAATAATGATAGGGCTTCAAGAATTAATGGTTTGAGACTGACTTATCCAAAAGTGAAATAATGTGCAATATGCCTGTCACAGATATTATGTCAGCATAATTAAATTGGAAAATGTAATTAGCCTAGCATCTCAAGTAAATTTGTGTGGATAATTTTAATTTACACCTGTCCAATTTCAATGTAACAACATCCTACTAAATAGGCTGGTAAACCATTTGCCCTTCGCATTGGTTTAAAGGTCTTTACAAGGTGATGTCAGTAGAGAATTAGTTGCACAGATTTAATTCAGTATCCTTTCATGATGTTGCTAATTCATCTGTGACAGGCATGACTCATCAAAATATTTGTGAAAAGCAAATGTTTCAGAGTGAACTTAGTCCAGATCATCAGAAATGTGTACATGAGATTTCATGAATGTGATACAACATGGTGTTCTATTTGCATTGTCTACAATCTAAAGACAAGACTGGGGTGATGACCTTGAAATTTAAAAATTTAATATGTTTAAAATTTAAGTGCTTTTCATTAGGTGCATTGAATAAGTATGGCTAACTCCTTATACAGTTAAGGACTATATAGTTGGTTTAGATGGACAGAAATGAATACATATGATGTTTCATATGTATACATCATGGTAGAGGAAGGCTGTAACAAATTGTGACAGTCATACTTTTTTTATTATGCCTTTTCTATACTCCCAGTTATGCAAAGAGAAGGTTTCCTAATTCATCTGCCAGTGTATGGAGGCTATTTGTTCCAATCTCTCTCTTTCTAAGGACTGCAGTTTTGTTGTCGGTTGGCAAAGTGTGAAGTTCACTACAATTATCTTTCAGATCCCTTAAGTGTTGTTATTTTCCTGTTACTTCTGGAACATATGTAACTAGTGACAGTCAAATCTTTAAAAAGCAGGTCAAAAGAATATTTTAAAGGAAACCAGAGCAGCTAAGAGTATGAAAGGTTAGGTTGGGTATGTTTGGTATTCACAAGAACAATCAATTACAAGCTTCTTCTCAGGAAGGTGTCTGTTACCCAGAGCAGAGGTAAAGAAAAGCAAATCCTCTCTCCTATTGAAGCAGAACATGGAGTTGGAGCATTCAGCTTCCAAGAAAAACCTTGATAATGATTTAGAGCAAGACCCCATCTGAACGAATTCAGCTTTTTCAGTCTTTTCAAAATTGCCATGCACATAGATAGTTCAGTTCAGCATATTAAGCTTGGTTTTCTTTAAGTGAGATAATCAGAGTATGAACCTATAAAAATAAAACTGAAAATTGAGAAATAACAACCAATGCCGTTCTGCTATTCTGCAGACAAAACAAACTTTGAGTGCCAGTTTCCCCATTTCAGGACAAATTTTAGTTGCACTCGTATCATTTCTAGTATTCCCTAGGACATCACTGGTTTAACAGTTTATTTATGTGATCTGTTATTTTTACAAACCTTCTAACTTCTTGCATTTAGTGCCTCGCAACTGTATCCCTTCTTTTTACTTATGGAACATTCTGGTTTGTACTCATGTATATGTGTTGGGAACATAAGTATCAGCCAAGTAGCCAAAGTCTCTGCCCAACTGTCCTTACGATTTCTAAGGTAAACCCATTTTAACTGTTTACAATGGGACTCCATCTAACTCTGGACAGAACCATTCTTGGAGCTCAGCTGCTAAATAGGGTAGGTAAGGTTTTGAAATTAATTTGAAGCACCTTTGACTTGCACATGGTTGGATGTATGACAGGTCTGGGGTGAAGCGTATGATCAAGCCTGTGCTTAGAAATAAAGTACAATATATTCACTGCAGGAATAGTTTAGAAGTTTTACCCTGCATGTTTTCCTTCATAGTTATTCTTGTTCTTGTCTTCTATAAAATATGGGGGTTTTTTTTTTCATAATGATAAACTAGTAAGCTCTTCTGAAAGTTAATCCGCTGTTAGCTTTGCAGCTTCTATGCTAATCTCTTGTTAGCTTTGCTTCTTGTATTCCTGGAGCTGATTTTCATTTCCTAATCCAGAGCTGAATCTCTTTGCTCTGGGTACTTATGTTTGTATGGATATGTATTAAATAATTAGTTGAACGATCCTCCCCGTAGAACTTAATACAGATTGACAACATTTTATATAAGCTGATGTTTAAATGGCTTTCAAGCCAAGTATGATTTTTTTCTGATTTATCTTTTCATCTGGGAACAGACAAACCGTATGTTTATGATTTTTAAAATTAACTCTCAGCTCTATTTCTAGCATAATATTTTTGAGAAGCATGCTTCAGTGTTGTGAAAGGGTTGCAGCAAAATCATGGGCCTTTCTCCTGACTTTTGCAATTCTAGACAAAAAGCAGTAAGGTAGGACTGGACTTCTGAGAATATTTCATTCCCTGGGATCCTCTGAAGGCCAGATCTCCTGTCTTCATTGTACTGTAGACATTCATGTACCCTGAAAAATGGATGTGACTACTGCATTTGTCCCCTTGTGTAGCTAAACCAGGAGCAGCCAGTATGTTCAGGATTTTCATCTCCTATGCTTAACTTGCCAGTGATTGTGACAACAGGAGTTCTGTTGTATTAAAAACAATACAAAGACTGTATCGATCATAAAAGTCAGATAAAATTTATTTATACAAATATGTATTTTGTTTCTGAGAATTCAGGCAACATAACTCCCCATCATCTACTCTGCAAGATGAATTATACACATTTTTATCATGATATATTTAGCGTGGGTCCACAGAACATAAAAATGGCTGTACTTGGAATATGTAGCCTGATATCTGATCCTGAAGAGTGAACAGTAGTAGATGACCAGAAAAGAGTATAAATGGATTACAAATGGTATTTCTAGCTTCTTTGAGGCTGCCATACTCTAATTTGAGTTAATTATTAAGAGAAATGGTCATTGCTTGCCTTTTCCATGACTGTCCTGCAGATTAGGAAGCTTGTATGGAAGTTGTTTCCTTGTACAGAAGTTGTTTCATATATTTGATCATTTTCGTTGCTGTTCTGTTGAAACTTTTTAAGTTCCTTTCTGTCTTTTTGAAATACCTTTTCAGTACTACATTTTTCATTTCTGAATCAAGCTGTAGTCAAACTTTTTTAACCAAATATGAAAAATCTCCTTTATACTATAGTTTTTGGTATTACCAGTATTGTTGATTTACCAATTTCTAAGACAGCATTGTTGCTTAGTAACATTTCCTTTTGAACAAGAGTTACAAAACAATCATTCCATATTCTCGTTTGTACATGTATGTAATGAATTATTAAAAGCTACATATTATAAAATCATAAATGTAAATAAATGCAGTCAGACGAGATACTACTTTCAACAACCAGCTTCCTAAAAAGGACATATTTACAGACACATCTGACTGTAAACACATGTATTAAAACTAAGTGAACTCCACTTAGCTGGAACTTACTTTCAAAGGTATCTTCATGAGATAGGTAAGAGTCCATATCAGGCAGAACACCATGGCACAGAACACAAGGCTGAATTGGTTGAACCGGTCACCAGGGTTAGAAATTATTAGAACCCTTTAAATTTTTTTATGTGCAATAGAAATCTTACTGAGCATAGTAACAACCCCACTATCCATAACTTCATGAAGGCAAACTTGGCTGTGCCCCCTGCCTATGTGTTTGTAACCCACATCCAACAGGCTGGACATTTTTTGGGAATTACCTTGTCTTTTCTTCAGTCTGCTAACTGAAGAAAGGAATCCAGACAGCAAACCAATCATGTGTGTTCTGTTCTGCTCTCTAGTATCTCTCCCCAAATATACTATTTTATTTCACTAGCTTGGTTTTTTACTCTAATAAACTTACTTAGCTTCTTCATTAGAGCATTCAAGGTATTGTCATGATTTCAGGAGAGATGAGAAGTCACAGGAATTCCACACAGTAGAAACTGATGGGTCTAACTGGTAAGACTGGTTTATCTTCACATGTTCAGCACAAGATCAAAATTCCTTACTGTCTCCTCAAGCCTCCAAAGGCCAGCTGGAATCTGCCATCACAGAGAACTACTTAAGGACAAGTACCTTTCAAGGAAAACTGTTGTTTGAAGTCTCCTTGCACTGCAGCAGAACAGTGAGGTTGTTGGTGGAACATTTGGCAAACTGCTTGAAGAAAATAACAACCTAGGTCATGACCTAACATGAAGTTTATTATGTTCAAGCACTAGGTGGACTTCTACTACTACTACAGAGAAAAGCTAGTTAGCATTCCTTTTGATGCCCATTATATAATGAAATGATACCCAAATGGGTAATGTCAGATTGCCATGAGGTTTTCTTCTTTTAATTATGTTTTCTTCTTTTGTCTCCTGCAGAATGCTTCAGTTTGCTTGGTTACTTAGATCATGAATATATCCTTTTCATTATACTATCCTATATTAGTGTATTCTTTATATTACAGAAAAAATATTTCTATAAATATCGTATATTTTCATTATACTGTACTATATTCATATATTTTCATATACTATATGTTAATATATACTTTTTTACTGTCTCATTAGTATATACTTTATGGCCAATGAACATTCCTGAATGTTTATTGTATCCACAGCCATGTGTTAGATATAAACTGGCAGCTGCAATGAGTTAGACATAGCAATGGTGAAGTCAGAGGTCACATCTTATAACACAAATAGTGACTCCTCATAAATTAAACTGTAAGTGGTACTATCAGAAACACTATCATTCTCTAAAGAGTGCTTGTTCTTCCATTAAATTCATCATTAATACCCCCTTCCATGAAACTACAACAAGAACACACCAATTCACATATGCCCTGTCACAACTCTGGAATGTAAATGTATCAATTTAGTATGCTCACATTATGTCATTCTCTTACTTTGTTGCATTGACTGCAGAGTGGACATATATCCAAAGTTTTTTTCAAACTCCTGTGACATGACAGACTGTTGTGGAGGCTTCTCCAGGCCAGTGCCGTACTGAGACCCTGTGGTACACAGAGCTCAAAGCTGTCAAGAATAGCTAAGGTGTCCTCACACTTTTTGTCACTCCACTTAGA
Source organism: Pachyramphus minor (assembly GCA_013397135.1). Taxonomy (NCBI): domain Eukaryota; kingdom Metazoa; phylum Chordata; class Aves; order Passeriformes; family Tyrannidae; genus Pachyramphus; species Pachyramphus minor. The sequence continues at coordinate 17,210 of VYXB01005447.1, read as the reverse complement.
TCCAATGCTCAAAAGGGTAGCATTGTATTGGGTTTGCATGTAAAGGTTTTGGTAGCAGGGAGGACTACAGGGGTGACTTCTGTGAAAAGCTGCTAGAAGCCTCCACATGTCTGACGGAGCCTATTACAGCTGGCTCTAAGATGGACCTGCTACTGGCCAAGACCAAGCCCATCAGTGACAGTGGCAGCACCTCTGGGTTAATGCTTTTGAGAAGGGGGAAAAGTTACTGCACAAGAGCAACTTCAGCCCAACAAAAGAGGTGTGGGAATATGTGTCAGAGACAGCCTTGCAGAGAGGCACTGAAGGAGGGGGAGCAGGTGCTCCAGGCACTGAAGCAGAGATTTCCCTGTAGCCCACAGTGAGGCAGGCTGGCCCTCTGCAGCCCATGGAGCTCCATCCACCTGCAGTCCCTGGAGGACCACGTACTGGAGCAGGTGGATGTCAAAAGGACATCTGTGGGAAATCTGTGCTTGAGCAGGATCCTGGCAGGATCTGTGGACCTGTGGAGAGAGGAGCCTGTTCTAGAGTAGGTTAACTGGCAGGACTTGTGACCCCACAGGAGGGACCTACACTGGAGCAGTTCATGAAGAACTGCAATCTGTGGGAAGGACTCACACTGGAGAAGTTGGTGAAGGACTGCTTCTGTGGGAGGGACCCCATGCTGAAGCAGGGGAAGCATGTGAGGAGTCCTCCCCCTGAGAAGGAAGGAGCAGCAGAGACAGCATGTGATGAACTGAACACAGCCCATGTTCTCACTTCCTCTGTGATACTGGGGGGAAGAGGCAGAGAATTATTCATTTGAATTTGAGCTTGGGAAGAAGGGAGAGGTAGGGGAAAGGTGTTTTTAAGACTTGGGTTTTTTTCTCATTATCCTACTCTGATTTGATTGGTAACAAATTAAACTAATTTACCTCAATTGTGTCTGGTTTGCCCATGATGGGAAAGGGTGAGTGATCTTTTCCTGCATTGATCTAAACCCACAAGCTGAGGAGGGGAGCGAGAGTGGCTTTGGTGAACACCTGGCATCCAGCCAAAATCAACCCATCACATCTTTTCAAATGATTCACATTTATAGTCTGAATATGTTCTCACACTACAATGCTGACTTGGCTCTTACAAGTCTCTTTTCAAAGAAAATTAACCAAAAAGGTCAACAAATATTAGCACACCTTATGATAAAGGAGGTGGCAAGAGAACAGTAACATAGAGAACAAATTATTTACCATATTACTTGTTATAAATTAGAAATTTTCTTATTTCTATGTGAACTAGAAAATATACTACTGAGGGAGAACATAATTCATGGTGATTAGATTAGTTAGACTGCTGGGATTAATTTTTCAAGAGATTCCATCCTTTCCATGCTTACATAACCCTAAATTGTGCCATCATATTAATACAGAGCTAAAAAGCACTTATATTTCATATTTTTGAATACCTCTTAATTGGAAGAGATGCTTCAATCTAAGATTTCCATTAAAGTGCTTAATAAAGAGTTGAATTCTTTTTTGTTTGCCATGATAATGGTAACACAAATATGACATGACAGTTACCTTAAGTTCAGTCAAGAAATGAAGAATTAGTTGTTTGTGTAAAAATTAAGTTTAAGCCTTTGCTTATATAGCAAAAGGTTATTGCAACACTATTCTGCAGTGCTGTATTTTTGCTGATCAATTTGTTTCACAGTGTATGGTGAGACACTCATCTGCTGACATAAGATTCATAGTCCATCTTTTAATTAAATTGTTAAAGAACGGTGGAGGGTACCTGCTTGTAAGAATACTGATTGTGGTTTACTAATTCCAGTCTGCTTCTAAAACCTTAGATGTAAAAGTAGTTTTGAAGCCTATGAACATTTAAAGAATAATGTCTTTTTAAGGCTTTAATCCCAACACACCTTTTCTGCAGTTAGATTTTTATACTCTGTTCACATGCTAAATATCTATGCAAATCATAATCTAATTTCTATACAGGCAGAAATAAAGAATACAGTTATTTGGTACCAGGCATATGTTTTCAGACACATTTATTTCATTTAAGTACTTTTATCTATTGATATCAATTAAACAATTGTCACAGTGCAAACAGTAAAAGTGAAACATATTAGTTTTGTCTGTGCTAATTTTATCATGAACAGAGATCTCAAAAGCTTAAGCATATTGATTGTGTAGGACTGGTGATACACAGATCACCTCAAGTCTTTCGCTTATTGCTCTCTGGAAGTAACTGAAAGATGTTTGTGGCCAGGTGGGTGTCAGTCACTTGACCAAAGTAAAAAGCAAAACAACAAAAGGAAATGGCTTCAAGTTACACCAGTGGAGGTTTAGATATTAGGCAATTTTTTTTTTTGCTGAAAGAGTTGTCAAGCACTGGAACAGGCTGCCCAGGATAGTACGTGAGTTATCAATCAATTAAAAGATGTGTAGATGTGGCACTTAGGGACATGGTTTAGTGGTGGGTTTAACAGTACTAGGTTCATGGATGGACTCTATGATCTAAAAGGTATTTTCCAATCTAAATGGTTCTATGATTCTCTGATTATTTGATTGATTAAGTTTTGGGAAGTTGTTCTTTCCTGCAGTTCTGTTTGTTCTGGATCATCTGAATGAAATTAGTTTTATCACTGAATCTGTCCTAGATTCCATTTATACCACAGTACATATAAACTTCAATTGCTTGGCATAAACATCTAAGCAATACTTAGTGAACAAATACATCTAAGACATTTTGCAGACTGAGGCACATATTAGGAAATTATGACTACAAACTGACAGACAAAGCAAGTCTGACATCTCTTGCTTGATCAATATTTTTTACTTGTTTCTGATTACACTTATGTCAAGAGCGATCTGTTTTGGCCCAATATTTCAGACAGTTTTTATATATAAAATCAGGAAAGTAATTTTGCTTTCCATAAATGTCCTTGAGCTGAATGACATCATTTCAGCTTTGCTATTGGCTTTTTCTTAAGCTGCATATTTTGACAGAGCTTCAAGGTTAACAGCTTTGAAAAGAAAACTTAAAATACCCATTAATAAACAACACAAAACTCAAGGCAACCCATTGTACTATAATATTGCATAGATTACAAATGCAAAGAGTACTCCTAAAAGCATGCTTTCAGATATCTGAAAGAGGCCACTGGATTTCACTTGGTCACTCCAGAAACAGTCTGTAACTTTGTACTATGGTATCTATGCAAGAATGGCATTTCAAGTTATAGGGAATATCTAAATAACCCTTTCAAACTAGCAGACTGCTAACATTGTTGGCATTTTGTACTTTAATTTGAATGAATTTAACTTCAGTTTCTAATCACTGTTTCCTGTTAATGTCTTTTTCATGTATTTTAGAGAGCTATTGTCTTTTCTTTATAAATATACCTGTTGACTCTCATCGTGTTATGCTTTACTCTTCTTTGTAATTAAACAGTCTGAACTTCCTCAATCTTTACTGTAAGATAAGCTAGAATTCACATTAATCTCATTAATAATTAACCTTTCTACATTATTCTGGTTTTAACTGCTTTTCATAAAGTGAAGGTACTCTGTGTAGATAAAATGTTCCAATTTTAGACTCACTAGTTGCTATAGAGAAGGATTAATACTCTTCTAATTCAACTTTATATCTCTATTCTTATGTATGGAAGAATTGTATTAGAGAACCACCACAGGGCCACTGCATGGCAATGGGGTCATATTACATGAGTTACTAACGTAACCCCTAGGTCACATGTAATTGCTGGTTTTCTATCCTGCAACTGTTCTCTAAAATTATTCTTTTTTTTCTTTTTGGCTTTCACTAATAACTAATAACTTTGTTATTAGAACATAGTACCCAAGTTTAATAATTAATATAAATGAAATTATTTTAACAAGAGGATACAGAATGGAGCTGCAAAAGGACAAGGATTTCCTCCCATTTTGTGAAGTTCATTCTATTAGTGGCAGCAGCTGTAACAAAGCTCACTAAAGAAAAACTGAGAAGTCATTAAATATCACATCTAGCAAACTTTGTTTAAACATGCAAGCATTTGAACTCTGCTTTGGCAGGTCTTGGGTCACAGCACCACAGGTAACAGCTAAATCATTATGTAAGATACATGTGTGATGTTTATAAAAAGCTGCTTGAGGTGGATGGTTTAGAGTTTTCTGCAAGAGATTATGGAGTATATTAAAGCTGGAGGAGGAAATTATGAGGTGAGAGGTGGTCTTTACCTGCTAATTGTGAGAGACATGATGTATAACTGGCAATAGTGATCTTTGAAGCTCTCAATATACACAGTCTATGGAAGCATGTTAGTCCTCATGCTAGGCAGGGCAGTACTGGTTAATCTTATAAAGTTCAGAAGATGCAGGTTGGCAGTCCTTATGGGTCATCCCAACCCACATTAGGGAAAAAGAAGGACTTAGTGAAAAAGTTTTCCATTAGTCACAGGTCTTCGGAGAGTAGCAGGGGAAGCAGAGGAAAGTGAGATTGTTCTCAATGCCAGCAGGCTTCTGATACCTTATTCCCTCTCTTTTATCTAATATAGCTATATAGGTAGCCTTCAAAATACATGTAAATGAAATGTTAAAAATTTATTTATATGTATGGGAGAAGATTGCTGTATGATAGTTTGAAAGATTTGTTAAGTGGAGAAAACCTCTTTTTCTTAGTATGAGTATTAAATAGCTTGCAGCATTCAAAGAACACTAAAATGATTTCAGAATGATAAAAATGCTAGTGGGAGACATTCATAGCCTGTAAACAAAGCTGCCATATCAACAGTATCATTTACTAGTCTTTGCATTTGGAGAATCTCTCCTGATACCTTTCAAGAAGGTGACTAAAGCCTATCTCCAGTGGAAATGATAAGGTTTTTTTAGAAAAGTGTTAAGAGGTTTTTTTTAGAAAATAAATAGGTGTCTGCAGAAATCTCTCTCATATTAAATGAAAACTAGCAGACACACCATTGCTTTGAAATACGGGATCTTTCAGGACCATTAGTATTAAAAGCAATAATAGTTAGGACCCTATGAAATTCAGTGTCATTTTCTATCCACAGTAAGTTAAAATTGCTTTCTATGAGGAATAAATATCCACAGGGATGCAAAAGAAGTAATTAAGAAAATTATAATATTTTATTCTGATTGTTATAGACCATTAAAATATTTCCATTACCTTCGCTTAATATCAGATGTTTAAAACTATCCTCATATGCTTGATGAATAACATCATTTACATATTTATGTTGTTGCTTACTTTAATAGGTAAGATATTTAAGATAGTTAAACTTGCAAAATCCTTTTCCTCTGAAAATGTCATATGCACAAAGTTCAATACACTTGGCTATTTTTGTTATGATGGATAAACACAGTTTAAGTTATCATGTTTTGTATTTGTCTTACTAGAACAACTTGATTTTTCTAGATCATAGGGAGAGCTGTTGAAAGCTGGGACTTACAGTTTTAATTACACTTATTTTTTTGGTTAAAAAACCAAGCAGCACAGAGGAGTTTTTTACAGAGCAGAATGTCCTGCTTCCTTGTTGAAGAACTTTGGTTTTTTGATCTTAAAGAGTTTCATATATTGCCTATCCATCCATGGTCTAGCTATCTCTCACAAGCTGAGTCTAGGGCCCTTTAACATATTTTAATTCATTACACACTCTCTAGAGATCATTTCACCTTTTATACTCATATAAAAAAAAGTCTGAAAGTGATGAATACCTAAAAAGGGTAATTAAAATTTTGTGTGCTATCAGCATTCACCTAAGAGTATGCCTAGGCAAATGCACATTAATTGTCTCTTAATATCATTCCTTAAGAGATAATTTAGAACTGAAATGATAGCAGTTGAATAACTCTTCAACAGCTTATTTAGAGAGACTAACCAGTTATATTTAGTTTTATTTGATATTCTTGTCATCTTTCCTGATTAAAAATAGTTTTGACTATCCACAGTAAACTAATCAATATTCAGTAGTGCTTAAACGATATTCTTTTGACTAATAAAACATTAATTTTTTTCTTCCATGAAAAGTATACAATCTGAACTGGTGTTTTACAGAAATATTTAGCATCTCCATTTAACATCATTTCAGTACTCTATTACAATAATTATTAGAACAGATCAAACTTTATTCTGTACAATAAAAAGGCTCATTATTGATGCAGAAATTATGTATGTCCTAACTTTCCTAGAGAAGAAATAAGTAGCATTCTCAAAGGTGTAATTTTTATTTAAATCTTTCTGCAGGGAGACATATAAAAGAGGTTTTTACTGAAATAACCACCTCTGCTGCCTGACTTGGGATTTTTTTCATACTCCTCTCTTTTCGCTTTGTCATTCATACTTAAGACGAGTAAGTATTTTACATATCCAGAATTTTGATGATCCTCAAGACATGGTAAAAATGGCTTGTAAGCTTGGTGTGCTATGCCATATCCCTAAATTAGCATCCACCACGACAGTAATGAAGAAAATTGAAACTGAAACTCTAAGTTTAATATCTTAAATTTTTCAGAAATTTTGTGCACTTTGTCTCTCAGTATATTCCTGTCTTCCTCACAGGTCCAATACCAACTATACATTTATAGTTGCATTTCCAGAAATCAAAATCCAGACTTTGTGTGGCAAGAGAAAGCTCCTACTCTTGGCCACCATTAGGAAATGCAGTTCAGAGTTTTCAAGTAAGTAATTGTAGTAACTGTATTTCATAATGCACACCACTTTCCATTAATTCACCCGAAGTATTACATTTATTGATTATATTTCTGTGAATGGTGTTCATTTATCTCGTCTTCAGCCAACCAACAGTTCAATGTCTACTCTCAAACAAGCTGTCCGTATTGTCAATTAAAATAAGTATTCCCTAAGATTGATTCCTCTGATCCCCAAAAAAGTTGTCTGAACAAGCTGGTATCCTTGAGCAGTGCAGAAAAATTTGACTCAAACATAATTAGGTAACATGCATCCACTCTGAGTTCATGTCATACCTGTTGGTGTTGAAGAAGCATTTGGACAACAGTCTTAGGAACTTCTAGGTTGCTTTCGTGTAGAGTCAGGAGCTGGATTCAATGATTCTCATGGCTCCTTTCCAACTCAGGATATTCTATAATTCATATCAAGCACTTACTTTGGTCTTGGTTCTGGTATGAAGTATTGAAATGCATGAACAATTTCACATCATTTTTAAATAATCAAATGCCAAACTGGTTTTAGTAGAAAACCTCATAGCTTTTGAGAGGAGAATTGGTTATGGTGACATTTAAGAATTACACATGACCATTGGAATAGTTTTAAGTTTTATCTGCTGTTATTTGCCAACAATGGAAAATTTCAAGAGACTTTTTAGCCCAGATGTTCATGAGCAAGAACGAGGCAGATAACCCAAAAATAAAGTATATAGCTTCATCATCTGTCTAACTGATTTCAGCTATTGAGTAAACTTCTTAAAAACAAAATGAAATATAAATTTTAAATTAATTGGAAAATTCTACAAATTTGAAGTTATTTCAAAGTAGTTAAAAACTATATGCATTATTTAAAAATTATTTTGCTGTTAATTGGGGAATCAACATATTTTTTCTAAATATTTTGATTTTCACTTTTCTAACTTAAGCTTTTCACATTGTTGATATATGTCTGTAACTTTTCTTCAAGGTTAAAAATATTGCTATGATATTACAGATGATACACCAAAGCTTATGGTTAAAGTAACTTTTAGAATAAGAGTAGCCAAAACTACCAAATCAAAACAAGGCTTGTAACAAGGCTAAGAAACCAGTATAAAATGAAATCCACTAAAAACATAGAAGACAAAGATCTGACAAGGTATATGTATTCATAGTATAAATTCTTTTCCTAAATTAGCCTTTAGGTACACAAATGCATAGAGAATGAGAGAAGTGCACAGCACAATACCTTCTCAATAGACAAAAGTTCTGTCTGCTTAAAAATTTTTATTGCACATAATACCTTACTCGTGTTTGTTAACAAAGCAGGTTAAGCTAAGCGCAGGTCCCTGTGTTTCACCAATATAGGTGCAAAATTAGGCTAATCTGTAATGTAATCTGAGCTTTGGTCCTGCTCTCAAATATAAGAACATGCATTGATGATCTAGATTTATATACATCTACGTGTATATTTATGTAAGGGTAAATAACTTCTTTGGAAGATTTTGTTACTGAGGAGTCAGTTATTTCACTTAGGAAAGGCTTCCCTTGTCACTTTCTCAAAATAGTGCTGTTCTCTCCCCTCTTGCATTACAGAAGCTCACTCTCTGGTAAGTGAGGAGAAAGCAGATGCCATAGGCCTTTTTATTCCAGGGGGGAGAGAGGGGAAAGCAGAGATAATAAAAACTCGAAGGAGAAAATGGGAGGAGCTTTTTGCTCTGAGGCCAGGTACTCCTGGCAGCGCAGAGAAGTTTGTAAGTTTTGATGTATTAGCCTCCAAAATAGATCCGTTTTGAACACTTTCCACTGCTTTTGCATTCTTGGGGGAGATACCTGTGTATGTTTTACCTTACAATTTAAATATTTAAATATAATACATATTAATAAAATTTTTGGTTATGTTTAGATTGCTGTTTTAGTTTTCCTGAATATATGTATTATTCTCTTCTACAGCTGAGTCTGTTTATCCAAGATAACATGCCATGCACTCATCATAATATTATGAAATTCATTTGTGAACAAAGCAAAAGAAAAGTTTGCAAAACAGAAGGAATTTTTAAATGTAGGGTGTTTTGGTGTAGATGTAAATTATTTCATGTTAAATATTCAATTTTATCTATTAGTTCTTTATGTAATATTTCTTGAAACCTTTGTTGAAGTCAGTGAAATAGGATGATAGAAAAATTTCTGTCACTTGAATTGTACACATAAGTAAGAAGTTTACTAAAACGAAATATAATGAAAAATATCAAAGAGAAGATGGTATGATGTTTTGTAGTCTGGTTTCATAGCATTTATCTTTTATATAAGGGGTATAAAGTGTGCAACTAAAATTTATTTCCAAGAACAAACACAGTGCACTTTGTTGCAAGTACTATAGCTGTATTCCTAAGTAAGGGACTGGTATCTTGTTCAGGAACAAAATAATATGATAAAATTGTTTGTGTGGCTTCAATTTGAAATGGCATTTTCAGTATTACCAGTCTGGCCTGCTGTTTGGGGGTTTTCTATGCGTGTGTGTTCATTTTGATTTTTGTCTGTTTGTTTGTTTCCTCCATGAAACAAAAGGAGGAGTGTAATAGTTCACTCCATAAAGTGGTAAGCTTGGATGGCTGACAGGTACCTAGGCAGTTTTATCTTCTCTGTGGAGAGTAAAAAAGTCTAGAATAGGAATTAGCAACTGCTACACCACTGCCAACCATACCATGAGCAGGTTTTTGTTAATGGCATGCATCAAGATCTGTGCAACGCCAAAACCCAACAGCCTCAGTACCTTGAAAAGCACATCTATGAAAAGTGGTAGTCCTATTAATGACAGCAACTGATTAATTGCAATGTGCCTCTCTGGGAGGCAGCAACTCCCAGCAACTCTTAAGTTTTGTTTTGCACGTTTCATCTTTGATAGCAGAAAAAAGAAGTATAACCCAGTACACCACCCTTCACACCTGACTTGGATGTGATGTGGCTCATTGGATAGGGAGAGATCAATGGGACGTGAATGAAAAAGAGCTCTCTGAAGGCTGACAGCTGAAAGCCATAAGAGAATATATCTTTCCATTTGATAATAAGAGTAAACCCATCTGTCAACATTAAAGTTTACAGCTTCTGACTTGTGACTGTTAAATGACCATATAAAAAAAAGTAAAAGATCATCCTTAAGAAACTGTGTCCAAAAGTTTGTAATATTTTCTCTTGGAAGTATTCATTGCTATTACCTTTGACATTTTGCCTGTATCATAACCGATAACTCATCTCCTAAAGAGCAGGATTATACTAACAGGAATCACTTTACATGCCTATTACCTCTACAAATTTCAGATACAGGAATTAGAACAGAAGTCTGATTTTTTTGCAGAAAGTTCTGACACATCATTTATTTTGATCACAATTAAATTGACCATTTTTTTTCCATATACTTGGAATTTTAATGAAAAACTTCAAAATTCTAGCATCATTTGTTCTAAGGAAACACATAAGCATTCCCAGAGCTAAAATGTTTCATTATAGCTTAGCAAGAAGAGTAAACTGTATCATTTCATGTCAGTTAAATAGTACTTAACAAATGCAATTCCTTTTTCCATGAAAGGAAATGTGACATTTCTCTCATTGGGCCAGGCTGCTACTGTAACTAAATGTTCCAGTAATGGACTTGATAAAAATCAGAACCCCTCTGCTGAATAAGTGCTTAGTTCTAGAGGTTGTAATGCTCCTGCAGAAAATGTTGGTGGGGTTGTAGAATTTTTTTCCAGGTAAAAACTGGAAAACAACAGTACCTAACAACCAGAGCAGTGACTTTTATATAACTTACTTGAGCTAACTCTTGAGAACAGTAACACAGTAAAACAATCAGATTTCATGTAATCCTTCACATTAATCTTAGCTTCTCCTGCACTGCACTTCTTTCCAGCTTATGCTCTTTCCTCTGTCATTCCTTGAGGAAAGAACAAAGGGATGTCTTCCTTTCACTTTAGGCCCTCCTTGCAGGTTCATATTCATACCTGCAGCTGTGCCTGCATATAGAATATTTGAGGCTGGTTCTATCAGCAGAGATTCCAGATAGCCTCAGAGTATCATATACATAGGAAAACACTTTGCAGTCACAGGTTCACTGGGTCACTTGTATGGTACATCTGAGTTCTTGCATCAGTTGCATGGTCTTCTTTATCCAGTGAGCTAAAAAAAAGCCAGTCAGGCTATGAAAGTTCTGGTCTATATGAAACTGTGAACAGAGAAGAAATATAACTTTCTATGTTTCCGTTTCCTGCTTGAGGTCTGGACTTCAGATGACTGAAAATGGAGATTATTGATTAAAATAAATGTAAGAATTTTGACAGTTGGACTTGCATTGTGCCAAAGAAATGTCTTAGTCTTTTTAAGGAATGAAGAGCTCCCAGTGCTTTACACATTCTCAATAGTTTTAATGCTCTTTTCATACACTGAAAGGTCCATGAAGGGCCATGGTTTATTAGGATCATGAGGAGACCAACAGTTTTCTAAATAAGGTTGTAATGAAATCACCTTCCGGATTTAGCAAGAGTGGCCTGAGATTTTTTAATGAAACGTTATTTCTTATCACACTAATTAACATATGCCTCTCTTGTTCCAGTGCAAAGGTTCTATTGAATTTTTATCTCCCAAATGAAGAGAAGGAAAAAAAGTTATTTTTTGAAACATACAGTTCTGATCAATATATGTATCCTGTCTCTGTAGAGCAGAGATCTGTGTTAGAAACATCTGCAATCCAATATAATTATGGCTGGTTTTATTTTATTCTATTTTTTTAGTCACTTACTATCCCGGTCCTCATGTTTTAGAGGCAGCAGGGAGGCAGGTACCATGGGTGACCTATAATACTATGTTTATACTGTGTTCACTAGGTCACTTAGCTCATTATATAGTTAATTACAGAAATTACTTAGAAGTGGCTAGGATAGCAAGCATAGGGTTAATTACAGAAATCACTTAGTACTAGCATAGTGCAGGGTTACTGATAGTGGGAACACTGAGATACAGTCATGTTGAAGCATTTGTACCAATGTAATAAACTGGTTGACTTTGTTCATAAAATCTAAAAGGGGACATTCTTAGCTTATCTATAAAGCCATGGGTGTCTGGGAAAACTCCCACTTACCTAGGATCACGAGTATTCAGTTAAAGTAAACCACAAATCCTGATGATTTACATATGAAGAGGAACTTCTTTCACCTAGAGACAGTTGAAGTAATTTTCACCTCCTGATGATTTACATATGAAGGGAAACGTCTTTAACCTAAAGACAGCTAAGGTAAACTTCAGCGACCACCAAAAGGCAGATTACCACCACCTGATGATTGTCACACACAACGCGGAAGATAACAGCCTCACGTATACCAGAATTAAAGGACTATAAATAAGAGGACCTTTTTCCCATTATGGTGGTGCACCTTTGGCAGAGCAGAAGGCTCGCCAGGTTGCCCCCAGCGCTGGTTGCTCAAATTTATTAGCATAAATTTAACTCTGTTTAATACAAATTGGCTCCCTCAATTTGTCACGGGTGTCTATAACACCAATACAAATAATATAAAATACGCTACCTCAGAAGTGTAGGTTTCTCAAGCCTATGGCTCTGTCTTCCCAGTAAATTGCTCCCATTGTTCCCTATTGTTCCTTTTCAGCTGCACGCTAGAAAGTCGGTGTTAAAATATTTGTAAGTGGATGTTTTAGAATAGCTAGGGGTTTTCAAGGTGAAAAAATGGAAAGTTAAATTAAAAGCCATACTCTAAACTGTAAAAAGTAATCTGCTCATCTGAGGTTAATGGAGACTCAGAGATTAAAGGTAGCACAAGGGTTTCCATAACTGAAATAGGATCTTTAGGGCACAAAAAAAAAAAAAAAGATACATCAAAGAAGAGGTATAGTGCCTTCTCCATCACTTTCTTACCCAGCTAATTTTGAGGAGGATAGGTCTATGTAGTGCAGAAGACACTGGACTTTGAAAACCCTGGAACACATATGGAAAAAACAAAGCTAATCTTCCTACATTCACTTCACTCACCCATGTAACCCCCTTCCTGTGTCTTGTCTTCCATTTCCTTTTCTTACCAGTTTTTTCTTTCCAACTCATTCCTTCCCCATTTGCAAATGAGGAGCAGCTATTTACTGAACAGCATAAATTTTGGGCAACTGAGGACTGGAGGGAATGGATCTGTGATTTCCCTTTAAAACAAATAAGTAGGCATATGGACATCACCCCTTTTGAAGCCTCATTAAAGCCCTGGTGTCTGCAGTCAAGGGCTGGTGAGCCAACCTTCCTAAATACTTGAGAAGCAAGGTACATATTGCACACTCTTTTATGATTATTATTGCCAAACCATAGTCAGAATCTGACTGATGTGGATAACAGGTGGTCTGAACTCTCTTGAATTTATTGTTTTGTAGATTATTTGAATACGATCTACTATTCCTATGGGCATGTGTAACTTCTGACAAGCATGTTGCAAATATAACTGAAGAGAACACAATGGTCTATTTAATATTTTAACTGCTTGGTGCTAAGATGTCAACAGTATCATCAAATTAGTATCTGATATTATTATGACACCATCTAGAAATTCTGTGCCCAAAATAGATACTTTTGAATACTTTCTTGGTGCCTCAGCTTTCTATTTCATTGTGGTGTTTTGATTATAAATTTCATAAAATTTTTGACTGATATAGCAAGATCTCTGAAGAAATGAATAGTTCTGACTTCTGAGTTTTCAGGACAGATGTGTGTAAGTAACTAATGTAGCATGAGGAGCATACTTGGAAGTCTAAGAGTAAAACAAAAAAAAAAGTATATGCTCATTAATTAAATATTATCTATCTTATGCACCACAGTGTGTACTTTCAAGAAATACACAATCACTGATTTTGAAGACTGTATCATGAACGAGATCAAATTAAAGCTGCATGATTAACGTTCTGGGAATTAAATTCGAATTAATTGTATTAGTGTATTGCATTAATATTTTCTGCAGAGGCGGCTTTGTGCGTGTGTATAGTGAAATCTAAGAAGTGTATGCGCAAACGTTTAGAAAAGGAGAAGCTGGGTTTTTTGTGTTTGTTTGTTTTGATGTGATTCTGCTTGCACTCAGTGCTTTAGGCAGCAGGGAATTTGGAGCAGGAGGTGAGGCTGTCACCGCAGGCGGGCAGAAACCCCCCTTGCGCCGCTGGGCCCCCCCGACGGCGCCGAGCGCCTTCTCCCCGGCACGGCCCCCGCGGGAGCGGCCGCGCTCTGGAACTACATTTCCCAGGTGCCGCCGCGCCCCGGGGCGCTGCGATTGGCCGAGCGTGGGCCCAATGAGCGCGGCGGCGGTGCCCGTGGTGCCGCAGGTGCCGCCGGCGGGGGCGGAACATGGCGCTGGGTGCGGGGGCACCGCGGTGGCCGCTCCTGCCGGCCGGGGGCTGCCTCCCCCTCCTGCTGCTGCTGCTGCTGCTGCTCCTCTGCGGACAGCTCGGGGGAGGACAGAAAAAGAAGGAGGTAGATACATTCGCTTCTTTCGCCATCGCGCCCGGCTGGAGGTGCCCTGTCGCGCTGCCTCCCGCTCAGGAGTGCCCCTGTCCCCACCTGCCCGGTACCCCTGCGCTCTGCCGGCCCCTCTCCCCTGGCAGCTCCGAGCGGGGCGGCGGGCGCCGGGATGTACCGACCCTGCCGTGCCGCGGGAGGGGATGTTCGGCGGCGGTGGCGGTGTCTCCAGGGCAGCGGGAGCCAGCGCCGCCCGCCGCGGTTTGGGCGCAACGCGGGGACCGCTGTGCCCAGCGCGCTGCCCCTACCCAGGCGGTGCCGTGCGCTGTCGTGGGCCGCCCTGGTTCCGAGCAGAGGGCCGTCGTCCTGGCCGCGGCTGCGCTGCGCTGGGTTGGGCTGGATGCCCGCCGCCGTGGGCCCAGGGGGCCTGGGCTGAGAGCAGGTCTGCGGCGAGCCCGGTGGACATCGAAATTAAGCCCCGTGTTTGTGCTGCCAACTAAAAGAAATGCCCAGAGTTAATAAATGACATGAAGGCCATGGAAATAGGGGTGTGTGTGTGAAGGTGTAGGTGCTCGTAATCCCCTTGAAGGTGTCCTCTGAGTAGGAGAGGTGTGCAGGAAGGGGCGGTTTTAATTCAGTTTCAGAATTAACAGTTTTATTTCTAGCAACTTCTGTATTTACAAAATACGAATGTGTATTTGTACAAAAAGGGAAATGTGTAAACTTGTAATGTATATATTTGCCTCTTTTAGGTTTCAATGCTACTAGAGCTTGCTGGACTTCTCTTCCTAGCTTGCCCTCGATTTCAGGCCAGATTTTCACATACACAGTGCTAGGCCACCTGGTAGAGTCTCTTTGTAGTTTCAATGTAACTTCATTTTTGGGAGGAGATAACTTTTAACCAAACTGTAGAGTTCTATAATTTTTGTTTGATTTTGGTTTGGTTTTTTACACCTGTTGTTAGTGTTGAGGGAGAACTTGTGCTTTGTGGTGGTAAAAGAGAGGGAAAGAAAAATTCTTATAGCTAATGCTTTCTTTGAACTAGTGTCTCAGACAAAGAAAAGGATGGTCAACATTTTTGTTTTTCTTTAAAGAACTGTAGGTTACTAAGGCTTGGGGGCCAAAGAACAAGGGCGAGCAACAAGGGAAAGGCTGATCTCTTCCTGGTGATGTCCAGTGACAGAACTGGAAGGAATGACTTAAATCTGTCTCAGGGGAAGTTCAGATTTGATATTAGAAAAGGGTTCTTAACTGAGGGGCTGGTTGGGCACTGGAACAAGGCACCTGGGGAAGCGGTCATTGCTCCAAGCCTATTGGTGTTCAGGAAGCATTTGGACAACGTTCTTGGGCATATGGTTTAAGTTTTATGTTGCCCTTTGTGGAGCTGGGGGTTGAACTCAATGTCCCTTCCAACTCATGATATTCTACAATTCTAAAAGGCCAAAGTTACTGTAAGATTCTTCTTTAAGTATCTAAATAGTGGACTGACTGTGATATTACCAAGTTAAGTTATAATCTGGTCATGAAGATAAATCCCTTGAGTGTCATTGTAAAAATTTAGTACCTTCAATCTAGGCGTTGTCTTTTCCCCTCTTTCTGGAAAGAGCAGGCAGTAAATGTGTTGCCCTTCTGCCGCTATAATTAACTTCTTTTCAAAACTTTAACTTATTAGGTTTTCTTAATAAAATGTGTTTAATGTTTAACACTCTTGATTCTCTCTTGCTGTGATGTGCTGGTATTGCACCTTTTGTTGACACTTTCATGTGGAGTGCCAGCTGTGCTACCAAGATAGCTGAAACAATCTTTCTTTTTAAATGGAATCCTTTTCTAACAAGTAAATAATGGCAAAGTAAAATGGACATCTAGAAGGTTTCCCAATCCTACAGCAGAGGTGGTACATAAAGGGATGGAAATGTTTGGGGTTTTTTTGTTCAGCTATTTGGTATTACAGTTCAAGCTGATATTTCTCCTCTGTAAAGCTTGTTGTTCAGTTTTCCTCTTTAACTGATTTAAACTAACACATCCCAGTCTTCCGCATATTTTTATTGCCACTTTTCATTCCTGTTTAATATTTTTATTTAATGCAGTGGACAGCTCATACAGATAAATAGCTGACTTTATGTAGACATAGTGTATCTATGACTGCATTTTTACAGAAATTAGTGCAACACTGTCAGTGCTTCACTTTAGATGCAAGCTTGAAGTGTAACAGTGTTTTTCAGGGTTTTATACATTGTATATATAATACGAATATTGCTTTGTATGTGTCTGTGTTGTATGTGGAAGAGCTGCAAGAGGTAAGAATGTAGTAGGGTTAAAATGTGTATCCCATGAGATAAAACCAAATCGCATTCCTCTTTTCTGTTGGCTTTGTTGTGTCTTTGTTGGCTTTCTGCTAGCAGAGAAAGGTGAATGGGGAAACTGGAAGACATTGGTAAAACTTTGTGTTGATTGTGAAATACTGTGTTATAGCTGTATTAGAAAATATGCAAGTTCGTAAATTACTAAAATAGCTTGTCCTATACGGTAAAATATTCTTAATATAAGTAAAGAAACTTTCTTCTCAGGCAAATTCCTGAAACATACTAAGGCTGGTCTTAAATTTGATTAAATCTGCAAGAATTTATAGAACTACTTAAAAAAATAGATTTGAATTAGTAGATAGTTAGTCATCTGGTTTAATGGAAACTATTTTTAGAATGACTGCACAAATATGTAAACACACCAACATTCCTATTGCTTTACTTTAATCCTGCTTTATCCTTTTTTGTATTGTGGACACTTATGACATCCTTCACAACTAAGGAGATAAATAGAAAACATTAGACTTCTGATTTGCAAATTATTTTCTTCCATGGCTCACTAGATTTGAAAAGCCTTCTTTATTTAAAGCAAAGTAAAAAAAGTTCCTGATTATGAAGTAGCAACAAGAAGTTGGAGAAGGACTTTTCTCTTGGAAACATAATGGGAGAAAATAAAAATTGACTGTTTCCATAGCATTTGAGATAATATATTTGTAGTGACATAGATACATTTTCTGTAAGGTATGTTCTAAATCCTTTTGC
>VYXB01005446.1:156677-179405 GCA_013397135.1 Pachyramphus minor | reverse complement strand
CCACCGTGCCCCCACGAGACTGCCCCCCCCGCCCGCCTTCTTGCCGGACTGCTCCTCTCCTCCTCCCCTCCCGTTCCGCTCCCCCAAACAGGACTGCCAAACCTCTGTCTGTCCGCTTGCTTCGAAGCTCTCTTCCAAGTCCCTGCGGCACCGTGGGAACGTCTTGCGCCGCTCGGCCGCTATCTGGGTAATTTTTTATGAATGAACTAAAAATTAAGGTTTCTCTGACTTTCTGGGGATAGGAATGTGAAGCATGGTACAACAATAATTTATGTTAATAAATAAAATAATAAGATAAAGAAATTAAATAGTGTAATTTATTTACTAATTTTCATATTTCAAGATACTGATACCTATCCAAGTGAAAAACAGATCAGAGAATACATTTTTAGAAATATGTGAGGTAGTATTCATAAATTGGCATCCTTTCTATGTCAACTACTAATTTTAACTACTAACTTTTTATGTTAACTACTAATTAAAAATTTTTGGAATATACCAAATTGAAAATTGGGCTTGTAAAAACACTTAGACATAAACATAATGATGTTCACACTTCCAGTTGTAGCAACGAAGGTATCCCACTTGTAATCCAATATACTGAAAATGGCATTAAAATTTGAGGAAATAAATTATTTGCGATGCAGTAAGAGAAGGGGTTGGAGAGAGATCTTCAGGGAAAGAAGGAGATGGGGCCATCAGATCTTACAGCAAATATGAGTTTTGTAGTTTATAACATGATTGAAATCCTTTTATTTCTTTGAAATGTGGTTTGCTAAATGTCTGTTGTCAGCTTGTAGTTCCTACAATGCATTTTATCACTGTTCTTTTGGGAGGAATACTGGATGTTGCAAAATAATATTTATTTGGCTGCTAGTTTTCAATTAAATGTGCAATATGAACAGTAGTAACACAGGCAGGGGGATGGTGTAGATGAACCAAAGCTGTTTCAAGCAAAAACATTTGCCGCTCTAAGCATAGCATATAAAGCAGATGCTGTGAATAAAAGTTCTCTTTTTATGGCCAGTTAAACCAGCACTTGTACTTCTGTAAGAAATTACTGTAAAGGAAATTGTATATATGGGAGACTTACAATATTTTGTGAAAATGTAACACATATATAAAGGCATGTTTAGTTTAACTTATTTACAAAGATTAAAACAATGTAGTGTATTTTATAAACAACTGACTAGGAAGAGCACAAGGAATTTTTAACAAAATGTTTGGGAAACAAATAATTATCTACCGTAATCAATCCATCAGGCTTAAATTATGACTCTCTAAGGACTTATTAGTCAGACCGAGAGCTCCTTAACAACCTCAAATAAATGTGTCAGTCATAAATTCCCAGAAATGTTGACCATACCCTGTTAATGTTCCTCTTGCATGAAATTACTCTTTTTTTTTCTTCTAGCTAATTCAATGAGTGTAATGCACTGGGTGAATGTGTCTATCTAAAATTTTGAAAAAAAAAAGAAATAAAAAAATCATATACATAAGTGATTATAGTGTGCCAAAATTTAACATTTACAAACTTTCCTCTCACTTGTCCTTAAAATCCACCAGAATTAAATAATGAATCACAATGGAATAAACTTAAAACCAGTATTCACAATGCAATCAAGTTTGGAGTATATAAAGACAGCCTGACTATACTGTATACACCAAATTTTAATTTTAGAGGTTGTGTTCTCTGTAGTGTGTCTACAACATGTAAATATTATAGAGGCAGACCAGGACATGACCGGTCCCAACAGCAAAGGTCTGTATTAGACATGTGCCTAAGGGTTTTTTAAAAGCAGCCCTCACTTTTCTGTGTCTCCCGCTACCTGCCAGGACATGCATCATACATTTGCATTATCATCCATGCCATTTATAGGAAGGAAGAGAAATGTTACTGGGAATTTCTACATCTCATCTCAGGAGGCAGTGACCGATGCACCATGCAACTTGAAGTGAAAGAAGAAGCTTTCACGTGATCTGGCAAGGGATATCTGCTGTCTACACCATTCATATGTAGGGCCATCTTAACCCTTTCTATTGAAATAACTTTGCTGAAAGACACTCTGGACAAAAGTTAGTTATCTTTTCACAGTCCTACATTGCTCTGTGCTAATTCACCATTAGATTTGCAATCTTTAGCTTTGTGCAGTGAAGACTGATGATCACTTGGTGCTTTACATGTCCTGGAAAGTTATTTGGCTTCTTCTTTGGTAACAAAGCTTAAGACTGTTTTCTATACTACCGAGCCTTGAGGTGTATGAGGACATACTTGCCCTGGCTATCCAGTCCAGATCTGGATAAGAATCTCTGTCATTTAGCTCAGATCTCTGAAGGGTCCCAAAATCGACCTCAACTCAGAGTGAAGCAAACATGTAGGGTAAAATTGGAATTTTCAGATTTTAATTCCTAAAAAAAAAGAGAAAAATTTACGTCATTATGCTGTTAGACACTCCTTTCTATCTTTATAATGACATAAAAAAGCCCTTATATACCAATATAATTTTTGATATATCATGGTTGTGCTGGATAAGATTGGACTACATCTGTAGAATTATCCTCAATATGCACTTCTTTAATTATTGTCAAGCCTTGACACAGTGCATCTAAATCCCTCAAATGAAGACCCTC
Source organism: Pachyramphus minor (assembly GCA_013397135.1). Classification (NCBI taxonomy): domain Eukaryota; kingdom Metazoa; phylum Chordata; class Aves; order Passeriformes; family Tyrannidae; genus Pachyramphus; species Pachyramphus minor. Next base: position 176,774 of record VYXB01005446.1, on the reverse strand, counting down.
TTCCTTCCACACCATCTGCCAAAGAGTAAAAAAAAAAGAAATAATAACCTTCTGATATTATTTGGAGAAAAATTTTGACAAGAACATCTTTCTAGTACATGTAAAATATAGCTGCAGCTCACCTCTCCAAATCATAGCTCCCCCATAAAGTTTGGAAGGAGCAAACCTTAGTGTTGTTTGATCATCACCCTGTGATGAGGCCCACAGCAGATGAATGTGCATCCCAGTTCATGTTAGAATAATTCTGTCTTCATAGACTTAGCAGTGAAGATGGGATTTTCTGCAACCTCTTTTTCCAAATGAAGAAGGAAAATCATTAAAACTAGCTTTCAGATATCACAACAAAAGAAGGAGAGGAAAGATGAATAGCTCTTTCTCCCTTTTGGTCTTATGTCAGGGAAATAAATTTTAATCTTCATTGCATCCCTGTGCTTTATTACATCCAATTTTCTTTCTTATTATCGGAAAAAGTTTTTGTCATTTTCCTATTTTTGAGATTCCTTTAAGTATCTGAGACTTCATCTTGCCAGCTTGTAACAGACCTTCTCTCAAGGGTTTCCCATGATGTTTATGAAGGTGCTGCCTTGACCAGTGTGCTGGTGCAAGCCCTGGGACTGGTCATCTCCTGCACTGACAACTGCATACGAAATGTTCCTCCTGCTTGAGTGGAACCCACACTTGGACAATTGTTGAGTTAGCAGTGCTCATCCAGGATTTCAGGCGCGACCTAACCATATTTATTATACAGGCTTTTATCTTGGATCTTCTGTGTTTTATTCCTGTCTAAATGGATGTTCCTTTTGCTTTCTTGGTGCATTAGTTTTTTGAAGGCATTTTAGGCACACAGTTATTAATACAGAAACTCATATATTAGTTTTCTTCCTCATGTTGTAAAGATGTTATCAGTTCACAGAGGGCTCCCAAATGAGCTTTCCTGGCTTATTGGACTAATAAAGAATCTGTGATGAGCATAAGATACTCTTGGATTCTTTATCTCCCACACAAAATTATTTCTTAGTCCCTTGACTGTTGATTTCCTATGTACCACACTTCTGGCCAAGAAATCTATAGCTGAACCATGGGCAGTTCTGACCTTGTGCTTACTGGAGTCAGATCTTCATAACTTTCAGTAAAAACTTTCTGAGTCAAATTTCTCTCTTGCTGTAAATAGAATGGTGCACATACTTAAGAAAATGAACATTTTTTTCCTTTCCTGACTTTGATGTTACCCACAAAGGGTGTGAAATTTGGTGTTTATTTTATTATCTAACAGATGCATTATTCTGAGCAGAAACATACATCCCTTATTTGGTCTGCACATAATTATTTAAATTGGCTAGATTTCAGGATGCTTTGTAGATCAGAAAGTTATTGTTTATGTCTATACTATTCTACACCATTCAATTAATCAGCATCATTTAACATTCCTGGGCTTTACAAATTTACTGTCTATGCTTTAAACAGGCATTTGGCTACTTCTGAAAACCTATAATTTATGGAACACATTTTCCCAGGTCTTTCAGCTAATCTTGAAATTTTAGTGCTGATTTGAACCAAAATTTGGAAGACTAATAAGAAAGTATTATTTCAGATGACTGATCCTTATATCTTTGCATTCTGTTGTTTTAGGAAAAGTTTGATCCCAGCAATTAGAGTATCACCCTTCTAAATATCTTCTTTTCATAAACAAATCACATATTTAAATGCTTTTCCCATAATCTGGGAGTTTTGGCAGCTGGAAGAGCTTCTTTCAAAGGTAAAAATTTTCTGTTTCATTTTGGGTAGTGACTTTGTACTGGATCTGTCTTGGATGTAGTTAACTTTTTCACAGGAACCTCTACAGACCTGTGTCTAAAACAGTCCTGATAGCACATCAATGTTTTGTCTACTGCTGAACAGTAATTTTGCAGCATTGTGGTTTTCTCTCTTTATTCCTCTGGTTGCCAGTGAGTAGGTTGGGCCTACATAAGAAGTTGATAGGGAACGCAGCCAGGACGGCTGATGTAAACTGACCAGAGGCATATTTGATGCCTTATAACATCATGCTCAACAGTAAAGTTGAGGGGATAGCCTTTCCTAAAATTGTGCTTGCTTTGAGACTGGCTGGGAATGGTCTCCTTCTGGTACAAGGAGACTACCTTTACATCACTTGTTTGGTTTTCACCTGTCTTTCCTTCAGTCATGAAACTGTTTTTATCTTGACCCAAGAGTTTACTCTTGCTTTTACACTTCTGGTTCTCTCCTCAGTCCTTCTGGTGTGTCTGTGGAATGACTGATCACCTGTGTCGGTGTTTAGCTGCTGGCTGGGGTCAACCCACGTCCTTATATAGACCTATTTTACCTAACTGGTAGAGCCTATGGACTTCCCAATATCAAGAAAAAAAGTAATCGGTGATAAGCTGACTTCTGAAAATTGCAGAGGAATTGGATGTGTTTCATCAGGGGGCAGTAAACTATCATCTAGGGCATTTGACTTTGATTTACCTATTTTAAATAACATTTTTTATTTAGAGATGAAAGCTAAAACAAATTAGGCATTTTACAACACAACAGTTTCCACTAGAAAATCCGAACTTGTTGAGGACATCACTGACCTTGATTGTCTTAACTGTCTAACTTGATTTTATACTCAAATTATTAGTGTAGCACCAGACCAAATAGCAGTCTCAAAAAATTCCAAGGCACAGTTCAGGAATGAAATTAAAACAAGTGCTACTCCTGCAGTTAGCTTGCAGGGCCTATGTTTTGCTGAATATGAAGGTTTAGTCATACGGAGCTGGGACATTCTTTGCTGGTGAATCTCAGTGTCAAAATCAGCCTGGGAATCCTTAATCTACTGGTGTACATATCACCACTGAGTCTTTAATTTTCCTATAATTTAAACTCCATAACTGAAATATTTTCCAAAACTTCTATTAGTAGGGAAAATACCAGGTTATGATGCAAAGCTTATTTAAATAAGTCAAAGATTCCCATTCAGACTAGGACTTGAGTGTGGGATCCTCATATTTGAAGCAGGATGTAATTATTGAATCATTTCAAAGAGCTTTTCCCGCACTCTCCAATTTTTGATGAAAAAATACCATCATACTGAGGTAGAATGTAAAGACGTTTGTTTAATTCATTTGTTCATAAACAGAACTTATTTTCTAAAGAACACAAAACTATAATTTCTACTCTCCTGACAGGGAGAAAAAAGTATTATTTTACTCAATATCAAAAGCCAACTGTCTGGAAAGATAAACTTGAGATTTTTAGATGTGTACTGGCCATGATTCATCTTTCTTTGATGGAACAAGTCATCCTCTAGAAGCTACTAATTTTTCATTCATTTATAGAAGTTATTTGGATGCTTAGCATATACAAATCTGTACAGGTTTATTCATTTTTTAATATGCAATTTAAAAATAATCAGGTTGTGAATATATGACTTTGTAAAACCTGATTATTATACTCATCTAAACTCCAGGCTGCTAGATACAGGCAACTTTACAAATTGTTCTTTGGCTGGGAACTCACAATTTCAAAAATATCTTGTGTTGACAGCCAGAAGAACTGGACTCCTACTTTCTCTTCATAGAATAAGCTTATTGAAGACACCCCAAGAGGTATTTTTTTCTGGATCCATGCATTTACTTCTAGGAGTAATAAAAGGCTAGTGATTTTTGCAATAAATATAAATATCAAATGTGGCATAGACCACGCCTGGTTTATTTATCACCATAGCCACAAGGCCTGTAGAAGGTAACATCTTCAAATTTCTAACATCAGAGTTGGATTGGTAATGGCATTCTCCACTGAAAAGGCCTTATACACCATTATTGATCCCAGCAGTCCACAAAATTAATTTGAATTTATGATATGCACTTAAATAGAGACAGAGGTTCTAGAGACAGAATGTAACCAATAAGGAGATGTCTGGGGATCTGGTATATGAAAAGATGCTATTTTAATAAGTAGCCCTGTAGAAGAGCTATTGAATTACTGGCCTACGATATTATGAATTGGAAGGTTATACTATAAGGTCTCTACCAACTTCAAAATCATAACATGATATTAAGCCAACTTCTCCACAGATTGCAGCCTAAATGCAACCATTTTTTAAATGTAGGTTGCCAGCACTGAAGGTTTTACAAATTGTAGTATGTTCAGCTCAAATTATTCCAATCAATGGAGCATTTTTCTTGTGCACTGTCAAGCTTCCACTGTAATTACAGTCCACATTGCGTTTCTAGTGCTTTCTGTATGCCTATAAAATCAGACCCTTCCAATATTATCTACTTGTGATTTCATAAACATTCATCATAGCTTTCTTTGTGGTCGAATATCCCCAAGAACTCTAAGACTTGTGATGTTTGGTGTGCTTGCCCAGTGGCACAGCTCAGTGGCACTGAAGTTTATTGACATTTCATTTTGCTCTTATGCAGCCCTGCTCTGTAACATTTACTCTGTCAATTACATTCATTTTGGTATTCATAGTCAATTCTATCTCTGTGTGACTTTAATTGTATCTCACTAAATTAAAGAGGCATTATAAAGTTGTTACCCTTTGATTTTGTGGCTTTAATTTCATTTTTCTTTAATCTTTGGAGCACACTAGATTATCAATTAGCATAATAAAACAGTCGCTGTGGAATTTAGTAACAATACTGGATATTCTGTGAAGTGAATCAGCCCATTTAATGTTAGTAGCACGGTGACAGTATGTGCACTAAGTAATTAAGTAACCAAAATTCTACTCCACATTTCTATATTATCTCTATACACGAATTAAAGATTTTGAGATCTTTTTAGGGAGTTGTTTCCAAGGACTGTAGACTTCTTTTAAATGTTTTGCACATTCTAAAGTTGTAAGAAGTTTGCAAGATCTTAATTATTTAAACATTTTTTTTCCTTATAGAAGATGTAGTCACTATTATTGGTAGGAAGAATAAAGTCAATTGAAGTTTTAGCACTGTCTTAAAGCGCTCATTTCAAAACAATGATCTCTGCTCCCATTTTAGGTGTAATAGTTGCTTCATTTTAGTGATCAAGACCTGTTGTTTGTGATAGCTGCCCAGGAGAGACTAATGAACTTCGTGCTTTTCTTGTAGGTGAATTGAGCTTCTGTATTAGTTCTCCTGAATTATCTACTTTTTGTAGGGAGGCAAATTTTACTGGAGCATACTATGCATTTGCTGACCATGTAGAAGAAAATTAGGAAGCCATTACTTCTATCCTAGTCTAACTGCTTAGGTAATGGTGAGGCCAGAGTTGTTAAGGGACAGGACTCTAGGCATCTACATTCTTAATTTCTTAATGACGATTAGATATTTGTAGTAGATTAGACTCCAGGGTTATATGAAAACCAAGAGAATGGGAGAAGGTTGTAAGTCCTTTTGTAGTGTTCAGTGATTTTACTGAAAATTCAGAAACTTATTAAGCCACATAAAATACATATTTCAAAATATCTTCTAAGAACAGCAGACAACTGCAAGAGATGCCAATAGCTAGTTGTGCATTCTTTTAAATAACAAAAAATGTCGATATGGCTAGATACATAATTATGAATGTCAAGTCATTGCAACTACATAATGATTTCTGAAGCTGTTAAAAGAGAAGTGGGAGGGAAGGATAAAAAGTGAAGGAGAAGGGTGGGAGGATATAAAGAAAAGAAGTGTGAAAGGAAGACCAACAAAAGAGCACATATTTACCAAAAGAGTGGTAGTCCAGCTGTTTTCTCTACAAAGAATAAAATTTCATTGTTACAAGAGTATAATCTTTTCTGAGTGGCTGTAAAACATTTCTCATGGAATTTACCACAGAAGTTTCTAAGAAGCTTTTGAACAAACACACAATAAAAGACCAACATTTATTTGATTTTTTTTTAAATTATTTTTTATAATTTTGCTGAATTTAGGAGTACTGCATTGCCTTACTCCTTTTCTCCTGCCTGTTGTCGTCTTCTAACTACAACAGAATTTTCTGGGGAAGAGAAAAGCCTTTGTGAGCTGAGGTCCCCTGAAATGACCTTCACCTTCAGTCCTGCTGGCCCATTTCCCTGGTCATTCTGGGTGAGTCGCTTACAAGGACCAGTGACCTTGGTCAGTGACACTGTGATACAGACTGCAGGTTCTGCAGAGCCGCACTTTCCTCTACCAAGTTTCACCCTATATAAAAAGCACAGGTCTACCAGACAGAATGGAGTCTATTTAACGTGTGTGAAGGTGGGGGAGAGATGTGAATGAGAGCTCCTCTTCTGCAATATTTCTGTTAAAACATGTCAGTTGTTTCCCGTCCTCTGTTAACACCAAAGCTGATCTTAAACATGCTGCATTCCAGACATCATGTGCTTTCTATTTGTATTCATTGCAGAGGACACTAAAACTACTGCAAATAATTCAGGTAATTGACAAACCACAGGGGCACTTACCCTGTTCATTGGCCTATTTTAGGCTGGCTCATCATCACCATTCTAATTGATGACAGGTCTCTAGTTTTTCAGTTGCCAGGCTGTAAGACAAGGAATATTAATAAAGTATTCTGGCAGTGGGAATGTTGTAACTGTTTCCAGACTTTTGCAAGCAATGAGCTCCTCCGCCTGCGACTCTGTTGCTGATGCACAAGTGATATGGTGGGGAACTTTTTCAATATAAGAACACTGTCTTTTCTCCATTGACTCAGGCCCTTGCAATTACCTAATTCTAGTGCAACCATAGATTTTTAATGTAATGCTGTATCCTGCAACTTGTTGTTATTAAAAAGTAATGCCATCAAAGTAGCTGACATCTTTACTGAAATAACGAACTTTTCTTCCTTATAATAGAGAACATTTCAGAAACTAAAATTGGTTTTATTTACTGTTTACCACTGCCCTGTTCCCTAGATGATCAGCATTAGTATTTATTAGTAGGAGAACATACATATATGTGCTCCATTGACCTTTTTTTTTCTGTACAGACTTACCATAGAAGCCATTTCCTGGCCCAAATTATCTCACTATCTGACTGGAACATGGATAATAGAGAGTGCAATTGAATCCACTGTTCAATATGAAGAGGAGAGTAGTCAGAGGGCTGCAACAAACAGAGGACTCTTGGACTCATTAATTAATTGTTTGTCAAAGCCACTTTCATAGTCCATGGAAAAAAGTAACTCATCCCATCCTAAAATAAACCTTTTAAATAGTACAGCTGAAAAATAACTCTTAAAAGCTCCTATTTCTTCCTAATGACTGTAGAAAGAATTATAACAGTGACCTCAGCATTGTCTGTCTTGCATTAGGTGAGATGAAGCTCACTTTCAGTGCTCTCATTTTAGGTTCTTCCTTTTGACTTTCTCATCCAACTTGGCACATGGACTACAAAGTCACACATGGTGTGCTAGGCTTCACTGCAGTGGTAGGGTGTGCTGTAACTATCCCTTTTTGTCCTGTTTTGTCATACAAGAGCTTTTCAGCCAAATTAAAGTAGAACAGAAAGAAAGGGTCTATGCTGCCTTTTGAAGAATCTCCATCTATATTGTTCCTTGGAAAGCAAGCTATTCCTTGGTCAGGAGACCTGAGCTGGAAATCTCACAAACTTCTTTTCCTGTTGGATTGAATGTTGCTATGACATTTCAACCAGCTTGGGTGGTGGTGGGGTTGAGTGATTCAATTCTGATATTGCTTTCATCCCACCACAGAAGTTCGGTAACTAATATGTGTAAGTTAAGGCCATTATTCTGCTGGCAGAGATAGATGCCACATTTTATAAAGCAAGAATTAGGTTCTAAGTCTGATTTAGAAAAATGTTAAAAATTAGCTCTTTCCTCCCTCTGCTTTTGCTTCTGTTACTGCTGTTACACAGCGATGAATTTAGCACTGTGTTTCAGAACTGCAGCCTGAAGACCACCCATGTGGCAAAGAAATCCTCTGTGCCATTTGGCTCTATGTCAGTGATAATTGGTGATGGAAAAGGAAAGGAGTAAGTGTTCACTTTGCTTAGCACTTTTCTAAATCAGGCCTGAAAGGAGAAAAGTGCTAGTGAAGGGGGAGAACATTGAAGGGAATGTTATTTTATTCATTAAAAATAAGTGTCTGGAGTTTAAACATGTCGACAGGCTGAAGCTCTGTTCTGTGAGGCACTGAGTGCCCTTGAATCCCTTTGATGTTAGCGGTAGGTGAGGTAACTCAGTGCTCCACAGGACTGAGCCCTGAGAATTCTCTTGAATGAAAGTCACAAAAAAGAAGTGTGCCCATGAGTTTTGAGCTGAACTATGCTTCCATCCCACTCTTTTTGTCTTCTTAATCTAGATCTATCTAGATGTGTGTGGTTAATTCATTTGAATGTATGATATGCATACTAAAGATTCAGTGTTCAGTTCAACATAGTGTCTTTTCAGTTGAAACGGGTGAAAGGAAATGGCTCATTTCTCAGGGATATGCTCCTGTTATTCCATCAGACAAAAAGAGAGGCAATGCTTGTGCAATCCAAGCTGTTTGTTATGTACTTCGATCTTGATGCATTATCCTGAATTTGGCAGAGAACTTCTGGCAATTAAGGAACTTCTGGAAGTAAAAGGACAGTGGAATTAGATCGCTGAGGAATTTAATGACCTAGATATTTTTGAAAATATGAGGCATCTGCAGAGATACTTCCCAAATTATTCTTTGCAGCAATTCTTACACACCACAGTAAGGACTTCAGAAATGCTTTATCACTTGCCTCAACTTTTTATCATTATGTTATTTTACATCAGTAATTTGCAACATCTAGACCTCTCTCTCTGGTCCAGTGTTTGAACACCCTCATTGTAAATTCTTTTCCTTATATCAAGTATCTATTGCTTCTCATCCTTTCGCTGTGAATTGCTAGAAAGACTTTGGCTCTATCTTTCCTACATCCTCCCAGTAGGTAATGGTGGACTATGATGATGAACATAATGACAAGAGATCAGGCTTTTTAACAGAAGCTGTGTAACCTCATTGGTGTACGTTTCATTTTGGTTAAACCCTGAAATGTATCAGTATTTGGGGGGAAAATGAAAAATCCTTTGACCATTAGGATTGTCAGGGGTTGAAAATTGTTAACTCTATGTTTTAATTATTGCGTATTATATGTACTATGTTTTATTTCTTATGTATGTAAATCCTGTGGTTTCATTGGTCGTCTCACCTGTCCATCCCCGGTTCCTGGGTTCCCACGGTTACTCTACCGTCTCCTCTGATTGGCTGGNAAATCCTGTGGTTTCATTGGTCGTCTCACCTGTCCATCCCCGGTTCCTGGGTTCCCATGGTTACTCTACTGTCTCCTCTGATTGGCTGACCGTCTCTCCCGGCAGCCTTATAAGCTGCAGGAAAAGTGATAAAACAGATAAGACATGGGCGGCGGGGGGACGATCCCTTCTCCCCTAAACCCCACATAGGATCACCTTCACATTTCCTGTCTGAAAGTGAGACTGCACACCTGCTCTGCCGAGCAGTGCAGCCCAAGGGCCTAATGTTTGCGAGGCTGTTTGATTTGCAATAGATGTCGGAATTGTGCTTGGTCCTTTCATAGGACTGGGTGGAAAGTGCTGTGTGCATTGGTGCTGCACAGACAAATTACATACGAATATGCATGCATAAACATGTACACATGCTGTGTAATGGCAGTATTATGCACAGTGCAGACAATAAGCAGATCATCTACAGTTAGATCACATAAATTGTTATGCCATATACTTAGGGCATTTTTGCTTTGTTTTTTAGCAGCAGAATTAGTGACTAAGTGCCTTTGAATTCTGTATTGATATATACAGGGAGAAACAAGTCATGTTTCTTATATGAACTAATCACAAGCATTTATAATATTGGATAAAAGTACTTGAAGGATTCCCATGTCGCATGTGGAAATGATTTTCTGGTGGTGGTCTGAGGCTTAGTATACTTTTTATATTTAACCTCTTATCAAACGGTCAGAAATCCCATAGTTCCTTTGCTATGAAAACTTCAGTGTCCTTTTAATGGCCCTGATTTCTTCAATTTCCAATGAAATAAAAAGAAATAGAGGGCAGTCATATTACAGTAAGCCCTTTGAAGGTGATACTGGGGAGAATAGCATAATGGTTTCAAAGACATTTCAAAGGTTAAATATGTGCATTTCCACAGCTCACTATTATATTTACTCTAAAAGTGACTTCTCTTGATAGACTGATGTCCCTTCTGAATAATATAATGTGGGGTTTTAAAAAAACTCCTACCAAAAATCTCTTTAATAAACTCTGGACCAATAGGCATTGAAATCAGTAGCAAAATTTTACCAAGTTAAATATAAACAGGTCGAAGTGCTGTGTGATCAGAATTACTCACTGTAAAAGAGGGTACCTCTCCTATCCCTCCTTCCCCTTTCTGTGTTTTTATATCAGCTATGTGATCAAGTTACGGAGGGAAGGAAAGGTTGACCTTGATGCAAATTGAAAAAGACTTGGCTGGAGCCAGCTGGTTTGCAACATTTGTGAAAACAGTACAAAAATGTAATTTTGAATAAGTCATCAAGATTGAACACTAAAACCAAATCTAGTTAATCATGTAAAGTCAACAAAGAGATTAAAAAAGAAAGAAAACAAAAACTATAAAGGCTAACAAAACTGATTGAAAAAAGTGTAACATCTGGAACGGTATGGAAAAATGTGATCACATTTAAAATTTGTTATTAGAATAAACCACATTTTTAATTTACATGTAATTTTCACTTAAAAAGTTAAGTTCATCTGCAAATGTCGTTGGAGAAATAGTAACGGTATAATACCAGATAATCCATTCCATAGTCATGTGGGTTTTTCTCATTCTAATTTTCAACTGAAGCTCCTAAATGGTAGATAATATATGGGTATTGCATTGAAGGGCAATTGTCCTGTTAGTGAGTGAGCAGCAATACAAAATGAAAATAAAACCCTGAAGTGGAAAATGGTGTGAAGAAGCAGAAGGTCTGGGTTTTTTTAGGTGAGAAAGGAAGCTCATTTATCTCAACTGATAAAGGGCAGGGCATGTATATGTGTGTGCTTCTGTAGGTGAACACAACTATTTTGGTATTCTGCTTGTGACCATTTAATCTCAAATATTCTTAGGAGTTTAAAGCCTTGGAATATTAATACCTCAATAATTATTTTCCAAAGGAACAAAGAAAGGAGTTAAGAAAAAAAATATTATTGATAGGTACATTCTCTGTTTTACCCTGGATGAGAAGTATAATGAAACTTTAATATCAAATCTGCCCATAGTCTGCCTGTTACTTCCAAGTTCTGAAGTTTTTTGTTCAGTGATGGGCTGCTGCTCTTGAGATCTAGCAAACTATAACTCGAGGTTTATCTCCCATCATTTAGTTAGTTAGTTAGTTAAACAATTGTGTATCAGGGATAGACAGCACTTCTTTCCCAGATATGATTGTTAGAGATCCTGTCTAGAGATTGACTGTCTATCACAGAGCAGGTAAGCTCCAAAATGTGGTGTTAGAGGGGCTACATGGACTCATGCAGTATCCTGCCTGTCACACAGTCAAGGTCTGGTGGCTGCTGTAACTGTGCTGGCTGAGCATATCTGAGTCATATGTCGTACCACAAAGTAATTGCACTGGGAGTCACAGTTTAAATTGTAACAGTATTTTTGGGGGTAGTTTGTCACAGTTCACTGTAAAAGAAATTCATACAAAAGGAAAATGTGTTTTAGGGGAGATTGCCAGCCCTTGTTCTTGTGGGAGACTTAACCTGCCAGATGTCTGCGGGAAACAACACAGTGGACAGGAGGCTGCCTAGTAGGTTCCTGGAGTGTATGGAAGATAACCTCAGACAGCTGGTAAGCGAGTTTCCCAGGGGTGGGGCTCTGCTAGACCTGCTGTTTACAAACAGAGAAGGGCTGGTTTTCTGGTAGAATATGCAATTTGGGCAGAATATGCAAATTGGGTTCTTAATAGATGTTAGGAATGTGGGACTTAATATTAAGCGCCAAAAAAGAATAAAGTATCCTTTTGCCATCAGGCATCTTTTGCAAGACTAAATACTAGCAAATGAAGAAAATTAACAGAAAACCTAAGGAATTATAAACAAGACATATAACAGATTCTCCAAGAAGACTTTGGAACTATTGCCAGGAATCCAGCAGGATCCAGATCCAAGCTACATTAAACATGTACTAAACATAGCTTTGTACTATAAATGTGACCAAATGTACTGAAGCAAACTTCAGGAACCCTTACTTTTAACCCATAAAAGTTCTAATACCTTCATAATATCATGACAAGCAATGCAACCAAATAAGGTTATTCTGTAAGAGATGTGTGAATAAGAAATTATTCTATAATTTATTATTCATGAAGAATAGTAAATTATTCTAATCACATTTTCCGCATTATGAAAATTCTAAAAAGTGGTGCTGTAGGCAAATAAATGGCTATAGAAAGTGTGATCATTCATTCCAATCTTTTTTTAATAAACTTTATTCAAATTAAAGGAGAAAAAATAATTACAGTGAAGCAAGTATCTAATGTGAAATGACCATATGCTTTAAAAGGAAATCAGAAGTGTCTTCAGAGCAAAATCATATTGCTAGTATTAAATCTTTAGACCAGGTCCAGAGACAGTAAGACCTATCTTTAGGAAGTTGATTAAAATGCTTTGAACTCCAATAACAATTAATATATACTTTGGAGCTCTCTGCTTTGCATAGTCATGGAGATAGCTCTATTTTGAGTAAACGTATACACCAGACACCAGTGAAATACCGTGAATGTGAAAGCTTTCCTTTTATATAAGAAATGGAAAGATAGATCAATGGCTTCGCTAAATGAAGCTAGGTAAAGTTTGACCTTCTGGATACTAACAAATGAGATTTAATCTGCATGCATATTTTTGGTATTTTATAGACCCTTGATGTGTTAAAGAATTTTGTCTCAGATATTTGAAAATCATTTGAAAGTTATTTCACATGTATTTAGACTGGACAGATGTTTTAAAACACAGTTTTAATGGAATCCGACAATCGCTATTTTTCCTTTTCTTCTAGACTACAGAAAATAGATCTCGTGCTGAACATCATTGCCTCTAGATAAGAGAGAGGACCACTAGAAAGTATCTTGAGGATTTTAATACTGCCATTCTAAAGTACTATAGCTACTAAGGTGGGGGGAATGGGCTAGAAAACATCCAGACATAATTTTGTACCTTTCTTCTATAATCGTATATTCCTGTAGTATCACTTAGATTTGTAGTATAAATATTAGATATAAATGGGGATTCCTAACAGTTTTCCAAAAAAGGTATCTTTCAATTTTTATTTTATGAGGTTTAGTGACATATTGAGGTTATACATCATTTGAGAAGTATTATTCACATTTTTTGATTTGTATCACTCTTACTATGTCCTTAAAAAGCTCTGAGTTCCAATAACAGTAACATACCTTAAAGGACAGCTTCTAGATGCTATTTCAATGTGAGAATAACAGTTGTACTCTCTGTACAGAGGAGAAATGCTTATCCTGCACTAAGCTCCATACTGTCTTGATTAAAATGCTACTACACCAGACTAGCTATTTTAAAAATAGCTGAGATGTGTAAGTTTGTGACTGAAGTACAGACCCAGTCTTTGAGTGGTCAATTAACATGGATTTCATTATAATCAAAACACACTAAGCCTCAGGAAGAAAAAAGGGATTAAGACAGCATGTTATAATTAGGATTTTTCATAAAGGACACAAAGACATAAGGAGAATGATTTATGCCAACAACATGTACGTGTTGTTCTTCAATATGAAGAAATGACACAGCACATTCTGAAGTAGGTGTTCAATACAGGCAGTATTCTCTAAGAAGGATACAAAATGAATATGTTGAGTTAGAGTGCTATTCTGTATGGGGCCAAGATAGGTGAGGTGAATTGCTCTCAGTGGCTATTGTAAATGGGAAGGTCAGCAACCTCTCTTTTTCACTAGGCAGATGAAATGCTTTGAAATGCTTTTCAGCAGGAAAACAGCATCAAAGAATTAAAGGTATAGCTATTGTGAAGCATTATTTTCTTGAAAGATCCTGGGTCACATGTTGATTAAGAAGTGAGCCACTGCTTTTATTATACTGATTTCCTTCTGTCATATTTTTCTGAGACCTATTTCTCTTTCACGTGCATACAGAGAAAAGACTAAGACTTGCGGTCAGGCCATGGCTTATTAAGCCTGCTGGGATCTGTGCTGATACCCTTTTGACATGGCATGCCATAGACAACTGTATTTAGAAAAGAGATGGCTCCACAGAGACATATTCCTTCACTCTAGTGACCAAGGAGTGCAGGAGTGGGGAATACACAAAGAGTCTTTCCACCTTAAGTGTGCTTCATGACTTAAAATATGGCAGGGGGGATACAGTGGTTTGGGTGCAGACTGAGGCTTGTTCTATTTGGAGAAGATGGAACATAGTTATAGTCCGTGACTCGCTAAGTCACAATTTCCATCTCAATTTGATACTGTGGCAATGCAACTTCTCTGTGTACTGGTCTAGGCTGAAAGCAGTGGCAATGAATGCCCTTCACTATCTAGGTTGTCATCTCTCCCCACCTTTCCTTTCTGGTTAAGAAGATGATGTGTTTCCCATTCCCTGCAATCCTTGCAGGCCACATGGAAGCTGGATCATGCTGCAACACAGTTAATGTTACAGGATGGCACAGTGTTGCTATCAGAACTAATCCCAACAGTGGCATATCAAATCACCCCATTTCCATTTAGCTTTCATCAATATCATACACAGACAGATATGGATTTGGTCTGTGGAATGGCATTTGCCTTTGAAGTCCTTTTTATTTTTTTTTCCCTTTACATCATGCATTCAACACTAATAGGAAATTTATTTTCAGGAATGAATTCCATTCAGTTACTGAGCACGCATCAGCTATGCTGCTCATCAGCAGTGTGATAGGGAAATTTTGGGTTTTATAACCCCCCTCTCTTTTCCTCTGCTTTGCATGGCTGTTCCTTTTTGACATGTAGGGACTTAGTTGCTACAATTGTTCCAGAGATTGCTTTGATAGTTGCTCTTTTGTTGTGCTAATAGAACCACTAGTCTCTCTTACTTTGACCTTGCATTATTTTGTCAAAGCTTTCATGCTCCATATTCTTCTGCCTAGGCAGCCCTAATTTTTGTATTAATACTTAATGTATTTAGGCTGTTTTATGACATTTTCCATAGAGAAGCCTAACATTATTCTTTTTTCTCTGGTCCTAACTCCAGTGGTCGTTATTGGATTCAATTTGTCCTTGTGTTTGAATCATGCTTCTTGGAAAAAGTTAAAATATTTATTTTCTTCCACATGCTTGGTCCTGTTGCCTCTTTGATGATTTTGTCGTTAGGCATGACTAGATGTGGCCCAGTCAGAACTTGTAGCTTTTTCCTGGTTTCCACAGCATAATAATCTATTTTGACTTATAGTTCAGTTTTCTTTCATTGAAGTGTTTTCTACTAGCAATATAATTTGGGATGCTACTAAATACACTGAATATGCTTTTGCCCCTGTATGAAAAATTAAAGTCTAGAATGGAAAACATTTAAGCACTACTGTGAACTCTGAAATGATGTTTCCAAGGAGAACATGAACAGACTTGACTATCTGAAAATCTATGCTGTATCATTTTTAGAGTTCCTTTTGCATGAAAGTCACTTTTATCAATAATCACATTACCACCACAGTCACCCAGCACTTCTCAGCTCTTAACCACAATCTCTGAGCAAATTGTGTGGTGTGTTTCAGGGATATTTTGTAGTTCAATCTTTCATAGTATGATCTTGTTCTCTTCCTTGAATGCATTCTCTCTGGATGACTTCCTACTCTTGCTAATACAACCTTGGGAAGATTCCATATGATTTTTCTAAGGTTGAAGATGGAAGACAGATTGCGTTACAGTACTGATGCAGGCTTTTCTCAACTTTCTTTTAGCACTGTGTCTTAGAAGCAGATATTCTTATTATTTACATAAGATTCCAATTATTCCTGAATTTTGCTGGGTTGCTGATCTTGCAGCAAACTGTTTCAAAATATAAATGTGTTATACAAAAGATAATACCGCTTATCAGATTTGCATTTCCACCTTATTAATTTAATGTTGCTCTTTGGTATTCATGAAAAATCTCACACCTATAAGTCTTTGTGAAGTAGAATTTTAGGAAAGGAAAGTAATATTTTTATATATATGCATCTATGTACAAATGTACATGTCTCAGGCTTTCTGCATCAATAAATGAATCTGAAATAGTCCTTTCTGGATTGTAAAGTCTATTGTAAAGTATATTTAGAATTTGAAATGCAACTAGATGCTTTGTTTGTTTACTTGTTTTCTTAAATAAAATAATCTATTTTTAAGAGATTAGCAGTATACCAAGTTGCATTTTTCCTTCACTTTTCATTATTTCTGACAGTATTTCTAATTTAATCACTATTATCTGCTTGTTTAAAAAAAAAAAAACAACAAACCAAAAGCATGCTAATAAGGAAACAACAACTGTGCTACGTCATGTAAAAAAAAAAAGAAAAATGCTGTTGTAAACCAAATTTCACTAACATATTTAAAGGTCCTAACCAAAATACAAAAACCCTCCACTTAAAAAATTAAGGTGTTCTTTTGTTATGGAAACATTTATCATATTTGCCTTTCTTATGACTAAACCAATATCTTACGTTAGATGAAATTAAACAAACAAACAAAAAAGTAAAAACTCTTTTTTGCCAGTACATGTATAAATAATTAGGGAAGTCATATAATGAGATAGCACAGCCATGTTTCTGTAAATGTGAGTTATCTCCCAAGTTATAGTGTAAGCTTCTTTGGATATCCCAGATTATCTTCACTGCAATTTTTTTTACTTTTGTAGCAAAGTCTAAAATGAAATACGTTACATCAGGCTTTGTCTAGAGCAGAGATTTTCTAATATATGTAAATATATTAGAATCGCCTAATATGTTTTTTCCTGTTACCAAGTTTTGGTATAGTCACATTAGTCAAAGCACTTGTATAAATATGGTTTTATTATCAAAATATTCTTCTTGTGTGTCTAATGATTGTTTATTTATTTACCAATAAATTGATGTTAGCGCAACCCACAAAAGAACAACATTTCCAAGGTAAACTATGTCTCTAGCATAGTGGTTTGTTACTATAATTCTGTTGGCATAACTATAATTACAATCTTTTTTGATTGAACACAGGGCTCAGAAGAAAATAGATGTGTGCTCTCTTCCTCTGATATTTAAAAGTCCAATTTTACAGCTTATATCCATAAATCAGTGGTCTATCTCTCAGCACAGCAGTGAACTAGCATTTTGCCTCAATCTGTTTCAGGTTCTGGCCTTAATGTACAGTTAATGTCTAAGAAAAGAAAAAATTTTAATCCATTGTGCATTACAATCTTCAGAAATCCTTTCTGGTTTTTTTTTTGTTTTTTTTTTTTGTTCTGACTCGGTACATCCCTCAAATTCCTTGTTGAATTTTAGTAATTTTCTTTGACATTACCTTGTTAAGGTAAAGGTGAAGATCCTAGGAAAGTAAGGCTACTTTTAATTTATTATCCTTTTTATATTCATATAAACCATTCTTCAGCACCATTTGTTTTGCCTCTAGAACACTGATGAATATCATAAACTCTCCTTATGTTTCAAAAAATATATAACATTAATATGAAAAAACAAGTATAAGGAATCTGTATCATTACAAGTGAAAAGTCTCTTACTAAAAAGCAAATATTTTAATACAGTTTTATGATCCATGTATCTAGAGTAAATCTGAATGCTATTGTCACTGCATTAGAAATATTTGCTTAGAACGGCTTTTTGTTTGTTTGGTTTTTCTTAAGAGTTGGGAGACAAGCATACATTGCAATATTGTATACATCTTCTAGATAATAGTACTATTTTTTTGGCATTGACACCTTCTGGGAATGAAATAGTGAGTTTGAGCCGTGTTAAGGTTAGACTCTACAGAAAAAAGTATATTTAAAGCATAATTTCTTTATGAATTAAACAAACTATAAATGTTTGAACACTATCTGAGGATATATTTATAAGATTTGTAAACAATGAATAGCAGCAATTTTTGATGGTAGAGATTTATACAGAAGCATAAAGTGATGGGGATAAGAGAAGTGCCATTCCTCCATTTATCATTTGGGTCCAATGAAACAAATACTATCTGGCATGGAATAGTTCTATTAAAGAGTTTCATATCATATTTATTCATATTGGAGTTGACTGCATTAAGACTGGTTTATCAATTATGGTCCCTGATAGCAATATGTGTGTGGTGCATACTTTGCTCAAGAATTCTTCATGACACAAAGGTATGTTTCTTGTCATTGTCTCTGTCTTTTTATTTTTCTATTTCATCCACATATCATAAAATATAAAAGTATGGAGAATTAAATAGATGGAAATTAAAAGAGGATTCAGATTTTGCCCTAGTTAGTTCTTTAAAAGTAGAAGCAATGTTTTTCTAGGTAAATGTATAAGGTGTTTCATGACTGAAACAACTTAAACATTCAGTCATGCTTTCAACACTGAAAATCTGCTTTCAGACATACACTTGGCAATTCTACTGAAGAGTGTAAAACTGGGCCTGTAGCTGAGAAAGCCAAAATGCATTCATACATTTTTCATCAATTCTTCTAGGATACTGAAAAATATAACTGAAAAAAACCTTAAAAAACCTATTGCAGTATCCATATTTCAAACACATACGATGATTCAACTTCATTCTATACCAAAGGCATGTTCAATACCCGACCACTTTCCTACTTTACCTGTTCTATTCCAGTTATGTAGGAAGGTATATCTTGAAGTCACCTGTGCCATTTACACATGACCTTTTTTTCAGTTTCCAAGCATTAATTCAATTAGGGAACAAATCAGACTCTTATTGCCATTATGGCTTGGACAGAAGCATGGAAAAACCAGATTTCCATATTTTTCCTGGCCAGTGGCTTACATAGAAGTTAATATGAACTGTAGGACCTCACTCTTGAGCCTCAGCTGTTTTCAATAAGAAACTTACCACTTTTAAAATTGAATTGATACTTTTATCCTTAGTTCAGATTAGAGAAGTAATAGTGATGGTTCCAGAACACACTGATATTAGGCTTCACACCTTTGAGGCTCTTGGGGCATCTATGCTGGGTCTGAAGCACAGCCCACAGGACTGGCTGGCATAACACACCAGTGTCCCAAATGGCAGCAACTATCTACCACTGTTCAGATATTGTATCCAGATATGTACCGGACTTTTTTTCTGGATAGAAACATGCTTCAAAACCATGACAGTACAGGGAAGACATAGATCTTTTTTTCACCTCAACTTACAGTTTAAAACACGAAGGTGAGTTAAAACCATAATACTGGACCTAGATGTCAGAGACAATTCAAAACATTGATCTAGGTTTAAATGTACTTGTTTAAGTGGAATATTAATGCTCTCATGAGTCAGTCCATTCAGACCTATGCATGGCAAAACTGAGCAAAATCTGCCAAGGTGGCACAGCTGAAGTTTGCAGTGAGCAATGTTCAAAACATTTTTCAAGCTTGCATACTTTTTTTATTTTAAATGGTTTGTGGAGCTCTCTGGCTCTTTTTTATGTCCGAGGAGAACCCGGAGTAAAAAGGGCTCTCCACAGCCTCCTTGGTAGGTTGTTGAAGCTTTTCAAATGTGAGGAAAAAAAATGTTGTGGGAAGGAAAACCCAGGAAAGCTTGTTGAGCTTAGTTGGAGCTTTAAAGAGATTATACCCAAAGTTCAGACAGACTTAGAAAAAGTTGAACTTGACTGTTATCTTGAAAAGCTTTCGAAGGCAGGGATCATCAACACAACCACAGCTCTCATCTCTGGCAAACAATTTCAAGCAGCTTTAGTATCAGATAGTGTAGCCTGGGGACTCAAGAAAGAATTTTCAGGGCTGCTGTTTCTTTATATGTTTCAGATTTGGAAGTAAAGTTTACCATTGCTACATCTAAAGAAAGAAAAATAGTAGTTGGATACTGAAGATGTATAAGATGGTCATTCCCTCACTGTTGTCCTGATTATTTTCCACAGCAGCAAAAATAAATTTGAAATGATTAGGTTTTTTGTTTCTTTTTTTTTTTTTTT
>VYXB01005446.1:0-156646 GCA_013397135.1 Pachyramphus minor | reverse complement strand
ACAAATACAGCATTATGTAGTCCCTGTGCTTGGAAACAACACTATATATAATTTCCTGGGTTCATTTCAACTTGTTAAAAGGAAAATACACCACCATAGCACCTTTCTTGGCAGCCTTATCATCGTAGAATCATGGAATGGTTTGGGTTGGAAGGGATCTTAAAGATCAGCTAGTTCTAGCCCCCTTGCCATGGGCAGAGGCACCTTCCACTANTTTTTTTTTTTTTGGTAGAGACAAATACAGCATTATGTAGTCCCTGTGCTTGGAAACAACACTATATATAATTTCCTGGGTTCATCCAGGAAATACACCACCATAGCACCTTTCTTGGCAGCCTTATTATCGTAGAATCATGGAATGGTTTGGGTTGGAAGGGATCTTAAAGATCAGCTAGTTCTAGCCCCCTTGCCATGGGCAGAGGCACCTTCCACTAGACCAGGTGGCTCAAAACCCCGTCCAGCCTGGCTTTGAACACTTCCAGGGATGTGACTGCCACATCTCTGGGCAGTCTGTTCCAGTGCCTGACCACTCTCACAGTAAAGAATTTCTTCCTAATATCTAGTACAAACCTACTCTCTTTCAGTTTAAATATATCAAGGGCTGACTGAATATGGTACCTGAAGTGATCTCTTAATGTTTTTCTTAACGTGTACTTTGTGGGTACAAGTGACTGGACATATTCCTTTCCAGGGACTGGCAAACAGAAACTGCTAATATTGTTTGCTAAATAAGCATCTTTTAAAGTCCCTTGTGTTTTGGAGAACAAGTCATAAAGTTCTGGGTTTTCATTCACAGAAAGAATGAATAATGTATTAAATAATTACGCCTATCTACTGCAATGGTATGCACTGCCACGAGCTGCCAGACAAGCAATGTTGGCAACACAGCTATCATCGGTGGTAAACTGTTTTCTAGATCCATATAAGTCTAAATTATTCCAGATTAACAATCTATTTATAATATTAAATAGCTATTTTAAATAATTTTACAAGTAAAATGTCAACATGAAGATCAGTTTGATGGTTTTATTTTTTTTTGCCATGTTGCCTGCAACAAAAACTGTTCTTCAAGTGAGTCTTCCCAGCTATGTGAGAGTCAGCTGGAAGCTCATTAGATTCAGTTTGATCAAACTTACTTGCAATTGGCAAGCTCTGTTTTTGCAGAGAATAGGAACAACATAGGAATGACATGACAGCACTGAGGAACATTTACAGAGTCAGGAAAATGTAATTTTATTGTCTTAATTTATTACACCAAAAAAAAAATTAAAATTTTTAACAAAATAAACCGAAAATAAATCCACTATCTGACACACTTATATAGTTTGTTTAAAGTACCCACCCAACTGACCCTCTCCTTTCTTTATATATGTTTTATTGTGGTGTTCAGAAGGTAGTCCTAGTAGCCATGCTGAGGAGTAGGTTTGTGGGCTGCATTCTCCATAGACATTAAGAAATGAACATGTTCATTTTAGGAAAAGGAAAAGGCAACGTAAGCTCCAACAGCAAAGATTAGTACAAATAATTCCTCTGCCTTCTGCTGCATGATGCTTTTCAAGATCTCATCTTGTTCAGTACTCAGAGAACAGATATGTCATTTAGACTCATGCTTTGCACTATTAACCTGTCTTAATCATTAGAATTTCAGCTCCAACAAATATAAGATATATAAAAATTTATTAGAAGGAAGGATGTTTAAACAGTAAGTTTTTCCATGCTTATCTTAGATTTATATAGTTTATTCAGCATTTAAATCAATACACAATCACAACTGAATATATGTGCAAGCTGTCAGGTACAGAGACAAATCCAAGGAGGCAAGTAATTTACCTGAGTCTATACATTTGACTAAGAAATAACAGGTTATGGTGGTAATATTTCCAACTGATCATTGTCAGATCATTTTTCAAGTGCAGATTTAGATAGAGAAAATATCTTTGAACATTCAGTACAAGGACAAAATATAAAAATATATAACTAGTGAAACATCTTAGAGTGCTCAGAAGTTGACAGGTACATGATAATGTAGCAGCTTGCAGCTGTAGTCTTTTTATCTGTATTAATGTGTTTGAATGTTCATACTAACATGTGATTCATAAATATTTTAGCTCACTCAGAATAAGACATATGAATTAGTATTCTGTCCATGGCAATAAGAAGGCTGAGTTATAGCATGTTAGATTTATAGAACAAACCCAGGTCCATTTCTTAGTCTTTATCCAAGGTTTGACCCATATCCTACAGAAGTTAATCATGGCTTAATCCTGTTGCTATTGCAGCCTCTGGAAAGCTTTTATACCCTGACTCTCTAGTGAGTGTCTTTTCACAAGGTGACAGCAAAAAGCTTCAAGATAAGAATAGAAACAGGATCTGAACAACTGCATTGCTATAGAAGCAAGATTTCAGATATTTCCAGTTGAGTTGGTTGAGGAAGAAAATTCACACCTGTTTTCCAGAACAAATGTCTGGAAAATTTACTTTGGGGAAAATACTTCTTTGAGTTACCTATGCATAAATCTCAGACACTGGAAGTCAAGTTTATTTTAATTTTTTTGGGCATTAACTTTCAGCTTGGAAGAATTTTGGCACAGCCAGGAAGGCACTAGAATTGGGCCGGACTGAGTATTAGGTGTGTTGTAGTCTTTGGAACTTTGGTGGTATATAGCAAGCCATACACAACCTTAAGCTTTTTGCTTTAGATCATGTAAATCTCTGTTAACTAGACCTCCAAAAAGCTTCACCCTGCTAGTTTTGAATGACTTATTAGAGTGGCTTGACACTGACCAGCAGATAAGCACCCACACACCTGCTCACTCACTTCCCCTCTTTGCAGAGAGAATTGGGAGAGCAAAAGTAAAAAAACTCATGGGTAAATATAAAGACAGTTTAATAAGTGAAGGGAAAAAAGAAAAATAACCCAATGCATAAAAAGTACATGATGCAAAGGTAATTACTTGTCACCTACACAAGCAGACTGATGCCCGTCCAGCCTTCAAACAACTAGTACCTTGTAAAAGAACCTCCTCCACCCTTCCACCCTCTATCCCATGCTCTCATTCCCCATTTGTATCTCTAAAGCATGGTGTTATTTGGTGTGGAATGTCCCACTGTCAACTCAGAGATTACCTGTGTTTTCACTGGTTGACTAAGGAGTATGAAAATTATATTTATCCTCTTTCCTTGAATAGCTGGAGATTCTGGGAAATTTCACATTTAAATGTTGTAATGTCCCACTCTTAAGGGAAATGGACCCAAGATTTGTAAGTGCTTGTGGTTGAAAGGAGAGATAAAAGTCAGATGGTCCACAAAATCTCAGAAAGTTTTATTAGTAAATTACACACTTGGCATAAAAATAGGTATACTAGTCCTACTATGTAAGCACACAGCAGTGGGTTTTGGATAAAGTGAGAAGATGAAAAGAAAGAGAGAAAGAAAGAGATGAATAAAGAAGAGAAAGAAAGAGAGAAAGAGAGAAAAGGAGAAAAAGAGAAGGAAAGATTGCCAGTCTTGGCTTAAGTACTGATCCAGATGATGGGATGTCCAGGATCCTGGAGTGTACGCATGGACTTGTTGGGGTCACCTTTTTACACATAGGTTTTCCCTGCTCTCACTTTCTATGCAAATTAGTTATCCTGCACAGTTTGTTTTTTTCAGACCTTTCTGGAAATGTGTCAGGGGTCTTCGGTGATCTTGATCCCCCCCTACAGTCTCACTTCTCAGCCTCATTCCTGTGTTGGAGATAAGTTTGTTGTGCTTATCTCCAGGAAACAGAACAAGGACATTTTTCCTGGAAAAGTGCTGCCTTACCTCCCCCTGGCCCCGTCTCCAGACACATTCTCACGACGTGTTATTACCAACAATCCTTGTCTGTTATTACCAATGATCCTTGGTCGGCTCCACAGCCATCCGACCATCAGTATTTGAGACATACACGTTAGCCCCTTATCTTCTGTGATTCTACAAACTTCCTTGCCTAAATCAGATAATGTTTTAAAATGCTGGGATTTCTTGTGGAACAACAATTCTGTGTATGATCAGGCTTCTATAAATGCTGGCTTAAGAGGATTTTGCAAGACTGGGTGCAGCAATACACAGCAGTTCGTCCAGTGTATCAGAAATGAAGGATGTTCTCAGTACACACATTCTTGAATCTTGCAGTAACTGCAGTAAAAATTACATGCATCAAAGGTGTTTGTGAAAGACAGAAATAGAATATATTGCATTATCCCCTTTGGAAGTAACAGGCAGTTTCAAGGTAAGATTGAGTATCATCTGCTCCATTCAACCACTGCAGTGGTAGATTAAGAAGACTTTAAACCTACCTACCACTGATCTATAAAATATATTTTAAGCTATTAAATGAAATATTTTACAGTAATTTTTGCTGTTTATAACTCCTATTTAAAATTTTCTCAGAAAACAGGATTACAAGGATTTAAAGATCTCTTAAGATCTGCACATTCTTACTTTTGCAGCACTTAGTAGTATCTTTTCCCTGTGCAGTACATCTTGAGGCTTACTGGATTTGTTCCCTTTCTTCATCTGTCAAACTACCTCTTCTCAGCTGCTTAATCCTGTATGAGGACATTTCAACCATGCTACCTTTCTTTTCTGCTTCTCTGTCTGAAACATTTCTGTAACCTAAAGATGGATCATCATTCTGCATATTATGTACCTGAACTATTTCATCTATGCGTTGGGCTGTAAAGTCCCTGATTCTGACACTTTTACTCACATGCAGCATCAGCTGCAGGCAGTCAGCATGCAGCTGATGCATAGAAAATGCAACCAGGTCTTTAAAAGTGACTACTGCTTTTGAAACATTCAACACACAATTAGTAGACTTCAAAATCAGAGGATGCTGAGCACCACAATTAAAATGTATGAGTCTGAAAACTGCTAACGTTGATGACAATGACACTTGCTGAAGTTTTGACCATTCCTGTGCTTATTCTGCACTAAGACAGGAGGGATTTTTGTCATAAGAAGACTAATCCCCAAGGATTTGGGTTTTCTGAAGGCTGAGAACCAAATCTCAGATCTCATCAGAGCCCAGAGCTTAAACAACCTCTTTTATCCCCACTGGTGAGCCAAATATGATTTCAGTATATTATTAGGTTTACATTTCTTGTCTAAAAATAGGATGAATATCTATATTGTCAGGCTTCTTACCTGTAGGTGGTTTATTCTACATTGCAGTGATTCTGCTCAAATCTAAAATCCAAAGAGTTAAAGACACAAAAGCATTCACTTTTTATGCCAGTAGTGGGTTGCTGACACTTTTGTTTTAAGAGTCTGTGAAGACTAAGTGAAAGCAAACGAATATATTTTTGCAGCATGTATCAATCTTCTGGTAGTCTTTGATCTCTTTAAGGGTATTCATGGCCTAAATGACTACCACATTTTTACAGAAATAACTGAAACATGGATTTGAAATAATTGACACCAAAGGGAAAACATATTAAAAGTAGTAATCTCTACCCACTGCTTAATTTTTTTCCCAGTGCCGACATTAAAGGTAAACTAATCCTTATTTTTTTCGTGAAAACTAGTGATTTTGTCAAAGTAAAGACATAAAAGCAGATTTGTACACACTCTTCACAAGGAAGACACCTGACAAAGATTTCAAAAAAAATATTTTTGTCAATGAAAAACAGTGCCTTAAGCATTTATTTCTTGCCATTTACTTAGAAGATTTTTCTTTCTTAGTTCAAAGTCATAAGTGAAAATGAAAAAATAAACCCAAACCAACCCAAACCCCAAAACCTGTAAACCATATAGTGCTCAAGTAAGGCTTCAGAAAGTCTGCAAATAACATGTCTTTACCCGTTATAAATTTTCCTTTTGTAGTGATAGCATCATTTTTCTTTTACACACTGGGGGTGAACTCTCTATTGATAGTAGGGGATAAAACGTGGAGGACCAGCCCCTACTGGTTTATGTGCACAGATTTTATAATAGAATAGGGTATGCTGGGATTTATTCTTGCAAGCTTTGCTAATCTTCATAGACCAGATCACATCCTCATGTGTAAAAAAAAACCCCAAAACCAAAAAACACGCAAAGTGATGCACAAAGTTAATCAGAATAGCGTATAGTTCTTTGAAAGATACAAAGTTCTTTGTGGATACTAAATGAGGCAGATCTCAATAAATTCCCTGCCTAAAACCAATTTCTGAACAAGTCAGGGAGCATAAGGTATCTCAGAGCCCCTGTGGATTAAGTGGGGATGAGAGGCACCTACATGGGATTCAAGGTTTCCTGGCAACTATGGCAACTCTGGTGGTGAAAATTCTTCCTCATGGGCTCATGATAAAAACACTATCTAAAAAAGAATAACATGAAAAAGCACTTACATACATCAATGTTATGTCAAATTCCTTTCAAAATGAATAGTGATATCATCAATGTTCATCTCCAAAGAGAATTTCTTCATGGGTACGTCAGAGGCTACTGAGGTGCCGGACAAATTATCTTTAGCTTTTCCCTATTTTCTGTGCATCCGTGTTTACTTAAAAATGTGATCATTTAAGTGGTAGAGAGCAGCAGTGTAATAACAGAAATTCAAAGCCTTTTACTTAAAACTAATGGCAGAGAATTGAAAGTGGGATAAAATATGATTAAATCACATCCAATTTTGAAAGTAATATGCATGCCTTTATTTCCAGCTAATGCCTAAATCTGACTCCTTTAAAAGAAAAGTAGTAGCCCCTGATATTAGTATTTAACATACTAGCTTGTAATTGGGGTTGGGATCTTGCTCCCATTTTTATGGGATACTCTTTATTCTCATTGTGCCTTGTCCGCTGCAGCCAAAACCAAGAACAGCCTGCTAAAAATGCCGCAAAAGAGGTGGTTGTCCTAGTCCTCTTGGAAAGGTGTTCTGGGTTAAGCCAGGTTCATTTGATTAGCCATTACATTGTTTTTTAATTCTTGTATATCTCATTCACTGATTAAAAAAAAAAGTAATTGCAATTAAACCGAGTATCAATGGTAAAAATTCAGGTAACACTTATTGGAATGGAGAGCACCAGAATCCATTTGCTTCTGATTGCCATCACCATATTACAAAACATTTAAGATTCAGAAGCATCTGCAAATTCACACATTGAGCCTTTTTTTCACTGATGTAAACAATGTTAAAGATTTCTTAGTAGTGAGAGATATGATATAGGGTTCATTGTTACTCTACCGACATGCTAAGAGCAAACAAGAAAAAGGAATAAAGTTCAACACAAGTTTCGAGAGATTTCCAAGGAAAAAGTGATTATAACTTCTCCTTTTTCAAAGGGTCAGTTGTTCGGTGAGGCAGTCTCAGAGGGTGACATTACATTATTATACCGATTTGTCACCTAAATTAAAGCCATTTAGCCTGTTATTTAGTGTGCAGCTGCAGAACTGATGTGTTTTATTTTATTTTTAATGTGCTTTTTTATAGATGAGAAAAAGAAAACTCTATATGGAGGTAAAAATCCCATCAACTCTCTAAAGATGTTGCTTATGATAGAAACTGTCTCTGGCAAGAGGAACAATAATCTGAACAGATCAAAATGCTCTCCTTTGTTACATATATCTTACTTGTTGGTTAAAAACACAGCAGTACAGAGATATTCCTTTACATAGTCATCTTATTTTCTTTACATCTGTTCTGTTTTTCTGATAAAGTACTTTCCCTAAAACAGGGAAATAAGTGCATTTGTGCATCCACAGGAGCTAGTTCACCTGTCATGATTATGGATAGTGTCTTCTTAATTATAAAATAACTTCATTTCTATTTTATATTAGTGTTACTACTATTTTATATACTACTATTTATTTTATTTTGTTTCTTATGTTTAAAATGTTTGACTGATCTACCAGGAAGAGGTAACAATATCAATAAGGTAAATGACCATATGGAAAATATGGTTCTTCCTGAAGAAAGGCCAGAGTTCTGTAAAATTCTATCAGATGAAATCAGAAAAGCTCTTTTCCCCATTTGAATCTAACTAGAAGCACGTTCAGAATTTCAAGAAATTCTAGTCTAATTTTTATCCATTTCTTGCTTTACAATTCAGACTGCTTATCATCATACTGTGTTAGCCAGAGGCAGTATTTCTATCAAGATGATAAAGTGGTGTCCTGGCTTGTCAGTTATCAAATCAGTCACTAGTTTTTATATATGCCATAAGATACACAAATTTACTTGCCTGAAAGAACACCTCCTCCTGAATTTTCTCCCTATTTCTAGATGTCGCTTTTATTTTGTGCTGCTGACCTTCTAATGAACACACTCCTTTCATATTTTTGCTCCATTTTTAGTTTTGTTTCATTCTAAAGTATAATTTTTCATACCTTCTTGTTTTTTCCTTCAGTCTCTTTGCTTTTGATTGTTTTTCTAAATTGCACTTCAGTTGTTTACTCTCTTGTTAAAATTCTATAATTTTTTTTTTATATTTCCAAAGAAGCATAGTTATATGTCAGAGAATAAAAGTAGAGACTTATTTTCATAATAATATTCATGTCTGCTTTTGTTCAACTCAGAGCAATTGCCACGTGTGCACAGTCTTATAATCAGATATGCTGAACAAGTAATTTGATTCCAACTGGACTTTGATATCTTACTCTAAAAACTCAAATCAAAATCCATTTGGCATCCCTAACGTTGCACAAGAGTAAATGCCCACTATTTATCACTTTTATCAAAGCACCCATACACAGACAGTTATGTGATGTAGTCTTCTTTTCTGTGGGCACTAGTAGTGAGATTATATCAGAGTGTGCCAGGCTGCAGGGGCCTGTTACACGCAGTAGTGCTAGACTAGTTTTTAATGACGGAATCATATGCTTAAAGTCTGCATTCAGCCGTTGGTGGAGTGAGCTTGGATTAGTTATGAAGGCTCATTGTTCTGCACTTTGAAAATGATCTGCTGGCTGGGAAATCCTGAATGGCTACACTGTGATTCAGCATAATCCCATTTTTCTGATGCTGAAACTGACACTGAGGAGTATGAGGAGACCTCAGACTGAAATTCAGTCATAACTGTTTCTTATTTATGTCTATTCAAATACTATTTTGGAGATATTTTCTGAAGTTGCTCCAGACTGATCAGCATTTCATTGAGGTGTTGTTCTTGTCTGTTTAAAAAATCTTTCTAGTGTAGAATGACAGGAAGTAGAGTCAACCAGATCAGAAGAAGAACTAAGCAGGGAACTTCTTAGCACCCTGACAAGGCGTCTCTGCAACTTTTTATCACAGTACAAGAGGAAAACACTGCTTTGTAATGATGACTCACTGATTTTTGTTCAAGGGGCAAAAGCAACAAAAATACTACTCACAGCAGCGGATTTCCCCTCCATCTCCTGGAGTTCTTCATCCATATACAACATTTCTCTTTGCAGGGACCATTATACCTGGAGGGAACTGCTTTACAAGAAAGACCTACACCGTTAGAGAAAGGCCCTATCTCCTCCTTGTACACCTCAATTTTCCTTTTTTTTTTTTTTTTTTTAAGCATGAAAGAAAGCAGGGGTTTTTTACTTTCACATTTTTTCAGCAGCTCCTCTCCTGTCATGTAGTGGTCAGAAACATGCTTTCCTCAGAAATTTCCTTTTGATCTGAACTAATCTGACAAATCAGAGTTTAAACTGCAAACTTCAATTACTCTAATTTGTTCATCTATGTGCTTAAGTCACAGAAGTGAACAAACTAATGTTTCTAAATTTTGCTTGAAGGAAACAAATAGAAGGATTCAAATTCTTTGTGTTCGGCCACAGTGTGAAGATCTGTAGTCTGTTAGTCTTTTTCCTGAAAGCTCTTTCTAAATGATCAATGTTTTCTTCTGTTCATATTAAGAAAACAAACCTATATTTAAATATAATTGATTTAAATATTTATCATTTAACCTTTCAGTAAAAGGGTTTGTTGAATAGCATTTAAATATTTAAATTTTTAACAATAAATAAAGAAACAAAATGCATTTAAATAATGTTAAATTTGTGACATAAATTACCTCAAGGCAAGTGACTCCAAACTCAAGTTGAAAATATATTGTTATTTCTATTCAGTTTAAAACAAAACAAGCCAAAGCCCAAGGATAGAATTGTAGAGTCGTGGAAAGTCCAGGTGTAAAAAAGAAATCTCTTATAACTGTTATATTTTAAGTCTTGTTTATCTTTAATTATTAAATATAGTTCCAATGACACACATTTGGAAGAAACAGCTTTTTTAACTCTTAAAGCTTTAAGAAATATAAATTTGTAGACAACCCAAGAGACTCCTGGAATGCATGGTATTGCCTCTTACGCCAGGCAATAGACAGCTCTACTGGAGGGGAGGTGATACCAGATGAATGTAAAGGAGCCAGCTGGGGACATCAAGGTTGGCAACAGCCTGGGCTGCAGTGATCACACTCAGGTGGAGTTTATTGGGTCAGGTAAGGAGTAAAGTTAGGCCCCATAACTAGAAATGCAAACATCCAGCTTTTCAAGGAGCTAGTCAATAGGACACCCCTGGGAGATTGCCCTCGGGAACAAGGGAGCAGGGCAGAGCTGGCAGATTATTAAGGGCATCTTCCATAGAACACAACAGTTAGTGAACCCCGGGCACAAGAAACCAGGAAAAGAAGGCAAGAAACTGTCACAGCCGAATTGGGATCTGATGGCCAAACTCAAGGACAAGGCAATGGACACATGAAAAGGTACCCTGGCAATAGTTTAGGGATATAGTCCTGTTGCATAAGAATGAGGTGAGGAAGGCCAAGCACTATTTATGTCAGTATCTTAATAAATAGACTAAGAACTTTCAAAGGATATATTTCTTTAAAATAAAATACTGGAAAGCTTCTATTTTTAGACAACTATAAGAAAAAAATTTGCAACCTTGGTGCTTGATGTTTGCTATAGCAATGAATTATCATTTTCTTTGCAAGTATATTCCAAAGACATCTTTCTGTATTTCCTTAGAATATAATGCCTTATATACAAGCTCCTGCTCACATTTCAGTTGCTTACACATCCCCACCTAGATCATGTCACTTGCTTTGCAGCTTCTGCATTTGAAGAACATTGATGCTCCTTAATTGTGCCAATCCATCCGGTGCATGTATGTGTTTTGAATATCATATGATGTCTCTAATGGGACTAGACACCTAAGCATTCCCCAAAGAATTTAATTCTACAGCTGAATACATCCACAAAATCAACTTTTAATATTCCATTTCTTTTAAGGGACATATCCAGGTTAGTAGTATTTGTAGACTAAAATAGGGATTAAGGTTGCATTTCTGAGGCAAGTCCATAGTATATGAAAAGAAAAATAAGTTATGACTGATTCACCTGACCTGGAACAGCAGAGAAGTTGTTTTAGATAAGTTAGCTTAGTTAGGTATATATATTAGCCATGATATTATCTACCAAATAAACTATTTAGTGAAGAATAATCAAACTTTTGGATGTTAAAGGCTACTCCAGGCTGATTTATTGAAACAGTAATTTCTTATTCTTCCCCCAGATATGCTACTGAGAAGGTAGCCAGAAAGAGTACCTGGACAGGTAATATATACCAAAGAAGGTGTAGATAACACCTAAGAAACCTTCTTTGTATATTCAGCTCATTCCCTCTCTCTCCCTCTCCTCTCTTTTATTTTGACTTGAGATTTAGTTTGAAGACAGAAAGCTATCTTTATGTCTATAAGCTTTATATCTTATTTGTGCAAATATAAGTGGTGTTTATTTGAATACTGCTGAAGCTGGAGAGGAAAGCTTTCACGTGAGGGATTTTTCTTAAATTTGCAACTTTCTGATCATGATTCATTCCTCTTGTTACTCTCATTAGAAGCTACTCTGGGAAGAAAGATGAAAAGCAAGTGGGGACCATATATTATTTCACCCAGAATCCCTGGAGCACATTGAAGACGGGAGAAAAGTCAAATCAAATAACTTGATCAATATTAAGTCAGTAACTGTACTCCATTTTACTCTCCTTCCTTTTCTTCCACTCTCTCAAGTGGGATGCACCACTGTAGCATGCACATGGATAACAGATCTTAAATTCATGAAACATCCAGTTTGATTAAGCTTTTTTGTAGAATCTAGATGAGAACATAAGAACAGAATACTAATCAATGAAATGGATACTCTTTTCAACTGAGCACAAAAAGGATTTATGAACTGATGCTTAGAGAGATACTTTTTTTTTTCCAAATTGCAAGTTTTATATGTAAAATACTTTAGGGCTAATATATTGTCCTGGAATTCATGAGAAAAGCTTATGGCAAAAGAGTGCTACCAAGTTTGCAAAGGCAGACTCTTCAACATTGAGGAAAGCTGGCTGCCTTTGCAACTTTACTTAAGATTTCTTAAGTTCATATCACTGTAATTAAAGTGATCACATGTTACTTTTCCCATGGGACTTCTTCCTTATCTGATGCTCAGAGTACCATGCATTAATCGGTGGCCTTTGCTCAGATCCTATCTGTGCAGTTGTATGAACTTATTCTTAAGGTAGTTATCAGTGTGTTATTTTAGGACTTCCTAGACAGATGCAGGTTCACATGTTCTTGTAATACTGTGGAATAGTAGTATCTATGTTTTAAATAAAAAATAGTGCATGGACTGAAAAAGTAAAAAATATTGAAACTTCATTAATCAAATTTGAAATGATGAAGTGACAGCAGACGTAGGGAGATAAGTTGTCATTCTTTAGTTGCTCACATTTGATGAATTTTCTTGTCTGCGATGAGCCACAGCTCTGCTATAGCAAATTTCAACATAATAGGTTTAAATTTGGCAAAGTTATAAGAAATTGAACCCCAGATCTATGTTTGAAAAATATTACCCAGCTATGTTTTAATAACAGTCATATGTCAAATAACAACCAACAGTAATAATCGTAGTTTTCTTGTCAGACTTTGCACCTTGAAAACAGGCCTCATTTTTCTGAACTGGGCCTTAGGAATGAATTGTACAAAGTATGCTAATACTTTGTTGGTGGTAATAGACTTACCCAGATGAAATATACATCTAATATTTAAAGGATCTGTTATATATGGTGAAAAAAACTTATGGTAAGCTTGTGAAACTTATGTTGTACTAAAAATCATCAAGTTTTTTTAGGTAAGAATGCTGAACAGAACTGTGAAAAAATGGGACATAATTAAAATTTGCAAATTAAATTATTCTACTTTCCAAGGCAGTAAAATGTAATTATGGTCCTTTATGTAGTTTTTCTTCCTTTGCCTCCAGGACTAGTAAAAGAGAAACAGAAAGTGAAGGCTATGACACTGAATTGGGAGTCTTGAAAATTAGTTCTGTTTGCAGCTCTGCAAGTGATTTGCTTTCTGACCTCCTCATTCTTTTTTCTTTTAGTATGTGATATTTTAGGGGAATTTTTTTATTATTATTTTTGTGTGTTTGTGTGTGTGTGTGTGTTTGAGGGAGGAAGAATTATACCTCAAAAAATCATTGGTCCATTCCTAGCCAAAATGGAAAACCCTACAGAAAACCAGACAATAATAAGAAAATAAATATTAGATTTTAATCTCATCTTTTTCATAATCCCTGTAAAAAAGAACAGGAAAGAATTGATTTAATACATTTTTCATATTTGATTTCTAATTTCAGAACTCTCCAAGGTCTTATTTAAACTATGACTAATACTGACAGAAACCTGTCTATAGGCCTTACAATCATTAAATTTTGTCCTTAACAGATTAAGATGTTTCAGTGTAAATTTCCCACAGTATTAAAAATGTTATGGTCTTGGTCAAATCCCATCCTAACTGGCTTTAAACACAGTACAGTAACTCCTGCTGGCCTCAGCCCTCAATGCAGAGGCTGTTGCTATTGATCACACTAACCCTGGCTCATCATATCATATTTGGCCTAGACTTAAAGGCAGCTCACTAGCTCTTCTGGTGTTTGCTCCACTTCAGGAATTAAATCTCATCCAAAGCCTCCGAAAATCTGAACTCAAATCCTGGACTAGTATTGTGCTGAGACTTGAATTTAACTGAGCATATCCAGCAAACCTATCTCATCAATCCTTACCAACTAATTTTTTTATATCTTAAGCCTGGCACGGACAAACTTGATGAGAAACCAGTGTCCTCTTCTAGATTGAGCCCTAAACTATGATCATAGAACCCCAAGCAGACAAAACAGACAAAGGTGGGGTTTTTTTGGTGCTTAGGGAAATGGTTTAGTTATGGACTTGGCAGTGCTGGGTTAATGGTTGAACTTGATGATCATAAAAGTGTTTTCCTGCCTAAGTGATTCTACAATTGTATGACAAGCCTAGTGTTAAACTTAACTAACCTATAAACTCAGTTCTGTGACGTTGAAGGAGTGCTTAGCTGTTTTCTTATATTTTCAAACATTGGGGACATTTGGCCTTAGCTGATTGTTTAAACCCATTGTTCAGATGTTTGAGGGGCATGACTCTCCTCTTAGAGATTATTTGTTTGTAATTCATCTCTATTCTGCATGGTTTACCTTCTTTCTTAGTATATATTTTACCTCAAGTATTTTTTTCTTGTCAGTAAATATCATAAAAAACGCTCAGTGAAAAGCCATCAACCCCACATATAAAAATCTCTAAATCACTTTTTTTCCTAAATTTTATGCATTGCTTTGCTCTGTTCTCAGTGACTGTGTACAGTACTAATACCAATCTTACTCTAAAGGTAACCATGTTTATACATAAAATATAGATGAACGCACATATATGTATATTTACATATTTGTATATTTACATATATATTATGTATATGCATACATACAAACCCATCATTTTTTTACCTAAACTACCATGCTCTGACCTGATTAAAACAGTCACTGTATGCAAGCTTGCTGTCAGCTGTGGTGATAAATACTCCTTTTAAGACTGCAAATTGCTTAGTTTTGTGTCATAAAAGGATGTTTGAGTCTTATACTGGTGTTAAATGTTCTGATGTTATTGCTCTGTGTGCGTGTACATTGAACAGTGTTGTCTGAATAGGTTTAACTTGTAGAACATCAAGACACTCTGTTGTAGAGATTCATAAAGCATTGACTCCTTCTTTCCAAGCGTGTTGAAATGTACTTGTGAATTTGCACCAAATCAACCTGTGGCTGCATTATTCACAACATATGATTACTTATGATTTTCTTGTCACAGGATTATTGTGAATCATCAGCTTTACAGCAGCACAGTTTATAATCCCCATGTGAACGAAATGGTATAAGGTTGAAGTTTCCATTTTTATTTAGTAAAGGATTCTCAGGATTCACTATGATGTTGCAATATACCAAATTAAAACAGAAGCTCTCTGAAACACTTTCTGGAAATTAGGCCCATTTTATTATTTACATTATTTGATCATAAAATTCAAAATATTGCACTGGTTCTTAGTTATTATCAGACTTACCTTATTTAATTACCAGCACACTGTAGTGTTTTTGGTGGGGGTTCCATAAGTGGTGGAGACGGTCATCGGGAGTTGTATCCTAGTCTCTTTCTTTACACTATCTGAAGTCCCCTAATTTTCTGCATATGGCTTACAGCTGCAGTCTGCTTTTCAGTGTAGTCAGTCACATACTTGTTTTGTGATGAATGCTGGATATTGGCTATATTAGGGACTCTTTATTCAGCTACAATTAAAAAAGAATTTGCTTTGATTATGGTATATTTTACAAGAAATAATCTATTGAGCTATCTTGAAAAAAGCATAATAGGAAATGAAGGGGGAAGCCATATATTCTGATATATTAATAGTTCTGATATATTAAATATTTGCGATGTGAATCATCTGAAGCAGCCTCATGGGAATATTCAGAAATGTAGAGTGAAATATGTCTGTAAATTGTTGTTGAATGAGATTCTGAAATGTTATAAAATATGCTCAGAGCTCTGTAGGGTAATTCATGTAGATGCAAACCTTGAAAAAATAAAATACCCATTTCTCATGTCTCTGATGATATTATTCTTGACCTTAAAGACCACTGCTGATTCTTAATACTAATCTGATATCATCTTTATTTTTAGTGTTTCCCTTTGAGATACTTAGATGCATGAGATGTAATAAGATTCAAATGGCCAGAAAGATGATTTTGCTGCAGGCAGACTTTTGAAAAAATCTTTAATTGGCTGTTACAGGACTCTCTGTGGGTTTTGAAACAACTTGCCTGACTGTGCAACATAAAATTATTTCGAAACAAATTGGTAGTGCCTTTGCCAACATTTGCAGAACAATCATACGTGTCATTGTTCTGAAGTACCACATGAAATAGTCTTAAAATAACTTTCACTTCCACTATTAAAATTAACAAAAATGCTAAAATAAGAAGTACCTTAGGACGCTCTATGACACTCTAGTTCTTTGCCAGCATTTAAGATTTGGATGTTCTCTAGTCAGTTCCATGTGTTGTGGAGTGATCTCAGAGGGCATGAACTGTTTTTTTTTGTTTTTTTTTTTAAATTTTCATCTGAAGCTAAACTGGAAGATGTGAAGAAGATATGGATCAGTGGATCAGATTAATACACTCCAGCTACAAATGGCCATTCACCTGATACTAACCATATGAGAGCTCATTTGCAGTAATCGCCCCTGCCATAGAACATACATAGTATGGATGTTGGGTCTTGGTCAACAACTCTCTCATTCCATAGATTAGTCCATAACATACTGTGCTATGCTATTTGCTAATGTAGATGCTGCCTAACATGTACTTGCACTGTTTTTCTTTTTGGTGTCACTGTTCTGAAATGTAATGATAACCGTTGCAGTTCTCTTTCCAGGTCAGGATTCAGTACTAATGTAAAATCCCAAACAGGTAAATTAAACAAAGTTAGAAGGTTCCATAGATACATAAGCAATATTGGTATAGCATGGATAAACAGTGCAGCATAAGAAAGTGAGTTCATCAATAATGGACTACGTTTTAGAACATAGAATTAATAATAATAATTGCAGAAAGAACAGAAGAAGACAGACATGACTTTCTGTGAAAACAAGTTTTTGAAGCAGCTTATCTGAAATTTTTGAAGAAATATGGGAGGACTATGAAATTAAAGCTTGAAGTAAAAAAGATATGCACTGTTTGATCAGACGGAACAGCACAAAAGGCTGATAACAGAAATCAAAAGGGGAAACTGTCTAACCTTTACTCCCAGGCACAGCTATTTAAAGACTGGTAAACATGCACCACTTGGGATGATGTATGACTCTGGTTTTATGTTTCTAATAATGCCCTTGAGTGGGCTAATTGTATCCCTGAGAACCTGCCAAATTGCATGTGCAATGTGCTCCAGGATGACCCTGCTTGAGCAGGGATGTTGGACGAGATGACCCACTATGGTTCCTTCCAACCTTATCCATTCTGTGATTCTGTGATTACTCTATAAAACAATTGAATCACTGTGGTCCTCTGCAATCTAGGCAGCAGCAAAATCTGGTGCTTTAACAAAGTCTACAATATTGTGTAAAGACAAATAATATAAGGCAGTTTTTAGATGGGGAAGCTGTTTCTCTGTGTTGCCAATCAAGGCTTCTTAGCACTGCCTTTCTAAGTAGAATATAACTAAAAGTAGAATCCTAATCAAAGTAATAGCTTTTAATGTTTGAAAAATCTACAAATTTTACTGGCATTTTAGAATAACAATTTGAGAAAGTATTTTTTTCAAGGGAAAGAAATATGACTAAAAGCAGTATAGATTAAATAAATAAGCGAAGAAAATAAGGAAATATTTTCTTTTTTTCTTTAGGAGAATTTGTTGATTCTTCCTTCCCTGTAAAAGCTCCTGCTTCTCTTTGCTTCTGTACTCTACCTGAGTGATTGCACAGTGTTTGTTAGCAGAACATATGGTGACTACCTGACCCTGTATATGCAATCAGGCAGAATCCAGGCAGAGAACTAGTCATCACTGCACACTGAAATGTTTCTGAAAATGATCACTTGATGTGACCATTTTTCTTCTAGGTCTCTTGTTGCTGCTGTCAACAACCAACTTAGTAAAATGACCAAGGGCATATTGCTCTCTGTATATATATGTCTTCCCTTTTGCTGTATATCTGCTGTACAATATGTACTAGGCATGAAAGGGTGTCAAACCTTCAAAGGACTACAACATGTGCACACTGGAGAAACACTGACATCTCCTTAACCCTTCCATGGGTACACAAGGACTAAGACCTTGTCTTTAACAGAGAAAAGAATGCCATAACAACAAAAAAGAAATAAAAAGAGTGGGATTTTCACACGCTGGGACATCAACTCTTGCTCTGCGCAGGTAAACAAAATACCTTTACTGTTTGAGTCTTACTAATAAAAAATCAAGTTTATTGTGATATATTCTTAGAAATGGAATTGAAGGTGAAGTTTTGAATTTGAAAAAATCACTGATTTTTCTTTTAAACTTAGTTAATTATTCCTTCTACCTATTCTTGTGCATAATTACCATTTTTAGCAATAGCAGACATGGTTCTGGGGAAATTAATTGCAAAGAGTAAACACAATAAGATGATTAAAGGAGCTTCCCTGTTTTCCATCAGTGTACTTTAGGTCAGAGAATACCTTCATGCTTTTCTTTTCCTTCAATCCCCTGATGACAACTGTACCCTGGATTTCAGTGGGGTTAAGCTGCCTAGACTGTTGGCATTAGTCCCATATTATAACAAAAAGATGTTTTCTAACTGAGCGAAATCATGTTGGCATCTTTACTTTGTGCTCACAAAAAGTCACATTTCGTTTTTCATAACATATTGAAGATTGGAGGACAAATCTTATATATAGATGACACACAAACTACTCTGCATCTTTTCTTGTCATTCTGTTTTGATGGGAAAAGCTTTTTCTTAGCCCTTTGCATGAAAAGAAAACCAGTAGATCTGTGTTCTGGTTCCCTATTCAACTGTGTAATGCCATTCAAAAGTCCTGTAGTTTACAAAGGCAGATAAAGGTTTGTGTATCTTGAAGCTGTTCATGCCAATTCCTTTGCATGGTATCTTTAATCTAATCTAAGTAGGAGTTCTTTCTTCTTCCTCCAAGAAGAGCTACTGGCTCGTACAGGTGACAACACAGCAGCAATCACTGTTGGCATTAACTCTGACGATTCAAAAGACGTAACTTTGCTGATGAGTAAAGTCAGAGAGCTGCCAATGGCTTCAGCTTTAGAGGCTTGATCCGTTGTCTGTGGATAGCACAGGCAATGGAATGAACCCCGCTGACTCCTCAGAGTTTTTTCCTGGTTTATATCATAATGTGCTGCAAACACTTTATATGAAGGTGATTTTTTTTTCCTTATTTATAACATTAATGATACAGAAATAGATTTCAGCACATTTTATATCCTCTTCAGTGATGTTCCACTAAGCCCATGACCCATTTTTAATGTTTGAGATAAGAGTAGTGTAAAATTATTTCATTATGAATAAACCTTTGGGAGTTAAAACAGCTTTCTTTCATTCTCTCTTTCCTTTATTTCTACACAACCCCCCCCTCAAGCTACCATAATGTAATTTCTTTAAAATTAGATCATCTACAGGTCACCTACCTATGTGTTAACTGTGGCATTTTTTTGTTGTAGACATGCACATGCCTTTGTCCTTCCTGGGCATTCAAATATTTTTCTGCTGGTTTTGCTTTTGTGATTATTTTGTTGTTGTTTTGTCTTTGCTTTACATAGTCTTAATTACATTATTTGGGTCTTTTTTTACAAAAGCATGCAAATATCATTATTTTAGAGTGACTTTTCTCAATTAAATCAACAGTATCAGGTAAGATCAAGGAAAATGCTTGCAAAGCACTGGTCAAAGGGAATGAGTCTCTTCATGTTAAATAAACTGAGAAAAAATTTCTAAATTATCTCTCTTGTATTATCTGTTGAATGCAATTACAGACTATATTTGAACCAGGGAAAAACAACAAGACACCAATTTCTGCAAAAACAGAGAGAAAGAGGATATTTTGCATGTCTGTATCTATAAATAATAAATGTCTTAAAGTTTGTACACAGTAAATAAATCAGTACTTTTGGGCAGAGCTTAATTCTTCTCTCACATAATTTTTATGGCTGCAATGCCTTCAGTGAAATTTCAGTGCAACTGAGATTCACTGGTTTATGAGAATTAAGCTTCTTGATCTGATGCAAAGAGTCTCAATTACAGGCATTTGACCGAGGCAATTTCATTAGGGATTAAAAAGCATGAAGAAAGCAGATATATGGGGCATAAGGGACAGTAACTGAAATTTTTGGAAAAGATCCAAGGAGGAAAATGCTCTAACTTCACACATTTTAAAGGTATTCATTCTCCCCCTTTTTGCCAGTGGGTCTTTACAGGCATTTCCACTTTTGATGGAGTAAATATTTGTTATGATTTTTGGTGGGCAGATAATTAAAATTGTTAAAACTGTTAAAGTTGACCAGCTTTCAAAAAAAAAAAGTTAATTTTAATTTGCATTCTCCTATTAACCTGGTACCCCATGACCCTACGTGAATACAAGATGGTTGAGGAAAGGGATGGTAGTGCAAGAGCAGAAATGTGAAGCAGTGACTATTAAACAATCTAAACTCTTTGTAAAACTACACAGCACTTCTGGCTTAATGAGACTAAACATTGCTTCTAAATGTTGCTTTGGTATCTTCTGTGAACAGTGGAGAAGGACTCCTCCCCATTCAGAGCCTAATTTACCCACCCTGAGTTGCCTTCTCTAGGCTTGTATTGAGCAGAAAAACCCCCAAAAGATTCAGCTTGTGCCCAAAAGAAAATTTATGGCTGTAATCTGAAAAGGACATCCCCTCCTGCACACTAGCACCACACTCAGCCTTTCAGAAAGCACCCCCAGCCTCTCTTTGCTGCTGAGTAATGTTGTCAGTGTTATGATGTCTGCCCACAGTGTACACCAGGAGGCCCTTCTGGGGTGATCCTAGAAGTGTACAGAGTCAGGATCCCCCCATGGTTTGTCAAATAAGAGAGTAGCCCAGGAGGCGAACAGAAAATGCATAGGTAATACTGAACAACATATACTTTGCTCATGCTTCTGACAACTGTAGTTTCAGTTTAATTATTCATATGAATACTTTGCTGGATTACTGCCGTTGTAAACACGCATATTTTATAAAAATTATCATTTTTAGGACTGAAACCTGGAAGCAGTACTCAGTGTGACAGGCAGGGCAGCAGGCTGGGCTGCTCTTCAAAAGAGAGGGCAGAGAAGTAAGAGCACAACTATCCTCCTTTGTTACCTGAGTGGCAATACTGTGCCTCCCCACATCCCCGTACATATCAAGGACTTCAGTATGTTGCAAAAAAACCTTCACACTACATAAAGTGCATATCCACGGAGCTGCTGTCATTGCTCAACCATTCCTACATGTCAGAGAAAAATCGTTGCATGTGGAGGTATTGTCAGTGACCTGTAGAGAGGCCATGCAGCTGGTCCCATTTTGAACAGTGGCATTACAACCTCTATTTTTGCTTGTGTTGGGGCAGGCTGTGACCTTAAGCAAAGGCACTTTGTTATGATTTTACTTCACTGCTAAAGATGTGCCTCTGCTGATATTCCAGACAGATGTTTGCCTAACCTATTCTTAAAGACCTCCAGTAGTGGAGAATCCACAATGTCCCCAGACAAGCTATTTCATTGCTTCATTATCATGACTGCTAGAAACTTTCCTAAATGGCATTTTTATCATAATTGCTTGTAGTTACTTGTAACTGATTTCCAGAATGGCAGATGTGTAAATAAAAGGGACTATTCCTTCACAAGTCCTCCATTATCACTTTTTGACAAATTTAAATAAACAGTCTGTATTTGAGAAAAGGGTCATTCTAGAAAGCATTTAACTCTTTGCACTAGCCAGGACAAATTGTATTCCATCAATTCAATGCTCTGTGCCACAGAAATAGCGCAGAATAGCAGCCAGAAGCTGGCTGTGAACATCACCAAGATATGTTGGAGGAAAACCTTCTGATGCTAAATATATTTTTTTTTTCCTATGGGTGTCATTATTTGCAGACCCTCAGCCTTTCCTCCAATTTGACACCATACAGCAGAATTTAATTTTCCAATAAACTGAGTGCATCACTAAGTGTAAAGATGTTATAAAGCTACTGTTAAGAATATCAGTCTTCTCACTATATTCTTTTACCTACATCAAAGAAAGAAGAAAGGATCTGAATACTCATTACTTTGTACAGATAAAGAAGTAGCCAAGTCCAAACTGGGTATAAAATGTTATTATTCTGATTTATTAATGTTTGTGCTTTTCATCAATGTAATTGCCTATAGGAGTAAGGCAGTAGGAAATCAAACTCACTAGAGATCTGTCCTTCTAGATACAGTTTCATTTGGTGGAGTCTAATTATGAAACCTTATGAATTCATCTGCAGCTTATGAATTGCTCCAGATCCGGAAGAAAATTTGGTTCAATAAGATCTGTGGATTTTCACTAATTGTAAAACCTAATTGTAAAACCTAAAACAGCCCTGACTGTTAATTACATTGATGC
The DNA here is from genome assembly GCA_013397135.1 of Pachyramphus minor. Lineage (NCBI taxonomy): Eukaryota > Metazoa > Chordata > Aves > Passeriformes > Tyrannidae > Pachyramphus > Pachyramphus minor. The sequence goes on along the minus strand of VYXB01005446.1, from coordinate 134,178 downwards.
TTAATTTACAGGTTATCAAACCAGTGTGAGGTATTTATGCACCAGAAAGGCATAGTATGGTACAACAAATAAAACAGTTGGTTTAAACTGCAAATGAAGAAAGTTCATAAAAAGACTATATCCAGACCTCTTATGCAATATGTGCAACAATACTCACATTATACAAAAGGTCATACGATGCCTACAATCAGTGGGGTTGCTGTGGACATGAAGTACAAATAGATTCACATTACACAGATTCTTAGTTTCTGATCTGGCTAGTTATTATTAAGTAGAATGTGCTTTGATCTCAAATACATAATTAAACAGCAGCAATAAACAAAACCTCAATGATTGCAAATCTTTTCTCCTAGTAGTAATTTTGAAGAGTAAAACAATTTTAGGGTCAAGTCAACCAACCAAGTGAACTTAATAATATTACTTGAGCAGTGTAATCCCAAGGAGGGATATAATATAATAACTATTGCAATGTGCTACTAAAAAAAAAAAAATAAAATTGCATGTGTAGAGATGTATACTAGACAGGATGGCTAAATGACCTGTCTCAGAGACAGTAGGGGATAGAGTAATTACCAATGCAATTGACTTTTTTCTTTTGTGTATTTCAAAAGTGTCAGTGTTGCAAAATAATCTAAAAAGAGAATAAAAGAGATGTGCAAAAGAAAGCCTAAGCAATTGAAAATGAAAATAGAAAAAGGAATTTAATAAGATCCAAAATGAAATATGCTAAATCATACTGCAATTCATGCATTACCTTTTCAGCACTACTTCAGACAGCAAAATTTGTGACAATAGTGCAGGACAATAATTAAACTTTCCTTCCTCATGACACAGTAAGTACTGTAGCTCCAGCAACGTTACATTGTTATTTTAGGTAATATATTCCAGGTTGTTGAATGGTTTTATAATGAAAACTAGAGTATCCATAAAATAAATGGATCAGGATGAAAGGAAAGGGCTGTTTGAAATTCTTGCACATTTTTTTTTACCTTGGGAAAGGGAAGAGAAGCTGCAAAGAGGATGAAAACATCCCCTTTCTTCTTGGTTGGGAATTTTTCTTCGGGGTGAGTCACTGTTCAGTGTATGACCACTTCAACTAGCCCTGTAGTATCTGTGCCTAACCATTCCTGATGCACTTTTGGGTAAGCAGAACCCAGTTGACCCTTTCCTGTGCATGCTGATGTTCTGAGAAATTCAAAAGTTTCGTGTCATATAACTGTACAAAATGAGTTAGTTTTACTGCATTTATAAGAAGAAGAATGTGTGAAGGGTCAGAAAGGAAAGCCTTATGAGGAGCAGCTGAGATCACTTGGTTAGTTCAGCCTGGAGAAAAGGAGGCTGAGGGGAGGCCTCTTTGCAGTCTACAACTTCCTTGTGAGGGGAAGCAGAGAGGCAAGTACTGATCTCTTCGCTCTCATGCCTAGTGACAAGGCTCAAGAAAATGGCACAAAGTCAAGTTAGGGGAGGTTTAGGTTAGATATCAGGAGAATGTTTTTCATCCAGAGGATGGTTGGGCTCTGGAACAGGCTCCCCAAGGAAGTTGTCATAGCACCAAGCCTGACAGAGTGCAAGAAGCGTTTTGTACAATGTTCTCAGGCACATAGTGATTTTTGGGGTGTCCTGCATAGGGCTGGGACTTGAACACAGTGATCCATGTGGGTCCCTTCAAACTCTGCATATGCTATGATTCTGTGATTAAGGCTGGTAATATTAAGAATATTCACCCATTTTGGGTGTTTCAGTAATAAATCCTTGGCTTAAATAGAAACATTGGTAAGCATTTTTGATAAGCTTAATCCTAGTGACTCCTTTAAAGGTCAGACAGTGATTCAGAGGAAGATCTCAGAATGAGCTTAGGAAACCTGAACCCTCAATTCTGTGGTCCAACCATATATGGAAAATAGCTATAGCATATGGAACAAAGTCATACACCAAATCAATATGACAGATCTGTACTTGTTCAAAAGACCTTTTATATTTGATCTGGATTTAGCTTATCTATAAATGTGGAGGCACAAAGGAAAAGAAGATTGACAAAACTTGGAGTTAGAAGTAATAGCTTCTGATGCTCTTGATCACCTTCTTCAGAAACACTTAATAAATATACGGTTGCCCTTCTGCAGCATACAGCCAAGGTGACCATCTGTCAGTTAGCTTCAGGGATCTGCAGAAATTCTGGTCTAAATCAAGATTACTATTTTATTTTTAGGATTGGGTATGGGGGCTCTTTATAAATACTTTGATTTACCTGATGACTTTATGGGCTAAATTTTTAATAGGATAAGAATTCTCAGCAATAAGTAAATAACATCAATTCTCATCAGATACAAGCTCATGCAGAGATTGAATGATGAGGGCAAAAGCTATCATGGAAACTTGAATCAAATTTATTAGCAGATGTTCGATGGTGCAGAAGAATTATACTTGAATAATAAAGTGCAATGCTAGCTGAGAGCTCTTGATTTCCCGCTTTTCCCAGGAAGAACCTTTTAATGGAGGTCTTTTCCCAGAAGCTTAACATTGTGTTGAATTATAATTAAGCCGTATTGAGAAAACATTTGAGTAACAATGATTTACAAATGATCAAATTATTTTTGGCTTAGCTTAGGGCTTTACTGACTAGAATAATTTCTCTCTTATGACCATATGTCTGTCAAGAAACTTGATTCAAATGCAAAAACTATTATTGGGATTTTTGAGACAGTTAAAGAAAAAAGAAATTGAAAATGTTTCCTGCAGTTTTTTTCTTGTTATTTAGTAAACTTTGTGTAATTGTCAAAGATCAAGAAATAAAAGTTCGTAACAAATGTAGGTGCATGAACCTGTAAAATATTTACCACACCTGCTTATTTCAGGCAAGAACACTTCGTTTCATGACCTGTTTAACCAATCCAGCAGTAATAACTAGTGACATGGATTCAAAGAGCTGAAAGACACACAATTTCATCTTCCCTAAAGATAATCCCACTGGCATAGCCCCCTTCCAGGAAACTGAACAGTGATTTCTTTCTGTCTCTGAGATAAACTACACGTCATCAAGACAATCTTTATTTTAAATAGCAATATGACATTGTACCCTTCTGGTCAGAGAGCTTAATTCATTACCCAAAAAAAGTGAGAAATGCGTAGATGGATAGTGATATCCTAAAGGCGGAGAGACTGAAGATGACAGATGTGAATGAAGAATAATGAGTGAAAATCTAAGATGTTGTTTCTTCCTGTGTGAGATTTTATGGTTGTTATCATAAGTATCTACTGGATAGATCCAAAGTGACTCAAATATCTATTTATGGGGAAAGATTTGAAGGTCAGCTAATTCAGTCACCTAACAGGCACATTAAACTTAAAAGGTGAGGTTTTGACACTTAAATGCTGCCCTCCCCTTCTTTTGCAAGGTATTGAACTCCATACTGAAGGCAAAGGGAATATTTTGGTAAATCAAAACATTCATTTCTATGCAAGGCTCTGCTTCCTGGTCCTTCAGCCATGCCCATGCAAATACCCAGTGTCCTTGTGCAGCTTCATTCTTTTCCCTTTCAAATGCATTGCATTCATTGTCAAGTCTACTGCTGAGAACAGGCACAGGCTTTACAGCTTGACTTAATAGGTTGTAAATTCAGAAGTATGACAAACATGCTAACATTGTATTTACAAAGGACACCCTGATTCATTTGGGGACCTGCGATATGTGAGATCTGATGATGCTTGCCCCAACTGGATTCTAAATCAGCATTATTCCTCATAAATTTGTTTTATTTTATTGCAGGAGCATCTCATGGCAAAGTAGTCCACATAATAATCTTTAATGTCTCACTGGTGATCTCTACCATTGAATGTGAATACTGAACTGCCAGATAAATTACTCAGGCAAAATTATTACCGGAAGATTCATATTGTTTAAATTTGCCATCGCAAGTCAATTTGCAATATACAATTACACATTTTGTTAGCTTCCTTCTTAAAGATATATTCAAAATTCACTATCTGTAAGGGGTAGCTTAACTGAAGAAGGTAAGAATAAAAATAAATAAATAAATAAATGTTTTAAAAACCTTGTCTTCAGTATCTCATTTCTAGCTCATATGAATGTGATAAGGATGTCTGAAATGCATACATTACAAAAGACTATGACATACTTCCAGTTTCTAGTTTTATATATCTCTGTGTTGCCATGGCTCATCATATCTCTTGTGCAAACCTACTATCTATCTATTGGGAAATGAATGTGTGCAAACTCTTGACTGTCTTAGAAAAAGTCCTACCTAACGTAAGATTCATATCAGAATATTGGAAATCATTGTATTTCCAGTTAATTGGCAAAAGCTAGTCTTTTTAATATCTGAATTCAGAGAATTGTAGAAAAGGAGTTCTGATAAGGACTTTGAATGCCTATCCTCTTGCCTTACAAAGACCAATTATGTCTATAGGATTTGTCTATGATAATTCTCAAATATTACGGCAGTATGGTTTTGTCTGGATTAAGGTGTACTCCCAACTGGAATTCATGAGTCCTAAGATAAGAAAAGACTGAAGAATATGGCTATGCATTAATCTCAAAGAAAACTTGACCTTTAAAAATGTGATTTCTATTACTGTGGTCCTTTTTGATTTTACTCACTATGAGCTGTTACTTAACATCACACTAAAGTTTCACTATTTTTTATAGTCTTTATATATTTATTGCTTTGTACTTTTTATTATGCTTTGGGAGGCTGTTTTTCTTCTACATTGCAAACTACAGATATGCTATTTTATTGTCATGCTGCAATTTTGTTGATTTGGCTTCTGAAGAATACCTGCAAAAAATTTGCCTTAGTTTTAAAAAAAGCATATGATTCATCTTGTTATTTGAATTTTTAGTGGGTAGGCAATGAAATTTACTGCTCAGAACTGATGGGCAACAAATCCAACAACAAGTAGATGGGTTCATCAATTTCCTGTTAAAAGGAAAAATAAAGCACATGCCTACAGGTCAAAGTATGAATAGTAGCATGGATAAGAGCCTGAAGTTACCACGTTGAAGGAAAACAGTTCAATATTCAGAATCAGATTTAAGATCTGTAGAATGATTTCTGGCTGTTTTTAGTTATCTCTAAATTGTCTATTGAGGTTCAGTAGCACGTCTTACGTAGCAGAAGCTCTTCTAGTGCAATAGTCACTCTTAGAAAATAAAATAAATTTATTTTTTAGTGTAGATAATTAACCAATGTCACCAGAGAAAGAACACTACTCCTCATACAAAGCATACATCTGGAAATGTTAGAAACACCATTAAGTAACCCAAACCCAGAAAGTCAGTGGACCTAACTAACCCCTGAATTTCTTCATGGCTGTTTGCAGTGCTTGTGGTATTAGATTAGGACAGAATATACGACATGGAAAGTTAAGAGTGCACTCCTGTCTGCTTCCACCATGAATGGGAGGCATTGAGGGGCAAGTCAGGCTGCAAAAACAATGTGGGTAGCTGGAATGGTACAACATCTTTGAACTTACATCTTTGAAGTAAATTTTTATTAAACTCTGTTCTTGGAAGAGAACACAGTTTTTATTTAAACCTCTTGCCTTGATGACATTGCTGTAGACAGGTAAAGTTAACTTCTCCATCTGATTCTATGTCAATGATTCTTGTTGGTATAGTGTTGGGAAAATTATTTAGATCTTTAGAGTTGGGTTTGATTCAGCCATCTTTAGCTGTCTAGAAATTAGAAATGGGTCTAAATTGCCCAGCTGGGCATCTAGTTTCAGGTGGAGTATCTCACCTGATCTCCCTCTCTCTGCTCTCTCTCTTACACCTTGCATAGTATCTTTCAGCTGAGTGCAAGTTCCTGCAATGCTTTAGGAGTCACAAGTGGCATCATATACCTTTTGTTTAAGCCACTGAATCCCATCCCTGCATGGCCAGCCCAAGGATGGTCTTGAACTATGTAGTCAAAAGGAAGAATAGGCACCTACAGAATCAGTAAATAGATTGATCATTCTTTGTTAATGCTATTGCCTCTGATTGACTACACAGAGTAAACAATTTTTAGAAGGGTAAAGTTAAACAAGGTGAATTTCTGTCTTGGAGACAAAGGCATTAATGAAGTCACATTTACAAATGGAGATGCATGATAAGGTGTTTGTTGCCCACAGAATATATTGGTCTCTGCCTTATTATCTGCATGAAGAGCCATTACATTTGTTTTTGTAATTTAAGATTCTGTATGATTAAAGTTGAGTATTTCACACTCAACTAAAACAGAAATTTCCAGGTCATTCTCTGTGAAGTACATTTCAGTTTTTCATGCTGAAGAGCTGTCCATCTGAACTTCTAAATTTGAGGAAGGAATGTAATTCATGTCTTCAGCTCTCATACAAACCCATGTATTGGGTTTGTATGGCCAGGTTGTGGTGGTGGGTGGGGCACAGTGGCAGCTTCTCTGAGACGCTGCTGGAAGCTTCCTCCATGTCCAGCAGAGCCAATGCCAGCTGGCTCCAGGATGGACCGCTGCTGGCCAAGATTGAGCCAATTGGGAATGATAGTAATGCTTCTGTGATAGCTTATTTAAGATGCAAAAAAAAGTATTGTGCAGATGGAATTATGACCAGGGAAGATCAGAGTGAGAGGAACACTCACATGAGTGTTCTTCATGTGAGAGGAACAACTTTACAGACACTAACGTCTGTGGCGATGGAGGGGGAGGAGGTGTTCCATGCGTTGGAGATGACGTTCCCCTGCAGCCTGTGGTGCACACTATGGTGGAGCAGGCTGTCCCCCTGCAGTCCATGGAGGACCATAGGGATGCAGAGATCCACTTGCAGCCCATGGAGGGGACCCACGTCAGAGCAGGTGGATGCCCAAAGAAGGCTGTGACCCCACGGGAGGCCTGTGTAGGAGCAGAGTAGGGACCTGCGGAACCCTGCAGAGAGAAGGAGAAGGTTTTCCTCTTAAGACTTGTGACTCTGTGGGGAACCCATGCTGGAGCAGCCTTCCTTCCTGAAGGACTGCACCCCATGGAACAGTGACCCATGTTGCAGCAGTTTGTGAAGAACTGTTGCCCGAGGGATGGATTCATGCTGGAGAAGTTTATGGAGGACTGTTGAATGTGGGAGGGACCCCATGCTAGAGTGGTGGAAGGACTCCTCTCCCTGAGAAGCGGCAGAAACAACCTGTGATGATCTGATCATAACCACCAGTTTCCATCTCTCTGCACCTCCTCCCCATTGTAGCCTGGGGAGGAGGCTTTTTTTATAGGACAGTGAAACTTCTAACAGCTTCTAACTGAAACTACTTCTATGTCCTCCCTACTACCAAAAACCCAACCACCTGAAGCCATGACAGAGGGTTGGGGGAAAGTGATTTTAGGATTCATTTTATTTCTCATTTTCCTGCCCTGATTTTTTAGTAATAAATTCAGTTAATAACCCCAATTTGAGTCTGTTTTACCCATCATGGTATTTGGTGAATGATTGCTCCTAGACTTTATCTCAACCCATGAACCCTTTGTTGTATTTTCTCTCCTCTGTCCAGTTTCAGAGAGGATTGATAAAACGGCTTTGGTGGGTGCCTGGTATCTAGCCAAGGTCAACCCACTACACCTGGATGAATGTTTTGATTACTAAATATTATATGGTACTCAATATAATTTTAAATGTAGTTACTTGTAGCTCAGTTTCTGTCTTTTTTTTTTTTTTTTTTTAATTAAAAAACCTACTCCTGCATTTTTCAGAGGCCCAATCTGATAATGTGTGACTAAGACATATCAATATCCCAGTTTAAAGATGGGACTAAGCTTGACCCTTATACCTGGCCTCATCACCCCAGCAGCAACCTGAGGCCCTCTCTGTGAATTGCATGGAGGTTACATGACAGTAACTTTATTTTCTAGGATTACTTGTTCTCATATTATTTTCTGGAGAGGGCATCAGGGTATGGCCCCCTCCTTCAGACTGAGAACAGTAGGTTTAACTCTCATTTTCTTCCTTCCCACAGTGTATAACAGAGCAGCAGAGGAAGAAAGAATAGTAGCCAATCTTGTGAAAATTAAATCAGTATTTAACTAACACTTGTCTCCAGTGAGAGAACCTGTTTATTTCTCTGAGAGCAGGAAAATGAAAATCAGAGTAACAGAACAAATAATTATCTGTAGAGAACAAGGAAAACCTGTGAACCTGTCTGATCCTAGGAAGGATCTTTAATTTAAGTTTGACCAGACTGAGTTGTTTTCTCCTCCATTCTAATTCTGGAGAAAGCATCAAACTGAAGGTGGTGTGGGTTGCATTGCTGAAGAAAGCTCCTGGGGACCCAGACTCTGGTCTGGCCGGTAGCAAGGCATGGCAGCATGTCCTGCCTGACCCTCAGCCATGGAAGCACATCTTCAAGGAGACAAGACTCTCCACATGCATTTGGACTTATTCTGTGTTGGTTGGAGATAAACACAATCATCGCAAAATATAACTCCTATCAGTCCCCCTCTTCACAGATTCCCCTCACCAACAGCTGTGTTTTGAAAAATAAAAAATAAAAAATTAACATGTGAGTAGATTGTCTTTGGAAGTATTTCCCGAGAGCTGCTTACATGTATTTCACAACCTTCCTTTGCTTTTTGTCTGAGAAGCAACTTTTTGAGACTTTTTTGGATTACTTTGTTCTCTGTATTTTGCCTGGATTTGTGAAATAACCCTTTGAATCACCTGCTAATGAAACAATAAACTTCATGGAGTTGCAAATATATGTATTATATGTCATAATTTAATTTGTTTTCCCACACATATCAAAAATGTTTAATGAAGCCAAAAATTATTATGGTGCCTCTGTGGGCTACAGGCATGTTAACCCAGTTTGAGGCCTTTTAGTACTGTAAAAATTTCTCTCACTAGAATCAAATTCTAGTGATTGTTTTACTGAAACATCAAATTTACATTAACGGCTCAAATATTGTAGGTTTTGAACATTTGAAAATATAAGTACATTAGGCATCCTCTTTCTAGGTATGTAGCAGCAAAATATAATTTGGAGTTTGAACTTTGAAAGATATGTTTTCTCCTTCCCATCATAAAACAAAAAGGAAGATAATTACAGGGAAAATATTATTTAATAGGTTTCAAATTCTTAAGTAAGTTGATCACCTTACAGTATTATTTAGGGAAGACTTGTCACTGAAACTGAAAGAGCTAACATGTTCAGGAAGATGCACAATCAGTAGCTGTTTGTGAGGACAGTGATGATTTTTCAAAACTTCTTTCTTCACTTGGCTGAAGATTACATTGTGATATTACAGTAGGACAGTAAGGGAAACCAACAAAGTACTGCTCTTGTGTTGAGGCAGGAAACACACAGTCAGAATTGTCTCCTGTCTAGGATCTCTTCAAAGGAACTAACAAGGATGAATGGTAATAGATTGACAGAGTTTCTTTGTAATGGAGAGGCATTTGGATGTCATAAATGACAAAATGGTACTCAAATTCATGCAGATTTTAGGACATAGTCTGTGACATAGGAAATGGACTAAACTTTGAAGGCTAGGTAATGTGATCTGAAAATCCTTCTATTGAATGGAGCCAACCAGTTGACTCTACCCTAAGGCATTTGAACAATAGGAGACCATATGCAGATGTGTACACATGAGTGAGAGCTTGATTTGGTTGTCTGCATGTAGGCCTTTGCCGTCCACTTAGACGTTTGAGACTTTCTGCTTGGCCTGAAAAGAGCACATCTTTGACAAGTCTTTGTCACCTCACCAGACTTTTACTTGTGTTTAGGATGTTCTCGGGTTTCTCAAAGGATACTGAATACCATTCTAGTATTCAGCTAAAATAAGGTCATGCTTCTAAAGTTCCATTTATAACCTATAGAGATCTAGGACCTATTAAACTTAGGGAGCTATTAAGCTAACTAGGCAGGAACCATCTAAACACAAAAGTTTAGTAGCTTTTTAGATGCACAGTTTTACACACTATGTCTGCGCAGACTGATGAATATCACCCATGGACAAGTGAATGTTCATGGTGGCACAGGGACTTACACTCAAAAAGTCTCAGCTGGAAGCTGAAATCTGTGTAGGTTGGGGAAACTCAAAGCATATAAAGTGACTCCAGAATCTTATTTTTAGGTAGTTAAATCTCATAAAGGAGGTGTTTAATTTCACTTTAGGGTGAGCTGAATTGCTCTCTCATCTCTGCTTTCTGCACTGACTTTATCTCTACTAACTATATTGTGAGATAAGATGTCTTGCATTACAGTTACCAGTTGTATTAATCTGCAGGTAGGTGTCTTAATCAGGCTCTAAATCTGACTTCTTGACTTGGCTTAAACCTGGACAAGTTAAGAAATTACTTGCAGCCTGAATAAAGTTGGCCAGTGTCTGATTGCTGTCTGCATTAAAATAGTCAAATGTGAGTCATGTACTCATAGCCAACCAAAAGATAAAAAGAGTATATTGGGAGATTAGCTCATCTCTCTTCAACTGATTATACTTCTCAGCAATGTGACAGATGCAAATATAAAAGATGAAGCTGTTCTTGCTACCTTCCTTCTATCCAACCTCTTCTTAGGCATCTCACACACTCAAGAAGTCTCAGAGGTAGAAGGAATTGGTGACAGCTCAGAGCAGCACTGAGGTCTGCATGAGGGAGCTACTCACATTCCTCTGCACCTGCAAAAAAGCGTAGGAGTTGGCAGAAATCTATTTCATGATGTTTCCTTTCCCAGATAACCTTTGATAATCATCCTTCCAATTGCTTCTGCAAAATTAAATGCAGTAATTCCCTACTTGGCTTGAACACAGTCATCTAGACAAGAGAAGTGAGAAAATGCTGGCTTTAGTGGAAAGAGGAGAGAATAAAAATGAGGAAATAAAAATGAGCTGTTCTAATGAAGCTTAGCACCTGCACTTACAATGATGTAATACTGCGAGTTCAGCAACTAGTGCAGGTCTTCAGGATCCCACTAACTCATTTTGACACCCAAGCTTCTTGTTTGATTTGACAATTCTCCTAAAGTTAGGCAATACTAGTAAATTCATGGATTAGGAAGAGGAGCTGTTTTTTGTTTGTTTTAACATTTCACATTTTTTATGTTCCTATCACTGTGAAAACTGGAAATGCAATTTTATATTAAAATATTTTCATTTCCTCCTCTCTCGCCCATTCCACTAAAAGGCTGCACACATATTTATCTGTGCTCACTCAAAAAAAGAGAAATAAATTATATACACGTAAAATATGGATATGCCTTTTAATGATCGGATCCTGGTATGTTCCTGTGATTTGAGCTGCACATTCTGATCTCTCAGGACTGGACTGTAACACACACTATATGACACCACGAGAAGGAAGAAAAAGAAGCCTGAATTTACTTACATTCCTGAGTAAACTACTGAGATCAATCTAGGCAAGATGAGATGCCTGAATCCTTGTAAAACTCTTTCTATATCTTCCAGACTAGATTCCAGAGCAGAAGAGGTTCTCAAGGAAGGGACTGAAAAGAGTCACAGTCCTAGTGTCATCTTACTTCTGAGCAAAACTGACACGGTGTATTATAGAACCATAGAATATGCTGAGTTGGAAAGAATACATTGGGATTGAGTCCAACTCCTGGCCCTATGCAGGACACCCCAAGAATTGCCTGAGAGCACTGTTCAAATGCTTCTTGAACTCTGACAGGTTTGGTGCTGTGACCACTTCCCTAGGGAACCTGTTCCAGTGCTTTACCACACCCTTGGTGAAAAACTTTTTCCTGATATCCAACCTAAACCTCCTCCGACTCAGCTTCATGCCATTTCCTTGAGTCCTGTCATTGATGACAAAACTGAAGAGATCTGTACCTACCTCTCTGCTTCCCCTTGTGAAGATGTTGAAGACTGCAATGAGGTCTCCCCTCAGTCTCCTCTTCTCCAGTCTGAACAAAGTGTCCTCAGCCACTCCTCATACAGGTTCCCCTCAAGGCCATTCATGACCCTTCTTTGGATCTTTTCTAATAGCTGAATATCTTCTTTATATTGTAGTGCCCCAGCTGCACACAGTATTCCAGGTGAGGCCACACCAGTGCAGAGCAGAGTGAGACAATGCCCTCCCTCAACCAGCTGGTGATGCTTTGCCTAACACCCCTGATGTCTAAGGATTTTTAGAATTTTTATTTTTTGTAGATTCTAATGTAGCTGTGTATTAGATATGGATTTTTAGTATACCTGTATAGTCTGACACACTTTAGAGTAGTAGTCAACACTCACCAAACCCTATTCCCCTATTTCATATCAAATTTTCTGAATTCTTTAGGCTTGTTTAGGCTCCTTTCAAGGCAGAACTATAGTAAACACTTTCTGTTTAAGAACACTTGCACCTTAGGCCTGAACAAAAAGATACCACCATAGTCAAAGTAACCTTCAAGACCAGAACCTTGGAGAAGGTCCAAAGACAGTACGTGACACGAAGAAGTGGAAGATAAGGAAGAAAGGGTCTTAGGACCTCCAACTCAGTCCAGGGGAGGCATGCTGGGGGACAGATTTGGGGAGGATCTGGGGGGTGGATAGTTCTCAGACTGGACGGAAAATACTATAAAATTGTAGAACCACTGGACATGGGTGCACATCTTTGTACTCCTTTTGCCAGAAGGCCTTCATTAAAGGCCTGTTCTCTATCTTATCTATACTAAATCTGCCTGGTGAGTTCTTTTTCTCATGATCTCTTGGCAACACCCCCCAGGACATAGTTGGCCCTCCTGGCTGCCAGGGCACTGCTGACTCATATTCAATTTGCCATTGACCAGGACCCCTGGTCCCTTTCCACAACACTGCTCTCCAGCATCTCATTCCCCAGTCTGTACGTACACCTATGGTTGTCCCATGCCAGGTGCAGAATACAGCACTTTCCTTTGTTCAACTTCATATGGTTGGTGATTGCCCAGACTCTAATTTGTTGAGGTCTCTCTGCAGGGCCTCCCTGCCTTCAAAGCAGTCAACAGCTCCTCCCAATTAAATATCATCATCAAACTTACTAAAGTATTCCTTCACATCCTGCATCCAAGTAATTAATGAAGATGTAACAATAAGGAAGATGCAACGTAACAGCTTTCAAATTTTGCACTGTTTGAAAGTGAAATGTTGCTATGGTTGAATGACAGAGAAAGGATATGAGCAACTGACATTTTAAGGGGTACTGTTGGGTTTTTTTATGCCTCTTCCTAAGATTTGGATTTGTTCTAATTTTCAGATCCAAAAATCTGTCAAAATAATGCTGCTTCTATGCAGTATTTAATTGTAGGACTTGTTTAAAAAAGGCAAATGGGGAGCTCTTTGAATACCTGCAAGTTACATGTAGAAAAAGGAATCCTGCCTCTTCTCAGCTTGTATTCTCCAAAAGCTCAATTTTGTGAGATGGAAACACTCACATCATGAAGAAAATGTGTTCAAAATCTCATGAAACTGTGACTTAGATGACCAAGTCACGTATTTGTTTTGTCAGTGTGCAAAAGTATGAACAAACCCCCAATATGCCAGTCCAAAAAATGGTGTTTTCTTGTCTTGTTGCATCATTAATAAAATATGTAGAGAAAGCTGATTTGTTTTCAAAATCCAAAGTGAGAAATATCAATACAGGCATTACTGTACCATAATTCTATTTACAAAAGAATAATGATGATGGTTGTCTCTTCCTCCTGGTTTTTACAGCTTGAGAGAGATGAAGATGCACTGAGGGTAGAGCACCATCAAATTCTGCTGATTTAGTTTCACTTATGGACTTCAGATATTAAACGCAAATATTTGCTGAAGCCTGCAGATGTGTGTTTCTGATACGTTACTTTCAGAAAATGCAGAAGTTGAAGGAAGTTGTATTACATTATTTTCAAAAAATTGCTGTGCACAGTTGCTTTTTTACTTTCTGCAGTATGTTATTTTATCCTGTCTTCCACAAAGTAAATATCCCTTAAAAGGAGCCAGTAGTGAGCTGCTCACTCTGTTTTTCTTTAGACAGACTCTGAGTTGAAGGGTCCCATATCTCCTCAGTGTGCAGCTGAGATGCAGCTAGGGCTTGCAGTAAGGAAGCATTTCCTCATTTTTTCATTTAAGTTAAATTTCTTAAATTAATTAAGTTAAATTTCTTAAATTATAAGTAGAATCTTATAATCAGTCTAATGAAACAAAAATTATCAGAAGGCACAAACATGTTAAACTATAATAATAATTGAAACCATTTTTTTCCTGGATTTTCTTTTTTTTCTCCAGAATATTCAGTCCCATTGAATAAAATTGTCTTTTGGCACTACAAAAACATATAGTCAGATTGAAGGCATCAGAGAATGCCACAGTTGCAAATTGTTGATCAACCAGTATGTCTTCATCTATCAGAGTCCAAGTACTGGCAATCTGAATCAATCCTGTTCTTCTCTGTTCATCTCTGGCTTTGACTGATCTGGTATATTTGTGAAATGAGTGAAGCTATTAGATTCATACACTTGTCATACACATGTAATTGTCACAGCAGGTAAATAATAAAAGGTCAATTCCTTGCTGAACTACAATTTGACATGAACTATAGAGAAATATTTCGTAAAGAAAATGCAGTTAGTTTGAAAGTAGTGTCATACAACAAACCATTAGTCTTTTGGGTGCTCAATTCAAATGAAAATTTTTTTCCCTGGGTCTAGCTGAAATAGCCTATAGCACATCACAGCTTATAAGATCATTTTTGCTAAATGATGTCCAAGTGTGAATGAACTCCTAGCATCTCTGATAGTAAATATGTAAGATTTACTCTGCTGTCTTTAACCAAATCCAAAGGAATAATAAATTAATATTATCAATAATATTTTGGTTTATGTAAAATGGTGCGTAGCTCAGGCTGGAAATAAGAAAGGGAAGAGGGGCTTGGAAAAGAATACCTCTAGCAAGTTCTTTGTTAGTAAATTAAGTTTAGATAATTCAAGAATAGATTCCTAAAACCCAAGTGTATATAGACTACATTTTCTTTTTACTGTGTTTTTCTGCCTGTAGTGGCCCCTATCGTGGCAGACATTTTCTGTTTTCTACTTTAAGAAGATCAGAAAAAAGTACATATCTGTTCATATTCACCTGTATCTACCTCACAGTTCTTTAGTTGAGAAGAAATATCTCTAGCAGCAGGTAAGTATGATTACTTTTAACCCATTCAATATTTATTTCTCTGTTATTTGAGTACGGTGGCATAAATTGAAGTTATACGTTAAATTGATCCATTAAGTAATTTAGTTTAATTATTAAATTTGATTCAATATTTAATTTGGTTTAATAAAATTGGGCTTACATAAATGTATGCATTTAACTGATATATATTGGGACTGTATAATTTTGAATAGATTAAATATTTAATAGAGAACACTTACTTGAATTATTCAGTATGCAGACTAGATAACAGATCTGTCCTTTCAAAATAGTAAAAATACAAATAGCGTGTTATAATAATAATGTATTTCCAATGAAGAATAAAATACTTTGAACACATTGTTCGTTCATTTTCAGAGAAGCAAACCAATTTTTGCTTAATGGAACCAGCCATTGAGAATTCATCCAGAAAGCTCCCAGAGCTGTTTTAAATCTAATATTGCTTACAAAAACCAGACTTAGAATAGGCAGAATACTGTGGTGACAAAATTATTTTTAAAATGGCTATAACAATATAATTTGTCTTTTGTGCACAGCTAAATGTTCAAAAGCTAATGGTGATCTAGTATTCTGGATCAGATTCCAAGTGGAATACTCAGAATTTAAATTCTCAGTTAAATCAAAACATGTATTTTATGTCGATATTGGATCATGAGAAAACTTCTGAAGGTGAGAAAAAATTTAAGTGAGTTTCAACACTCATTCAATTTCAGGTGTACATGGGACAATACTTAGCCGATGCTTGCATTTTTTACTACAAATTCATACATTTATAAGCATATGATTGTGCAGAAGGATTTTGTTTAATCAATGAATGTGCTTCTAAAATCATATATCTTACAAAGATCTCTCTCCTTAATTGTCAGCAGGGAAGATCTGTAGTTATCTCAGAAAATACTTTATTTGACTGCCAGTGAAGTCTGCTAGGCAGTACTTGTGCTGTTGTTTACAGTATTGCTGTACAAATGCACCACAAATCTGGTGGAGCCACAGTGTGATGCCTGAACAGAAGAAAGAGCTGGTAGCATTGTCAGATGTGGAGGCAGCCTCTTTGGTGATGAAACCGCATCTTGATAAGGAGTCAATCAAGTTTTTAACCTGAAGAAAAGAGAATTAGAAACTAACCAAGATACCAAAGCTGATACAGAATATTCTTATTGTTAAACACAATCTTAGGAATGCATTTAGCAGTCTTATCTACTGTAAAGTTGCTTCTTTGAAATTTATGCTTTCAGGTAAACACTGCTTTATCCATGTCCAGTAGAAAAGACAATTGATTCCTTATCTGCAGACAATGAAGCATTTGTGAGAGTGTAAGAGGCACCACATCTCAGCTCTCTGCTAAGTAAAGCCATAAGGGTGGCAAAGTCTGACTTTCTACCAGCTGTATGAATTCTCTGTACCTGGGTATCACCAGGCTCAGGAAAGGAAGATGCACTCAGTGAGCACTGGAAAAAATATAGTGTTCAGTTAACTGGCCAGGAACAAGCCTTTGATTCTCAGGCAGATTTTTAAGTCATGAAAGAAACAGGAATGAGAATAAGAATCATATTCTGAATTGGAAGCGACCCACACAGGATCGGCAAGTCCAACTCTTAAGTGAATGGCCCATGCAGGGATCAAACCCACGACCCTGGTGTTATTAGCACTATGCTCTAACTAACTGAGCCAATCTCAGGGTCAGGAGAATTGCAGTCAAAAAAATTATTCTGCTGTGGAAGTTCACTATTGTTAGTTGGAAGGGACCCACAAGGATCATCCAGTCTAACTCCTAAGTGAATAGCCCATAGGAATATGAATATGATCAGATTAATTCCTCTTTTGGTCAAATTCTGTGATTCTATGATTCAAATGTTCTGGCAATGGAGTACATACTCCTTTTGTCTATAAAAAGGTACTTTCTACAGCACTATTAGTCTATTTCTAGTATTGATAAAAAGAGTAAAAATGGTTCTTCAGCACATACAAAACCAATTAAATCTGAGAAATTTTCAGTGGAGTACAGGTGGTCACTGTGGATACCTTTGTAAGAATTTAACTTGAGTAACTGAATCAAAATGGTAACTAAAATGTGTACAAATAAGAAACAGCTACTGATAAATCAATGTTCACATTATTGTGTGGTGATTGGAACACATTCTCCATACCTTTTTATAATAAAAAAATGAGTTTAGGTAAGATTTTTGATGCCCTTAAGAGATTATTCTTGGCTTTAAAGTATTTGAGTTTGTAAATAATTGGATAGAAAGTTATAAATGAAATAGTTGAAAAAGGAGATATTTTACTCCAACTGGAAAATAGTAGCAATTTTTGCTACAAGAAAATACCTAGGAAATGTTAAAAATGTTTTAAAAATGTTTCAAAAATGTATTGCTAAAAGAATGTGAAAATTTTGGTTTGTTCTTTTGTTTTATTCGTTATACAATGGGAAAAGAAATGTTATCTCTGTTAGATCAAAAAGCTTTACAAGAGCAACATATGGATAGATACAATTTTCAAATTAGAATTCAATCAAACCCTGAAAACAAAATAATTTCTTCATCTAAAATTCATTTTTTCAGACTATTGCTTGCAATAAAATACTATTTTTAATAATAATGATGAAATACCTTTCTATTATAGAAATCTAATAATTTTGTAAATGCTTGGACAGTGACAAAGCAGATTTTCAGAAGTCTAATAATTAATATTTCAGTTCCCAACAAGAAACAACAATGAAAGTATACTCTGTCTGTCATATGAACATTTTTTTGAAAAAATGTGCAGAATTAAATAAAACATAAAATGAAAACATTAACACTTAGAGTTTTATTTTCTTATTCTTTCTACCATCAAGATAATGAGGAATTAACAAGATATACACAATCTGAAAGGTTTCAATAAGTTTCATTTTTTCCCTTAACTTGAATCAATACTTATACTGAAAGACTGAAAGCACTTTGATCAGGAAAAGGAAGTATAAAATTGAAATTGGTAAAAATTTGTCTTCAAAAGACAGCCAGAAAGTGTTCAAAAGAACATCGAAAGTTATGGACTTCTTCACTCTGCTATGACATGATAAACGAATCCTACTGTAGTCTTTTTGCATGATGGGACATGACCCAGTTTTATTCAGAACTATAAACTCCATTATAAAAAATTTGAAGCTTTTTTCATTGTTTGCACTCAACAGAAGCATTGTAGAATAAAGATGGTTGTATAATGTCATATCCCTTTCTAGCATACCTAATCAAAATTTTGGGTGTTCAGAAATCCTAATCCTCACAGTAGCCTCTGGGAGTCGCTAAGTGTTTGTATTGTGATCTGGAAAGTATGGTCCTATCTCAAATTTTCAAACCCTTCTCTAGAACCCTAAATGAACAGAAATAGATGTGAGAGAAGGGGGAAGAAAGCACAATATGCAAGATGATATACAGGCTGTGCTAATTTAATTTTGTGAGTCATCTGCAATTTCAACTATCACTGAATTTTAAATTGCATCAAATCAAAAACCTGCAGCTAAGACCTGCAGTTATGAGCTTTGGTCGGGACAATCTAAGACAGATGAAAAATGGTACTGGATAGGATAGTGCGTATGAAAGTGATTTCTACACTTGCATTGATTAGAACCTTCATCCAGAGCCCCTTAGCGCTAACAATCCATCGAAGTGGGGGTTAGTCACCAAGCACACAAGGCATGTCATATGAAGATTGAGAGGGAGTATGCATTTCTTATCTACTACCACGACCTTTTTCATCTCCACGACCACTGGGAAAATACAGGGAAAACGGCGAGGGGAAGAAAAAAATCCCACAAGGAGACCATGAGAACAGATCTCTCTTTTCAACAGAATTCTTCTGTTAAAGTTTTTTAAACATCTGTGCCAGATTTCATATGATCTATGCTCCTGTTTGTTGCATGCATGCCCACATGCCCAGACACACACGAATTAAAAACATAAGGTATAATCCAAGGGGGAAAATTCTGTGGAGAAAACCGTATCCATAATTTTGGGTGACACTCAGCCAGTGTATGAGAGTGTGCTGGCAGCATGCTGAAACTGTCATTAATGAAAATATGATTTAACTTTTATATTAACTTCACAAACCTTAACACAAAGTCTGAAATAGGCCAACCTATCAAAAGTTCCACTAGTTTAATTCTTTGCTAATGGATTGATTCAATTTATGACAAAAAAAAGTATTTAACTATCAAGTTTTGTTTATCTTAAATCTATATAAACTTGAAATACAGTCTCCTTGACAAATGAGTTTACTAGAAACTAAATGGAAAATCTTATTTGCCACCACAGTGGTGACATGAAGAATTGCAGCCTTTAGCTCAGGACTACTAAGCTCTTAATAATGAGAGAAAGGTACTCCATCTTCACCTATAGCCACAATTACAATGAACAAAAATAGCTGCCAAGGCTTCTACAAAAAATATTCATGACAGTGTGAAAAATATTGATTTTAAAAGCCAAGAAATGAAATATCTTCTAAAGTGCTCAATTCAATCCAGTTATTACTTTCCAAAAGAAACTGAGGAGACCACAAAGCATTTTGCAGAAATCTTATATTAAACATAAATCCTCCCAGAAACACCATAAGCAAGCAATCCCAAACTCTACATAAACTAATGCAGCTCATGAGTGATCAGGTCACATACAAAATATGAACCCTGACCTGGAATTATGTTTGAACATTGAACCCTCATCCATTCTTCTTTCCTCATTTTTTTTCTTATACCCTAAATAAAAATTGAGAGAAACATCTATGTGTGTGTGAACACTAAGAATGCAATTGCACAACCTATTGCTCTGAGCTGCTCAGCATGTCATGCAGTGACACTGCATGCTGATTCTGAGCTGTTATAGTCACTGCATATTGGCTTTGCAATGAAATTCTGAGCCATTATTCAGACAGCAGAGCCCACTACTCTGAGTCTCCATGCACTTCTGAACATTGATTTCTCTTCTTCCCAATTAGTGCAATATGTCTCTTTGGTACACAAATACTGGAAGTAGTAGCTTAATTTTGAACACAATACAGCAATCATTGCAAAGTGAAAAAAACAATGGTCAGGCAAACATGATATACAATCTCAGTTGTTACAAATCCTTTTTGTTACCTAACTATACGTTTCAAATTTAACTTTCACAGGAAATTTCACAGGATATTCTGAATTGGAGGGGATCCACAAGGATCATCAAGTCCAACTCTTAAGTGAATGGCCCATACAGGGATCAAACTCATAATCTTGGTGTTATTAGCTTGATAGTGGTTAGAATTTTGAAAGATATCTAGGTACCTCATTTCCTCTGAAATCCATGGAAAATAATAAATATTATTAACAATCTAAGTCTATGCAGTACTAGAGCATAAGCATTCATTTTGAAAAGAAACTTAGCAGCCAAATATTAAAAATATTTAGGTTGGGAGTGTAAAGATGTAGACAGGTACTGTAATGAGATTTTCAGAATGACTAACTCCCACTGAAATTAATCTAGCCTAAGTCCCTTTGGCTTTCAATACTATTTATGATCCTCTGTAAGTAAAATTCTTTTGGAAATGGTGCTTCTGCAGTTTCAAAAATCTTGTTAGTTCTCCCTAAACCACAATGCTATCATTAGTACATAGTTTTGAGCTTGTTTGATATATATTCCCTGGTGTAATTTGAGGCTGTTTCTTCTTGTCCTGTCATTTGTTTGGGAAAAGAGTCTGATCACCACCTGGCTACAAACTCCTTTCAGGTAACTCTAGAGAGCGAGAAGGTCACCCTGAGCTTCCTTTTCTCCAGCACCACTCTTCAAAAGACTTGTGCTCCAGACTCTTCCCCAGCTCTGTTATCTGGACATGCTCCAGCACCTCAATGTCCTTCTTGCAGTGAGGGGCCCAAGCTGCAACACAGGATTCAAGATGCAGCCTCACCAGTGCCAAGTACAGGGGGATGATCACTGCTCTGGTCCTGCTGATCTCACTATTGCTGATACAGTCCAGGATGTCATTGGTCTTCTTGACCACCTGGGCACACTGCTGGCTCATGTTCAGCAGGTTGTCGATCAACACTCCCAAGTTCTTTTCCACCAGAGAGTTTTCCAGCCATTCTACCCCAAGATATGTACTGCTACATGGGGTTGTTGTGACCAAAGTGCAGGTCTGGGCACTTTGCCTTATTGAACCTCATACCACTGGCTGTCCATATATCTCTGTAGAGTGCTCCTACCCTCCAACACATCAACACTCTCTCTCAACTTGCTGGCATATGAAAAATCATGCTAATAGAGCCAGGCATAAATTTTTTTCCTGCAATATTAAATTCATGTATCTGAATCAAAAACCATAAGTGACGAAGAACTACCTTAAGCACATTATTTTAAAGCAGTACCTTTTTTTATGTTAATTCCAGGTGACACTAGGAAAATGTTTTAGGCATGGTTTTTTTGTCTACTTTCTTGTTTGTTTCTTTTTCTCTTCAGACAAACGTTCAACAGGAGTTGAATTCTTTCCTAAAGAAAAGTACAAAGCATGCATTGAAGAAAAACCTAGGACAGGAATGGCATTTAGGCTGTGCACAGCATTTCTGCCACAGAGTGGATTTTATTGTTGTTGCATATTGCCAGACAAGCTTTGAAATACTTTTATTGTAGTCTAATGACTTTTGTATTAACACCATTAGCATATGAATATGTATCAGGACAAAGCCATGGGCAGGTGCTCTAAAGACAATAAAAAGTTAATGGACCTTATCTTTAGTCGATGTCAAATACTGTAGCTCCACCAAAATCAATACAGTTGTACTGGCTTATGCCAATTGTGGGTCTGGTGCCAGGACTCAGCCTTGAGAATGTATGTGTGATTCAGTGTCAGGAATTGCACTGCTGGAACCAGAAAGCTTCACCCTGTGTTTTAATGCAGTATGCAAGATAGACAGTTATCACCCTATGTAATCTTTTGAACTCAATGGGATATGTGGCATGAAATTAGTAAGGGTTATGGAATTGTTTTTTCAGATAATATACCTTTATTTGTAGTTGGACCCAAATCCCAATCCTGCTGAAACAATAGAATATTTCTAGCAGATCATTTTCACCATTTTAGCTTAGTTTTACAAGTCTCCGTGTTTTACTGGCTTTTTTTGAATCTCCAGATCCTCTGATTACATGTCAGTCTCAACATCTATTTAAAACCAGCATGTTTTAATTTGTCATTTACTCCCTAAAGACTTGAGTCTATAAAAGCAAGTACAAATGATTCCTTTAAAAAAACCTTCATGATTTTAAACTGAGCTCAGGCGTTGGTAAGTTTGAACTGTGATTTCGTAATTATTTTAGGTTGCCATGTTCTTTCAGGCGGATCTATTGGTATGACAAAAAACACACTGAATATAGCTGCATTAGGATGACCCAGAAGGTATTGCCTTTCAACTGCACAGGCATAATTCACTGGGCTTCCTGATGTGCCTGAGTGTGTGTGTGGGAGATTTTACTTTTTAAGACAGTTGGAGGGTTAATTCACACCTCTCACCCAGCAGTTGTGTCTGCCATCCCAGTGATGTGTAAGAAAATAAGAATACCACTCTGATGAATATTCATGTCTGATGAACAGTTTAACATTTCCACAGCTGGACTCTGGCTGAGCAATCACAGCAGCAGTCAGAAAGTAATATATGTGAAATGAAGCTATTTTCAGGCTATATTTTCTAAATCAAATTGCCAGCTGAATGCTGATAGCTATTGATCAAATACTGTAGCCTGCAGTAAGTAGACTCATACTGCATGAGCGAGCACACATATATATGAGACTATTTTACACACAGTGGTTCTGCATATATAAACAACACTGTTTTTGTTAATAACATTATGCAACACCTGTAAACAATGTCATGAGACTGTTGAAAATAACAGTTTCCATGTCAATGAAACATCAGCATCTACAAGCAGGAAAATGGATATGTTTTATCTGAGTACATTTTTGTTTAATAGATCACTTATATTAACTGAATCAATTGTTTTTCACTCAGTATGTTGGATTAGGTAGAAAAAGCTGATTTTTTGTTTTGTTTTGGGGTTTTTGTTTGTTTATTTGTTCTTTTTGTGTGTGTGTGTGTTAGAAAGGAATAACTGCTGTTGCTAGATCTACAGTCATGGTAGAAATTAATATATTAACCAGTCAACAAAGAAGTGCTTATATGATATTACTCATACAGATAACAAAGTTTACAGGCATAGTGAGAAACAAAGGTATCAATTTAAAAAGAGAGAAGAGAGATGTACAAAGATAAAGGAAACATTTACTTGAGATAATCTACTACAGTATTGATTAATAATTGAGACACAGTCTCTTCCATAATCTGTATTTCCTCATCTGCTTGCTCAGACAAGAAAGGCCATGCTACCATAATATCAAGGAAAGGGTTCATCAAAGGGAGTTGGTGTCATAGGATGATTATACTCACCATTTGTTCCTGACTTAAGTAAACCAAATCAAAAGCAAAAGCAAAACCAAGCAAACAACAAACACCCCCAACTCAATAAAAACAGTAAAAAACTATTATCCAATTTTAAGTCAATACTATTTTTATAAATAAGACCAAAAGTGCACAAGTGAAAAACTCAGTGGGTAGGGATGTAGAACAATGATATACATTAGAATGATGCTCAAATATTCTAATACCCTTACCTGATTTACCCAAATGATGTATAGTTTTAATGTCTTAGAGTAAAATAATTTAAAAAATGTATCATATCCTTAAAATAATAAAAAAGTTTTTATCATTTTTATCATGAAGGCAGGCTTTCAGTTTCTCTTGGCTGTGTACATACCTCAGAATAGGATTATTCACATGAAGTCCCTCTTGTGCAATTTTCAGATTGAGCTCAGTTTAGAAGGAAAAACAATAGTAATGATTAAAATGATGATAATAAAATATCCCAACTGCAGAATGTTACTGAGGGAAATTAGACACAAGAAAACCTTGATTTGAAAGGGAGGCACATTCCTATCTTTTTTTCTTTGTGGATTCCCATGTTTCCTCTTTGTTCTTGTCTTACTCCTTCTGCAACGTTTACTTCATTTTAAGCACTTGACTATTCATTTCTGAAACTGTATTTGATGTCTGTTAAAAGGCACAGAACAGAAGCAAGCTACAGACAAGTATGGCCAATAGTAAGTTATATCTCTTTGTGTTCCTATTCTTTAGGTCACACTGTTTCTAATATGCTTTTAACTGTTTAATGAACTGGTTTTATGAGCTGGTACATGCTGAAAGCTTTTGAGAGTAAATCAAACAAAACAAATTTTACTTTTGAAGAAAAAAACCTGTTATCCTAAATTTAACTCTGAGAGCTGTTCTATGGGTTGTCTTAAAAAAAACCTCTTCCAGTTTTCTTTTTATTGTTGATATTGTCACCTTTTTTAGGTGACAATATCAACAGAAGGATTTAATTGAAGGAATAAGCTATCAAGTTGTAAGGAGATGAAGAATGAAGGTCACGGCCCTCTTATGTTATCTTTATATTACTCTGAGCCTCAAACTAGCTTCTGGGATAATGCCTGTTTCTGCAAAACTTCTTTCCACTGATCTTTTATTTCCTGCCCTTGTAATGAGAATTGTTCAAGTGCTTGAAAGCACCTAATGCACAAAAACTGTATCATGAGAGAACAAAACACCTTACTGTTGTTTTTAGTCTCAATGCAGACACAAGAAGTCCTGGAGTACAGACACTCAAAAAGACTATTTGCTACAGTTTGTACTGAAGTTTAAGAGATTATTACATATCTACCATATAGATTGGGTAATTATCAGAGTTGCCAGGTTAAGGTGGGAAGGGTATAGGGGGCAAAAAAGGCAAATATAACTGCATTTCTCAGAAAGCAGAGTTGCAGTGGTGAGACACAAGGAAAAAAAACACTGGGAAGAAGGCTGAACCAAGAAAGAAGAAGAGTCACAGAAATGCCAAAGAAGTTTCAATATGGGTGAATCTTACAGTGTTGTTTGAACAATAGATGTTTATAGGAACTTCTTTAATTTGGAGAGTAGGAGAAGATGGAAATTCTCTTAGCTCTAAAAGCTGCAATGTCCTTAATTATCCCGGGATGCATAAGTACACTGCAGAGGAATTTCTGAGTTTCACATTATAAATGAGCATTATTGTTTAAAACAGATACCAAGGGATCTAAAATGTATGTACAGGCTACATTTAGCAAGTGACAAACACTGTTTAAATCTGTCTAAAGCTGCTAGGTAAGGATGAACAATCAATTATTTTGCCTGTGCCCTTTGTGGCAGTTGCTTGGGCTCTCCATTTCTCTCATCTCAGTGAAAAAACCCAAAAACCAAAAAACTAACACATTTGTCCCTTGGTGGCCTTGACTCCATTCCGGTCCAGGACTCTGCATGTTTTCACACGTAGGATTGCTGAAAGTTGTGTGTTGGAGTCCATTTCCTCAGTGTGAAATAGCAGTCTGGAATTGGTAGATTTTAGAGATTCTCTGGAAAATAATTCCCCTGTTAGTATTGTATAAACCTATTACAATGATCCTTTCTGTAGTAGTAATTCAATAATAGTTTTTGCTAGGAATGGCCAAGCAGTGTAGTACTTTAAGGCTTTCCATCACAGTTTTTCTGCTTTTGTAGTTCTTGGACTTCTACTTTCAGCTTTACTTCTTCCCAGCATAGGAGTCTTCTCCCCATTTTCATCCTAGGGGAAGACTTCTAGAAAGTTCCACTAAAAGTATATGGTCCTATTTCTTTTCTCCAATATTCTCAGGTTACTTTGTTTGATTATTTCTACCTATCATCAGTGGATTCTTCAGAGAATGGACTGAACATGATAGCAGATTCTCAGAAAAATCTATTTCTTGAATTAAGAAAATAAGAAATTCCAACATACAGTTGCATTGCCAAAGCTTATTAAAATCCTCTCCATATACAGGTGGATTCATAGCTGCGTTTTAACTCTTAAAAGCATTGAGTTTATTTTGGTATTGTTTTTCTTTGAACCTTACAGTATATTTCACTAGTTGAACACATAAAATGTCCTTTTGTTCCCCACGGAAACCAAAATTGTCAATGGCTTAGAAAACTCAGATTCCTTGCAGCAATTAAAAGTATTTAATGAAATTCAGGTTCCCATTTCTATTTTCTACAATTTTTAAACCCACTTCGTTTTTATTAAAAACTGTTATGAATACTTGTAACTGAATTAATGGAACATTGTATCATCAGATATTGTCTGTAAGCTATTTTTGAAGTTCGCATAGCCTCAAGGACTTATCTTTTTAAATCAAGCCTGATTGTAAAGATTTCTAAGGTTTGTACAAACAGCCACCTAGTGCCTGATTAAGATTCTTGTACTTTGAAAAGGGGGAAAAAACCCAACCCAAAGCAGATTTTGTATGGCTGAACCTCACTTTTCTGTGTAAATTTCTCTGGTTTTGACTTAAGAATCTGACTTGAGATTTTTCTTCTTGGAAGTATTGATCATATAGGCTTAAAAGATGCAAAAGATGACCAACCTTCCTAATGATTTGATATTTTCAGGACAAAAAAGATCATTTAGTCTGATTTCCTGAAGGTCAGAGATCATTAATTTCATCTCAAACTATTCCTAAAAAAACCCCAGATGTTTCAGTCTGAGTGGAGTGCATCACTCCCCAGATTGACAATGGATGAGAGAGAAGTTCTGTAATTAAATAGTACTTCTTCATGGATTTAGGCAAGTGAGAAATGCCCAAGTGACCCCACCCACCAATCTTCAGTGATTTTTCACAAAATTTGATGGAGGTTTATAGTAGTCTCATTAGCTGGTCCAGTTTCCTTGGATACTTTGGGCTATTTTCTTTGATTGCAATCTCATTGCTTTCATATTGGGTATGTCTTGTAGGAACAATTTGTCCTATTCTTAAATGAGATCATGCCTTGTAAAAATGCCAGATAATATCCAGTCCTTAAATTTATTCACTTAGAAGTCCTAGGTCCAGTGACATTCATGGAACAATATATGGAAGTGATAGAGTGTAGAAAAAACAGATTTCTCAGCCATAAGTTAAAAGCTTAGTCCTACTCATTTCTGACCAAGATTGTACTGCATGGTATCTTAGGAGTTCAGGAAAAGGCTCCATAATGTGTGTAGTGAAATTTGAGCCTGGCTTCAGATAAAGGATTAACACACTGAATGGAATTGACATAATTAAGGAAAAGAATGGCTGCTGAAGTCTTTAATTTTCTTTTTTCCATCAACATCAAAATTATATATGCTAAATATGCATACGTGCTTTTCTTACAACACTCATGATATTATTATTGGTTGTATTACAGTTGTGCCCAGAAACCTCAACGAAAATGAAAGCTTCATTGTGCTACCTGCTGCATGAAACTGCTGGGGAGAGTCTCTGACCTGCAAGCCCCCAGTATAATTAGACAAGGCAGAAGAGAAACAACAGGATCTGCACAAGTTCAGAAGGACTGAATGGACAGCAGACAAGAGCCTTCAGTATTAAATGCACACCTAGTCTTGGGAAAATCTACCTCCTTGGCCTGTGTGGTGGCTTCGTGGTAAGGCTTTTCAAGCAGCCCTGGTATCTATTCACACTCTAGCCACTTTTACATGTAGCAGGCCTAAAATAAAATAATAATTAGAATTTTAAAAAGAGTGCAAAACAAATACGAGAGCATATACCATTTGTCATGCTTTGTTTTCAGTGTCACACTAGCAAATGTGCTGTATCCATTAACCTTTTTTGCAAAGAGCAGAAGGTAAGCTAGTTAACATTTGACAGCTTTACAGAATCTATTGACTTCTAATGAAAAATTCACCACTACAAGATATTTTCTTTTTATCTGCCTACTTCATAGAGTTTGTCACTGAGACAACCCTTAAAATCCTCATGTTTTACTCTCCCTGCTTGCCATATTCCTTTAGCAAACACAAGTAGACATTATCATGATGATTTATTTACTACATGAGCTTTAATTTGTTCACTTCAAGTTCTCTCCATGTGGAAGATGACTTTCAAGTTGTTAGCTGATAACATATTCTGTACAAAACACATGCATTTTGTTGCTTAGTTGTATCCAGTAGCTGACTGGGTCTCTGTCAGACTGCTGGATGCAATGAACACTCTTTGTGTGGAAAGGTTAATGGGTACAACATGTCCTTCTTGCACCTTGGAGAGCATTCAGCACGTTCCCAAAATTACAGGAAGATTAAAACCAGTGATGATATCATTGTATGCCTGTGTGAGGATGCAGGTGCTCTAATGATAACTTTGTGGTTTATTCTCAAAGAGGAGAGTGTTGAGAGCAATGCCCACTCCACAGTGCAATCAATCACTGGACTACTGTATAATTAATACACCAGGTATATCACATAACAGTTTTCTTTTCAGAAAGCTTAATTGTATTTTCAAGGTAGCTCAGTGGTCCTTGTGTCTACCTGATATATCTATGATACAGAAAAGTTAAAAATAAAAAAAATTACTACAACCCCCTCCCCAAGAATAAAAGAACACACAATTTAGGGTAACAATAACTTTGCTTTCCTCTTAGTTTCTAGCATGTAAATGGATCTATCTGTTTTATACTGCGCTATTAATTATTATAGATTCAACAGATATAAGTGTTGAGAAGTAGATAAATTTTACTCTATAACAGGATAAATTTTACTCTATTACAACTCTGCAAAGGAAAACCTAATAGGCCCCAAACTATCCAAGATGGGCACAAAAAGTTATGTATATGTAGAAGGCAAGATGAAAGAAGAGAAAGAAGAGATTCTGCACATTGTAAGAAATTGCTTCTGAAGTTCCCCAAAAAATTTGGATTATGGTAGTCTGCTTAAAAACATATATCCAGAGTCTTTTAAAGAGTAGATCTAGTCAGATTATGCAAAAAAGCAAGAGGTTATAAATGCAAATATAAAACAGGCTTCATGATATCTTTGATCTGCAGGTCAAAGACAGGTGACGTACTACAAGCCATGACTATGTGATTAAGAGTGTAAAAAATCCTCAGTGAATGAAATTTTAAAATACTACATCACTACATGACCTCAGGAGAAAGCTCTTGAAAAAGCTCACTTTTTTTAGTGGGGGGTGGGGGGGAGAGGAGGGTAGAGTGGGCATGGGGGAGCTTGCTTTCTCCCATCTGTGTCTTTTTCACAGACATAAAATGTCACAGCCAAAACCCAAAAACTTGACAGTCAGAAGTCTTTACACCAATAATTCTACAATGATCACAGAGCATTCAATCTCCATCTTCCTGTACTGTGAAACTTGTTAATCTATATATAAAAAGATAGAATGCTTTCTGGTTATCTTTTTTTTTTCCCCCAGTCATTTAAAAATGTGTTTGATGCTCAGATACATCGAAGTTTTTTTGCTTAAGTACGAAGTGTAACTAGGCTGTGGACATGAAGGGAGCAAGGATTTCTATGGCTTTTCTGCAGTTTTTCAGAAATGTTGCACAGCTTGCATAGCAGCATTATACACTTTGTCCTGTGCTGCTAATAGTGCTGTGATTCATTGATATTGTTGATGAAGTGGATATTTTATGTTGAGGCATTCATTGAGCCAAGGTTCTTACTCTAAGCATCAGTAAGCCTTGGACTAATGTCAAACACAATACCAAGGGAGATTCTTGACATATTTGCCCTGATGGAGGTAGTCAGATGATCAGCATATTTAATGTATACTGCTGAACAGTTAAATGTTTGATGTGGATTGTGCTCATGTTAGGTTTGTAGATGGCACATAATCCCTTTGCAGTTAATACAACTACACATGTGTCAGTATGACCACCCCAAGTGTGGTAAGATCCCATCAGTGTGAAAAACATTGTGGAGTGCTATTGTATATTGAAAGGTTCATTTGCAATTAATCTGGATTTCTAACATCTTATTTGGGACAAATGTGGCTTATTTCTGTTTTCTAAATATTTTTATCTTTGGTTCTCCTATTTGACTTTCTGTAATTACACTAGACTAGAGTTTTATGCTAAATTTTATGCTAAATATTTATTTCTAATGTTTATGCACATACTATTTTCTATATTATCCTATATCAGAACATAAGCTTAGATGTCCTTTAAAGAGTTAAATTCAAACACCACATATGCAGGAGTAACTGATGATAATAAAACCTCATATCTTTGTGTCCTTGGGAAATTCTGTCCAGTCCTAACAGACTCCAAAAACAAGCTGGTTATTCCTTTTCTTGGTTAGCTCTGAGCTTGGCAGCCACAAGTAAGGGATACTATAGCTTGTCTTTGCAGCAGCCTGGCAAATGACTGATAGATCTTTGCTCTCCTCAGCTCCCTAACTCACATTGCAGTTCAAGATCTAAGATATCTACAGCCCCAACTGGAACAAAAAAAGGAAGGGTCATGATGTACAAATCTGCTTTATAGATGCAGTGGCTAGGGCAGAGAGGGTAGCCCTTTGGCAAACAAAACTTTCCTGGCTTTATATAGCAGAATAAATAACCGAAGGGTCATCATGGAACTCATAATTTGTTGCACATGCAAGGCATGTTTCACTGACTGTTATTTTTTTGATGTTATGTCCTAGATATGTGTCTATGTGAACTGGGGTGGAAGGGAGGAATTAATAAAAAGCAATCCATGCACCTAAAACTCAACTGAAATAGGAAACTACTGCCAAGGAAGTAAAAGTACATGATGATCATTGCTTAAGGAGCTATTAGGGATTTATAACAATACCTATAACTGTAATACTAAAAATAAATGCATTGAAATGTTGCACAGTACAATATAATTTTAGAGCTTGTTCCTTGAGATATGTAGATCCTAGAAATAAAAGCATCTAATACCCCATAGAATGGTTTTCTTATATTTTTGAAGTCTTGCATAACTTATTTCTGTTGAGCAGGCCAATTCCTTTTCTACATAGATACTTCACTTACATACACAAACCCATAAGTTAAAATTATTCACAAAATTGCTCTGAAGTATCAAATATAGTAAAAATGCTTCTTGATCTTGATGCACATTTGACACAAAACTTTCCATGTCAGGTTCACAAACATTTAACAACAGAACAGAACAGAAACCTTCCGCTCTAAAGCTGCCATTGTTTCTTTGTTCTCTAGTTCTCACAGAAACAGAGAATGGTTGAGGCTGGGAGGCAAATCACCTGGTCCAACCCTGCTGCTCAAGCAGGATCCACCTAGACCCAGTTGCCAGGAGTGTACCTAAACATTTTTCTTTAATATCTCTTAAGATGAAGACTCTATAACCTCTCTGGGCAACCATTACCAGTGCTCTGTCACCCTCACAATAAAAGAGGTTTTTATTTTTCTGATGTTCAAAGAGAATTTGTGTTTTAGTTTGTGCCCATTGCCTCTTGTACTGTCACTTGGGCAGCACTGAGAGGACCCTGGTTCCATCCTCTTTGAACCCTCCCTTTTGTTGCCTCTATACATGTGTATTTTGAATATTAATCAGTCATTAGTTAGAATTACATGGCTAAAACTTGAAATTCATAATCCTCTGTCAGTGAGCACAAAGATCTCTGAGAGGAGAGCATTTCTTCCCTTTCTGAGGAGATAACTCATCCTTGTGTGAATGAGAACACAGCAGGTATCTGTCTTGCAAAGGGGAAGGGAATAGCTCTCCATTAGTAGTATTTATTAGCAATTAAATACTAGGTCATCATATTACTGGTGACTGAAAGAGTGCAGTCCTGATGGAGGATAGACATCATGATCTGATGGTTTAGAGAGCTGAAGGGAACAGTCCTTACCAAACTTTAATAATCTAGTGGAAGAAGACTTTCATATATTTTGCAGAACTTACTATAAAAGCTTTCAAGACAAAATTTCCAAGAGGGAAAGGTAACCTCTTTCTCTCTATGTCATAAATGGTTACAGCCACTCACTCTCATGGGTTCACCTGTTTTCATTTCATTATTTACTCAAATATAAAAAAAACCCTTGACTTAATCTGAAAGCAATATTTCATTTTGCAAACAAAACAGTTCAGCCACTCTTCAGCTTTTAAAAGATTATACAAAATATATTCAGCATAAGTCACCTACGTCAGGTAGTTCAGATTCCTTGATTTTTATTTTCTTTCTAATTTGATTTCTTGAGCTTTAACTGTTCCAGTGGAAGGAAAGGTGGCATGAAATCAGTCACTCATTTTTGTCTCCTCCTACTCTTTCATTTCCAGATGTGCAAGCTGTTGATGTAGAGGCTCTAAACTATACCTGGAAAGGAAGAGAAAATACAAACTTTTGGCATGGTAAGACAGAATTGTACCCTAATTATTTTCCAAATTCTGGTGTTTTTAATTTTGTTTTCCTCTGTGTTTGGCTTGGGCATGACTAATGAGAGAATATTGTTTATTGGTAAAATAATAATGAATTCAGGACACATATTTGCTTTTTCTATCTGCAGATCTTAAAAAGACATGTTGATAAAGGTTTGAAAAGGGTGTTTTCCCCAGCATCCCTCATGTCTTTGCACACTTTTAAATGTATAATCTCAAGTATAAAAATCCATAAATCTGTAACTGTATGCATTATGATTATATCTTCTAAAAATTTCCATGTGCAAGTGGTTTTACGGCATGTGGCCAGGTCTTATGCAACCCCTTTTTTTTGGTGAAAAACTTATTTATAGAAGCTGATGTGAACTCTGTGGAAAGTCCTAAATATCAGGACAAGACTTTTATATATGAAATAAATAAAACAAGTTTTCATCTTTAACTTGGGACTGATTTAGTCATAGATACTGCTTCCTTCTTAGTCCTTTTCTTTCTGTTGCAAGCATCTTTATGAAACACTCAGCTCAAACTCACAAAAGGGTGTAAAGATAGCTTTCCTGAGCATCCATGTTTTTTGTGTTCATCTGCCAGAGCTCAGATATATATATATATCTGGTGGATGAAGAGGTAAAGTCAAAGCCTAGGAGTTGCAATCCACTTAAACAGAAAGAAGTAAACACATCAAATGAAAATACCAAGAGAATATGACACTCAATCCCCACCCCATCAGGTTCAGAGATGGGTCTCTGACACAGGATTTAAAATCCAAAATATTTCATTAGATAGAGGTATATGACGCAGCCAAGATAGGTTTAAAATTTTCATCAGACTGGAGCGGTACAGCTCCTAGAGTCAGGTACTGAAGCATGTCCTATGTGGTAGACAAAGAACCGTGAGGAAACAGAAATTTTCTGTAGATGGATACGTCAAACTGATTGTAAAAGTCATGATGCCAAAGAAAATAGGTATTACATGAGAAAGAAAGCTCCAGCACGTAGGACTTCAGATGCGTTTTTTGTTCAAGGGTCGCTCAAGGATGCTGTTTCTTGTTGCTGACCTTAAAACTTTGTATGGAATTGAAAGCATGAGGCCACTAGCATCATAAGTTCAGAGAGATAATACATCTGGAGACTAACAGACATATGTCATTAACCCCTCTTGCATTGCTTGTTTTCATTTTGTTTTGTTGTTTTTGTTTTTTTTTCTTGTAAGAAATGTTGCCGGTCATAAACTGAACCCTAGAGAAGTTTCTTCCATCTATTAATACGCATTTTTTAACGAAAATAGCATGAGGCAATAGTTACCTGTTTTCATCCTGCATTTTCACAAGTGTTGACAGTTTAACCTTGAATGAATATTTTAAAATGCATATTCAACTTCTCCTTAGAAGTTTTACTGGCCATGACATAAGCTTCAGGATTACAACTGGTCTGCTGTAATTAGGGAACAGATATCAAAATCCCAAGACGGGAACACCTGAGGTAGCATATTAAATATTTATTCAGAGCAACACATTAAGCACAATAATGTAGACAGTGAGTTATTCTAATTAGATGTTCACAATAACCAGGTTTTCAAATCTGAACATTAAACACTTCATGTGGCACAAAGAATGTATTTATGAGGAAAATATATTTTTTTTTTCTTTCAGGGAAATATTGTGAAAATTAATTTTTCCCTATTTCCCTTGGTAAACAATTTAGCTGAGATCAAAGCACAGCAGCTTGCCAATTTGGGATAGTAAACCTTGTTCATGTGCCATGGCCTGTTACTTATTTTGGTTTAAGTGCTAAGCAATTGATAAGTATCAGACATTAGAGTTCACTTTCTTTTATCAAGTTTCTTTACTTTCTAGGTACACAGAAGTTACTTCTACCTCATACAATATCACTCATGACAGCAAATACGTTCTGATGGGGGTTTTTCCATATTCAGTTACGGTTCTTATTACCTACCTACCGTAGATCTAAAAGGTCTCTCTGTACCCTGAGAAGATTAAAAGAAAATTTTAAAGAAAACTCAAATCCATTAATGAAAAGTCTGTCAGTTGATTTTCAGGGCATCTCCATATATAATTACTCTGTGTTGTTCCTACCTCATCTTTTGCTGTGTATACTTCTTTTGTGTTGTAAGTCTTCATTGTCAAGGGAAAATTATCTGTTTTTTCAGGTATGGTTTTGGGGAGGAGTTGAGAAAGTCCCTGTGCAGTAATGCAGTTTGCATCTTGATCCAATAAGTTCAATCTAAATGATAAATTAATCTTTGTCAGCACTCAAGTTAATTTTACTAGACTTTTCTAGTTAAAAGCCATAGAGGAGAGTTAATTTTCAACAGATTCCTCCAAAAATTAAAAAAAAAAAGACAGAACTTTTTGAAGGACTCATCACAAAATATGTTTTTTAAAAGAACAAAGACCATTGCCCCTCACTTCCCCCAGCACACACACACAAACTAGACCCTCAGTTGTGGATTGTGTTCTGACAAGAAATTATAGTTCAAAATAATCTTGTTAATGATACAAGTATAGCACAACGCGTGGCACAAGAAGTGGACACTTGCTATGTGCACTTTACTAAAGCCCAAAATGGCCAACCCTTCAGGATGTTTCTGCTGCCAAGCAACTGAGACTAACCTGACCATGTTAGGTGGGCTCGTTATGGTGCAACATGACCAGAGAGTTCATTTTTGCTTGTGGAAAGACCTGCCTTACTTTTAAAGCTAAAACTGCAATTCACATGCACATATACATAAAATATTCTTAAAATAATCCCACTTTTTAAAAAAAAACTAAAAGAGGAAAATCTTAAACTATGATTTTTATCTGCATTATTTTCCCCATTACTTCACAGACTGGTACTTACCTTATCATCACATATTAATTTATGCATTTTTGTATGTTCCATGATAAATTTTCTAATGCATGCATATTTAGCAAAATAAAGAAATAAATACATAATCATAAAGGTGATATTTACTTTTAATTGGGAGCAATATGCAACATTAAAGTATTTTTATTGTATATTAATCAGCAAAACTTTTTCTTTTTCTTCTATTACACTTTAGGATCTCACTTTCCTTTCCCAGAAATATGAGCCCTTGTGTCAGCATCCAAAGGAGGAAAAGTAATAACGAACTGGGACAGAGACATTCTGTCATTCAACACCACATATCTGCATTAATCTGGTTTTAATTTGCTTATTGTTCACTCTAAGCACTAGGGACTAAGACTCAATTTTTCTTTTAAGGAATTCCAAATATGGTCAAAAGTCAAATAGAAAAAGTAACAAGGAATGTAGGTCATGGAAATTCTTAACTGGCAAGTTCCTGTCATCTGTGAAAGCAAAATAGAACCACTTATAAATACATTGATTATTTTGTGCTTAATTTTCTTCCTCTGTCCTCCTTTATCCTTAAATTAAAAGCTATATGCTAAAAATTTCATTGGAAACTTAAGGACAAGACTTTGCTGTGTGAGGAAGTTTCTGAATAAGACATCAAGTTTCTAGCCATCAGAGGATAATTTATTGATACTTGTCAAAAGGAAGTATCAGTCTAACAGAAATCAAGACAAAAGGAATGCCTGATGAATTTCCTTTGAAGTGCCTTTTATAAAAGTCCTTGGTAATACATATTGATGAACTCCAAATTGTCTTGCCTGAGGGGAAAAGAAAGTAGACTGCTTTACACTGTCTTATAAATATTCATCAAAAGAACAAGACTTATGTTTCCAGGCGTGAGGTGAATGATTTCAGTTGTATGATTGCCTTGGAATCTGGATAATTAGTAAAACAGCCTATGACAGTGGGAGAATTTTAAACTTGGTATCTTGCCATCAGTCCTTTTGGATTTAAAGACAGTGCCTGCTATTCGGAAAGGAAGCAAATTTAGGGCTTAATGGATAGATATAATTAAGCTCTCCATTAGTTTCATCTACTGTTTGTTTGCCTGTTTGTTTAGCCAAAAATTAAAGGCAAAGTTGTGTAGCACGCCTGTATTCTGACTGGAATAAAACCACAGCATCTGCACTGTGAATGTTTCACTGGAACAACCTAGTGGAAAGGGCTCTATAACTAAGATAGGAAAATGCAAGGGGAAAAAAAAACCTGGAAGGGTTGACGTCTCAGTAGGTCTTTATAGAAATCTGTAAACTAGTATCTCACTCATTTAACTCAGCTCAATCTTGATTGTTTCATAACATAACAGAAAGCCAGCAATTTACCTTTCATGCTTATTTAGTGCATTTGATAAGGATATGAATTGTATGGGAAAGATTTACTGACAGACCTTTGGGAAAAAAATACGTATGTGCTCAGTGATCTCTGAATTTTAATCTTTTACTCAAACTGTGTGCAGCTTTCTATTGACCCTTGTAACAGGCAGCTAGCCTTCAACTAGCAAAGACCCAAAGAAATGCCATACTTGGGAAACATTATCCTTTACAGTGTTTAGCACTTAAATGCAATTAGGCAAATATAATATCCTCTTTGAAGGGAAATAGTTGCTCAGTTTAAGTAACTGAAACTAATTATCTGTGCTGAATGAAGGACACATTCTATGAGTATTTGAGTGGTGTGCTGTTTCTCAGAAGCTGAAGAGGGCAAATAGATTATATTTCTGGGTGGAGAGCTGTAGGAGACTCTTACAGGAGATTTATACCAATTTATAGCCATATTTCCATGCAGAGTCCTATGAAGCAAGCCAAAATGAGGTGGCAGTCAGCCCACAGCATAGAAACTCAGCTTGTAAATAGCATTTTCCAAGAAACAATTTATTATGGAATAAATGGTGTAACCGCTTAAAGTATTGGCTTTCAAGAAAGATTTTTATTACCATGAAAATTGACTTGACCAGAAAGATTTAGAAGGACTTAAAGAAATCATGTAAGGCTGAGTTGGGTTGAATATCTAGGTGATGATGATGATGGTATTACATTTCCACAGAAAATGGGATAATTTTTTAGGTATATTTTCTTTGCAGGAATATTTTCTTTGCAGGATAGACTACTAACTGTCTTCTTTTATTTTTTATTTGTCCTGTTTTATTTAATGTGCTATATTATTGATTCACCCTACTTATTTAGTGGAAAATAGTTTAAAAACTGGACATACTCAAAAATTAGAGAGTTGAGAACATCTAAATATACCAGAGAAGCTCAAGAACTCAGTTGGCGATGAAACAAACTATAGTAATGTCGCAACTGTGGAGAAACATTGAGGAGATGGATTTTTTCCCTTTTTGTTGCACATAACATTGTTGAAGATTTCCATAAATGTTAAAATAACAGCATCATTGTAACAACTTCCCACTTCTCAGTGTGGAAACAGCTCACTGTTTAAATAGTGGAAGCTGAAAGATGTACAGAGCAGAAAAAAAGAGTAGCAGTAAAATATGTCTAAAACCTTGCACTATCTTTTACCTGAATCTCTGTAATGTCAAAGACTGAATTATTACACTCCAAGAAAAGGGAGAAAAGATGCACAGTGACATTACAGATGGTGCAAATATTGTTCAAATTTGTACATTAAAAACTGGATGTCAAAGCACACAAAATACAGCCGACAGCAGCAAAGATAGACATGTCTGTAATTAATCAAATGGCTTTAAGCTCATACAACAAAAGCAAGGTGCTGAACTGGAATATCCTGACCGTCAAAATTGTTCACTGAAACAAAGTATCTACTTCACACCGTCTTTCCAAGATACCTTGCTAAGAGGACAGATAGTCACATTTCCTTTCCTCTTTGATAATTCCAGGGAACCACTTACTTTTAAGACTACTTATTGCCGTCTGGACTTCTCTGCTCTGTCTCTTCTACAGCTGATTGTTTCCAGATGACTGTTTCTCTTAAATAGTCAACAGTTGTTAACAGTTACTACATTGTGTTTCCCTCAGGGACTTTGCTTCCACTGCGTGAAAAATATTGATCTGAGGGGATAATCACAGTATGCATTTGCCTGTTTATGATACTATGCTGTTTGTTTTTAAACACACAAATCAAATATTTGTTGCACTGCAGTTGAACTATGTTCTAACTCTTTTCATGAACATAATAAGGCAGTTCTATTGCATTTTCCTTCGTGCATATGAGTTTCAGTAACTGTAATGTTCATGGACAGAGTGTGAACAAAATGATAATGGTCAAGACCTGTGGAATGCTCCATTTTGAGTTGAGTACAACACAAGTCCATATCCAGTCTATGTTCAAGTAGACTTTCCAGTCACTTGATTTTTTTTCCTGTCATGATTTCTCTGACTTTCTAATCAAGACCTTCTCATCTCTTAGTGTACAATCTATTAAAAATTTGTCTTTTTAACAGCACTTTTTTGCATTTCCTCACAGATGAGTCATAAGGATTCTGTCGCCTTTTTAAGTGCAGTTTCGAAGAATCCTGTTACACAAGTAAATGTCACTGAGTATTGTCTATGCTGGAAACTCTACACTACTGTTCTATGGTTTTATAATTTTTGTTCAACTCTTACTCCTTTTCACAACCCCACCACCTAGTTTTATACTGTGTGTATCCATGGTTTTCCCAAATTCTTCTTAGCTACTGTCTTTGGATTTAATAGCTGTCAGATTGGATTTTACCAATGCTTCTCCTATTCAAAACATATCTAGTGAAACAAGTTATCAGGTCCAATATTCTTGCTTTCTTACCTTACTGCACCAATTTCAGGTTTAGAAATGGTGGAGGCTCTGAATATACTCAGAAACTGCTTGGTCACAGATTTCACTAGGCAGAATTAGATATGCCCCACCCAGTTTCCTCATAAGCTTTGTAGAATTTTATCGTCCTTTGATGATGCCACATTTTCCCCAAATAATTTAAAGGGGGAAAGGTCCATAAAACTGCTGATCTTTGCCATTATGAATTCTACAAGGAGTTATTCATTATTTTCTGAATTTTCTTCTTGCTTCAACCACCAAAATATTTTCTGTTTCTCAGACAATTTCTTAATAATTTAGAGAAAACATAGGAAGAAAGGTTTATACTATTTTTGAGATAACATTTTAGAAAGTTAAAGCTTTGTAAGCTCCAGAATAGAATTTGTCTTAAAAAACAAACAAACAAACAAAAAAACCACACACACACACACAAAAAAAGAACAACCAAAAAAAAAAGGCAGAAATAAAAATTATTTTTGGAGCAGCCCAATGGTGAAACCTGTACTGACCTGGAAAATGTTTTTTTTCCTATGATTTTTTCACTTTCTCCTGCTGGGACTATGCTTGAACAGTCACTGAAATAAGGCTTGAGAGCAATTGCCAGTATACTAGAAAAATGAAATCTCAAAAATATTCAGTGAGAGAGATGAAAATATCTCACACCAGTTTTTATCCAGTCCACATTTCCTTTTATAAGAAAAAAAAAATGAATGAGATTGGAATTTCTGTCTGTCTACTGCAGCCAATCCAGTTGAAATATAAAAGAATCCAAACTCTTAAAATATTGCCAGTGAAGATTGTGGTGAGAAAGAAATGGCAGAATATTTACTCATTTATAAATTTCAGGGTTTATCTATGAAAAAGCCAAAGAGCTGTTGAAGCAAAGTTTATTTATTTAGGGGAAACTAAAGCAGAGAGAGACAATGATTTAAAAGAAAAAAAAAAATGTATACGGGAGTGTTATACCTGTTTAGAAATAATTGCCATGCAATGGAGAATCCCCGAATCTGTTGCTCATCTGTGACACATATATCCTGTGACTTGGATGCCTTTCCCCCTCCTCCTAAACTTTTTCTTGATCATTTAGAGGAATTGTAAATATTCATTCTATGCTATGTTTGTGTAGTTACTAACATAGTATTTTTCTTCTGTAGTAAGACAATCAACAGGAACCAAAGCTATGCACACATTTAGATATCTCACGTTAAAATGCATTTCATGAAAATAGAAAGTGTGATGTTGGTGACCCTTTAAATGCTGTTTTAATAGTTCACTAGATATGAAAGAGATTTCTGAAGACTGAGAAATGACAAATATATAAGTACATTATTAGCAGACAGTCTTAAGAGATAAATCAAGAAAATGTAGGTCCCATATTTTAACACGAGCTTTAGAGAAAAAGAAATCTTGATGGAAGTTAGTAGGAGAATACCAGTTAAAGAATAGTTCATTAAATATGGTCAGAATTGCTTCAGCCAAGGAAGGCCATGCTTAAATAATTGGTTAGAACTCTTTGAAAATAACACTAACGTGACAGATAAGTAAAATTTTTTAGATATAGTACACTCGGATTTTGGCAAGGTGCCACATCAGAGATTACTAACTAGGTAAGGAGCCACAGATAAAATAAGGTGCTAGATAGAAAATGGGCTAAAGAGATAAAATGTAGTCGTGCATGGAAACACATTAATTTTGAAAGGAATAATGAACAGAGGACATGGGGGCCAGTTTTGAGACTGCACTTAATTATGCAGTACAGATTACTGGCAAAAGGGTACTGAAAACAAGATCTCTAAGAATCTGATCCAAAGGCCATTGAAAATAATGGTTTTAGATCAGAAATCAAGCCTGAACACTAGTCTACCAATCAACAGCTATGCTTACAGTTTGGAAAGAAACAATCAATGTCATAAGCTTTGCAATAATTTAAATATTTGAACCAAGAAATGATAAGTAATTACAGAAAAGCGTGGGGGGGAAGGTCTGTAAAGTTTGAAGTTCTGTAGATTTAAAGTAGTCCCAGTTCAAATGAGTAACCATTAGACTTAGTTTCACTTCAGCTGTATCTCCATAATAGGGCAGGTATAAAAATTACCCAAAATATTTACCATTTTATATATTTGGAATTCTTTTTCTAGACTGAAACTGTTTTTCCATAATATCCCCAAACATATTACCATCTTAGTTATCTTGCACCAAAATGGTGCAACTAAAGTCTAGACCATTTATAGAATTGTGACTGATTTGTAAAGTTTTAATACAAATGTTTGGATTAAGAGAGGACTTCTAATTCAACAGTGAATTTTTAAATATCTTTACGATGGAAAACTTTTTCAGGTGTATTACAATGCTATCACAGTAGTGAAAATATAGTCACATTGTTATTTACAAGTGTGAACATACGTGGTACTATTAAAAGCAGTGCTCTCTTCTGTGGTTCAAACTGCTTATCAGGTCAGAATGTTTCTCTTTTCTATCATCTTGGGTAAAAGGACTGTTACATGGTTAGTTCAGGCCTATAGCCATCTTGAGCACCAAAATGTTGAACGAGAGGATTCAAAAATTGGTCAACATAAAAGGTTGATATAGAAGAAATTCAGGGTAATAGTAGAAGACTTCTAAGAAACTGAAAGGCTTCTGTTAATTTTCAGGTTCATATAACAGCCATTATTGCAGCAATAGAGGGTTTGTGTGGGTGAACAGTAATTGTTGAAATGGAACTGTTTTCTTCAGTGAAAAAAAGGTTGGCTGAATGGTGAAAAACTGTGAGAATCCTTTTTAGAAATTTTGTTACAGGAGGGAAAAGGAATCACAGACAACCAGCTTGCTTCAGAAAATGACTCAGTGAAATGACAACCATATGTAATCCAGACTCACTACCACTGATTACCATGGTCAAAAACTGCTGGTGCTGTTGGTTGCAGAGGTGATGGGTAATGCAAGGTGTTTCATATCTTAAAGACCTATTAACTCCGTATCACTGCAGGGTTTTTCTTCTTTGTGTGTTAGTTTTTTGTGAATGTTTTTCAAAAATGTGTAGTATAAATTGCTTCAAAGCATTTTTTTTCTCCATGGAAGCCACCTGGTCATTGGTCTGAAGTAGTACGTGAGCAAAATTCACCTGAAGGACTGCTTTTCTAATAACAGCTTCATCAAGTCTAAGCATTGAGAATATTAAAATCATACTGCTGTGATGGTATTTTCTGAATTTCTTTCCAACATTTTCAAATGAGAAATGGAAAAGCACATTTCTGGTCTAATGTCCAAAGGAGGATGAAATATTTCCAAGTATGCAAGAAGAACATCTATCAACCAAATAATTGCATAAGCATCTGTGTGAACATAGTCATTGCTCCACTCACAAAATAATTCAGCCCAGAATCTTTGAAAGGGAGTGCGAGGAATCCTCATCAGAAAAGAGCTCACATTTTCTAAGCATGTCTTGCTTCCTTTCCAATGTTCACTTTTAACTGGGAAAGCCACTTGTACACATTTCTTGCTCTGGAATTTGTTGGAGAAGCTAATTTTTACTCATGATCTATAGATTTGCCAGGAACCACTGCTGATAAAGATAAATGAGAAGTAGTGAGATACATCAGAAAGTACCAGGCTGGGTCCTTCACAGTATGATACCAAAGATCTATAGATGACTGTAACAGGATCCTCCTCAGATTCTCAACCTACTGTTGTCAGGGGGATACAGCAATGAGGTAAAGACTGTTGTACTCCTTCAAAGAGGCAGAAAAAGTTAATTTCTTTTCAATACATTGAATAAACCAATTAACCACTCTCAGTGAAGGAAAATGTGCAAGTGTTGAGGTGCTGCAATAAGGATCAGATTTGCTTGTGGCTTTTTCCATGGTAGAATGTGTAGATAATGGATTTCTGTGGCAGTGTTGCTTTTACCCTCTTATATGACTGAAAGCACATGTACTTCACAGTGCTGGTTGAGAGTGTTAATGTGTTTCTCTCTCCTATTTTTTTTAAATGAACCGATTCTTATCTGTTACCCTGACTGTGATTCAAATATTGGTTCCACAGGTAATTAAATTGGTGCCAGGAGCTGCTGAGGGTTAGGTTAGAAATGATAGATTAGTTGCTGCTGTTTATACTAATTGTCCTCTGGATAATGGCTCAGATTTCTACACTGTCACACCAATAAATGTAAAGCTATGCAAGACCAGGATATTAAATATTGTAGAAGAGCTCACTTGAGAACTGA
The DNA here is from genome assembly GCA_013397135.1 of Pachyramphus minor. Classification (NCBI taxonomy): domain Eukaryota; kingdom Metazoa; phylum Chordata; class Aves; order Passeriformes; family Tyrannidae; genus Pachyramphus; species Pachyramphus minor. Next base: position 90,906 of record VYXB01005446.1, on the reverse strand, counting down.
TATCAGACTGAATAAGACTTACACTTACAAAGTGGGTATTGATGTAAATTTAGTTTGGCAATAAACATCTTAGTAAATTTCTTTGATGCCTTACTTTGCTGAAGGGTTTCTTTCACCTGAACAGGCAGACCATATGCAAACTTTGATGTGACACATTCCTTGCATTCCATTTTCTTAGAGTTAGGACAGAACTTGAAGTGACTAGTTTTTCGAAAACTAGAGAACAAAATAAATAATTAAATCAAGAGAAAATCTCCACAGCTGCTTGGCTGATCTGATAATATCCCTACTGACATATTAGACTTACTGCAACCTTCCAAAAGGGTAAGCTAAAGCAAGTACCTAAAGAGGGCTTACAAGAAAGCTGGAGACGGACTTTTTACAAGGGCATGTAGTGATAGGACAAGGGGGAACAGCTTTAAACAGCTTTGAACTTTAAACTACTACTGAAAAAAGGTAGGTTTAGATCAGATAATAGGAAGAAATTCTTTACTGTGAGGGTGATAAGACCCTGAAAGAGATTCTCCAGAGAAGTTGTGGGTATCCTGTCTCTGGAAGTGTTCAAGGCAAGGTTTGATGGGGCTTTGAGCAAAGTGGTCTAGTTGAAGGTGTAATTGTCCATGACAGATGGGTTGGAGCTGGGTGATCTTTAATGACCAGTCCAAAAAAACCATTCTATCATTCTATGATTAAGGAGATTCAGTTGTTTCCAAGGGCAAGTTCTGAGAAGAAGCTGTTTTTTGAAGAGCTTTCAGAAATCTGTGTCTGTTGTAGACTGGGAGAGTTTCTTCCCCATTTAGCATGGCAGAACAGATTTCAGCAGATTAAGTAACTAGTTTTCAGTAATTTTAGACCTCTAAGTAGATGAAAAGAGAACCTTGTATCTTAGAACTAATCAGTACCAGGAATTAACTAAATTAAATAATCTGCTATGATTAAACAGACTAAATCAAAAACGAGGGAGAGATAGATAGAATGGGTGGTCAAACAGGTAGACAGTAAGAGAGAAAGTGAAAAAAAAAAAAAGAAAGTGAATAAGAGAAAGAGAAGGAAAGAAAGAACACAATAAACTAAAAACTAGGTAGTAAACTAAAGTTTTTGGAAGGACTGCAGGGCTTCCCATGTATAGGTGAAATTCTAAATGAACCTTTTTCACTGATGCTAGGCCAAGAATAGAGGCTTACTGGAACATCAGTCACTGAAGAATAATTTAGGACATTTCCATGGGTTTTTTTAGGTATAAAATATATTTTAAGAATAGACACTTGACTCTAAATAATAGTTTGATAAAGTCAATAAAATAGCTTTCTGTGTACAATAAAAAGTTCTATAAAGTACTGCTAAGTTTACAGTTTATTAACTTTGTTGGAATCATTCAAACCAGGTACTATAGATTAGTAAATCAAAACATCAGAATATATTTCTCTACATATTATGAGATGGGAGAAACGCAGGTGCTGGTTTAAATCACTGCAATTGATTTTAGTCATTATGTATAGTCTGTAGAAATAGAAGATGATCTACATATTAAATATTTATGTCAGGAAGATGGTCTTCAGAGTGATTGTGTTAAATATCTGTTATAACATTTTTCTTATGTATTTTGAAAGTGAGTATAGGTCTCTATTTTTCCTATGGGGAAAAGAAAAAAGGAGAAAAAGAAAAAATATCCTTCTACTTCAACTTTTTCTTTTAAAATAAAAAGAAACTATTAATTACTATTGTCTCCATACACATCTATTATAAAAATGTTCTGAATGAAAAAAAGCGCAAATATTATCCTTTAACCATGTAATTTTGACTTTTTAGAAATACAGAGTAAATGCAAAAGGATTGCAAATGTTATGCAGAAATATCTTAAAAATCACTTTACTGATATATGACCAAAATTCAAAATGCATTTTTCCCTATATGTACTAATCCTGACATACTTTTTTACCTCCCTCATTCTTAATCCCTCTCTTCCAAGACAAATGATTATACTGCTATATTATCAATAGAAATATCATATTGTTGCATCTTGAGCTGTCCCTTCTTTTTCAAGAGACAAATAGCTCAGGACCTCAATGAGAAACAATGACTTCACATTTTATCAGATATTAAAACAAGTGGGTTTTTAAATATTTACTGATTTAAATTTTGAAATTATCCTTGAAATAAATAAGTAAAACTGCTCTGATTCATACTTAACCTCAAACTAGATCCTACCCCCATCTAAGGAAAATGCCCCATGACTTACATTGATGGGCATCTGATGTTATACCCTGTCCATTGTTTTTGATGGAATCTCACTGTGGTGTTGATACATTAAGTATAAATTATTAATTCCTGCTGCAAATACATTCTGACTCATTTACCCATCTGTCCTATGGACACAAAATATCATGGGGCATGTTGTTTGCTTTGCATGGCTGTCACTAGGCTACTGAACCTTACACCATTAACCCCTCATGTGTCTTAAACTCCAATTGCTCCTTTCCTCATTGACACCTTCACGAGAAGCACTGATGGTTTTGATCTTAGCTGAAGACATAAATCATATGAGTATAATCCCCAGGCCCAACCTCAGTACATATATAAAGGACACTTCAGAAACCTTTCATTTTAAAATGTAAAAAATAAATCTCACATTCTGTGAGCCAGGAATTATAGTTTTTTTTTATCTTTTAAGTTAAACAACTATTAATTTAATTCAACTTAATAAAGATTACCATTAAAGACTCTAGACCACAATATTCTTGTTTCTGTGGCTATATGATGAACACTCACTATTTAAAGACAAAAATATAAGAAGAATACAGATGTGTTTAAAAGACAAAATCAAAACTGCTGTATGAGTTAAAACTGATTATATAATAGGAAGACTATTTGCAGAACATTGAGCTTATGCAAATCTGATTTGATTTTTTTAAACTGATAATTAGAAACTGTGGTAATCCTACAGATGCTATATATTGATTTTTTTATAGGCTGGCAAAATGAGCTTGGGGTTCATCTACGGTAGTACAAAGAAAAGCATTATATTCCAAACCTTTATGATGCTTTGTAAGGAAAATTCAGAGGCTACTCATCATCAGCAATACATTTGTAAGCAGAAAGACTATCTTCTCGCTTGTTTTATGTAGCTAGTTACGATGAAGATTTATTGGAGAAAATAATTGCCTCTCTTTTTTTATTTTACCATGTTATAAAATTCACCAAATATGCAAAAGTCAAAACAGAACTAGCATGCGTATCAGTACAGTTCCCACTCCTTCCTAGTAAGCTTAATGAACCACTTATTGGATGCTTTAAATTTTGACTTCGTATTTAAGAACACAACTTTAATTCCTTGTGATTTGAAAGGAGAAGCAGAAGTCATAACCAAGAATTTTCTCTGAGTTTAGAGTTAACATCAAAATGTTTTTCTCTCATTCTCTCTGAAGCTTTGATGAGTTTTATTAAAATGTTTTATTTTAATAGCATACAACAATTTCCCCCCCCTCTTGTTAAAGAATATCAAGTGGCTTTATTTAAATAATAACTTTATTTCTCTTGTTTATATTTACCGCACACAAATGTTTGCAAACAAATGCTTACAATGTTCTAGGCACTGTGCAGCTGTAATGCAAATGACTGACACCAGAATTTAAGATCTGCTGCTTTGTGCCTATCATCATATTTTGCATGACTGTTTAAGGTGTTCTCTTTGGACTACTGGAAAGTGGCTCTTTAAATGACAAGATTATGTTGGAAGAAGGAATTACAAAAGTTTCTAATGAACATCCAGGAAGAAATACAAATTAATACATTGAGAAATAGAGAACTTTATTAAAAAGCTCTGTCACCAGCATCATTTTAGATCCTATTTCTGTCATATTTTTCTCAGTTTCCTATCATTTTCATGTCTTCTCTTCTGGGCTTGAAGGGATGTTTGAACCTGCACTTTTTGGCCTAATGACATAATCTGATGCAATTAACTATATTTCTTTCATGCTCTGTTCCTTTTTTTAATTTAAGGTTATTGGGCTATATCACTGTTAGCTGGGTCTCAGATAAATCAGTGTTCTGTGATTTATAGACAATATCTAGGATAAGTAAAAGCAATACAGAATTAAGTTTTGATAAATGATTATGTCTCTTCAAAGAAGGCAGGCAAATTTCTTACAATTTATACAGACATAGCAAGAGTTTCACATTTTAAGAGGAGAATTTAAACAGAATTTGAGGTAATTTTGATGAAATTATGGGTAATACGAATAATCTCTTTACATAGATGAATCCCTAAAATACAAAATAAGTAAGAAGTCAAAGCCTAAATCTGTGTCTACACTACCTCTTGTCCACTTTAAAACCATTACTCTGTGGTTGCCCACAACAGTCATGCTACATGTGCACACTCATGTGTATTTTTTTGGAATACATTAACTGAGGTCACACAAGGCTACATCTGGGAACACAACCTAGTTTTGTGCAACAGCTACAAGTACTACAAGTACAGCTACAAGCCACTATGCCTGTCAGAATTAATGTCCTAGGCTGATGTTTGTTGCTGTCTCATCTGCCATAATCAGAAGACGTTATTCCCCTCTCATAAATCTTATTCCTTGGCCCTCAAGCAAAAAAAACCTTTACTAAACCTCTGGCAAAGCACATGTGTTGCTGCTAGATAATACAACGCTTTAATCTGTGTAATGAACCTTTATTATACCCAAGGAGTATTCTTTACAGTGCTATTTGAAGACATTTTATGTACGTTTTTCTCCTTCCCAACCACATCTTCCAGCAAGTTACTTGTGTCATAGAGAGAAACAATTATTGAGATAAACTTCCTGTTTAAAACAAAATTGTGTCATCTGTGTCATAACCTGATACGAAACCAGTACAGGTCTCTTGCCACATTTCTGTTTGTAATGACAGATCTAAGTAATAAATGTTAAAGCTGTCTGAGAAATTATTCAGATGCCTGTAATGGCAGAGTGGCAGAATTTATGAGGTGAAAGCCAGAAGCAACTCCTGTGAGCTCGGGAACCACTTTCTACTTCAGATACTGTATTTTTCTGCCTTAATCAGTATAAGTAAGAACTCAAGTAAGTTTGCAGAGAACACTAAGTTGGATGGGAACATCAATCTGCTGCAGAGTAGGAAAAGCCCGCAGAGGAATCTGGACAAACTGGATTGATGGGCCAAGGACAACAGTATGGAGTTCAATAAGATGAAGTGCCAAGCCCTGTACTTTAATCACAACAACCCCGTGCAGTGCTACAGGTCTTGGGGAAGAATGGCTGGAAAGCTGCCTGGCAGAAAATGACCTGAGAATGCTGGTTGAGCCAGCAGCATGCTCAGGTAGCCAAGAAGGCCAATGACATCTTAGCCTGTATCAAAAATAGTGTGGACAGCAGGACCAGTGAAGTGTTTGTCCCTCTGTACTCACCATTGGTGAGGCTGCATCTTGAGTACTGTATTCAGTTCTGGCCCTTTCACTACAAGAAGGACATTGAGGGGGCTGGAGTAGGCCCAGAGAAGGCCAGTGAAGCTGGTAAAGGATCTAGAGAGTAAGTGATGCAAGGAGCAGCTGATGGAGCTGGAGTTGTTTAGCCTGGAGAAAAGGAGGCTCAAGAGAGACAAACTCACTGCAAACTCTCTACAACTACCCAGAAGGAGGTTGTAGTAATGTGGGGATCAGTCTCTTCTCCCAGGCAACTGGTGACAGCACAAGAGGAAATGGCATCAAGCTGCGCCAAGGGAGGTTCAGCTGGACATCAGCAAACATTTCTTCAATGACCGGATGTTTGAGAATTGGAATGGGCTGCCCAGGGAAGTAATGGAGTCACCATGCCTGGAATTGTTCAAGAAACAACTGGACATGGCACTTAGCGCTATGATTTAGTTGGCATGGTGGCGTTTGGTCAAAGGTTAGACTCAATGATCTTGGAGGTCTTTTCCAACCTAATTGATTCTATGATTCTATGAAATAGTTCAGACCTATAGCATGCCTAACCCTCACTAGATGTTAGTCGTGCTTCACATAAATTGACTACCAGGTTTTTTACATGACACAGAACATGACTTAAAACTTTGCAGAACTGAATTCTAATCCAAAACTTCATAACATTTGCAGTTTTCTCTTAAAATGTGCATGAAGGGATATATCATTAAAACCTAGATATTTTATTAGTACCATCCTGACTGTTTCTGCATCGTGCTTCATTTTCTTCTATTCCTTTTTATGCCTAAATTCTAGGGAAGGGTTTATTTTAACTCTGTTCCCACCAGTGGTGTTGCCTAATGCATCTCTGTCCATCATTACAGAAGATGAATGCCATGCACAGTTACTACAAATAGAAGGAAGCAATAGAAAAAACCATTTCAATTAAGCTTTAAATTAAGCTAANACAGAAGATGAATGCCATGCACAGATGCTTAGATACTCTACGGCCATGCCAAAGTCCATACGAGAAACCTGAAGCAGAATGACAGCTTGAACCTAGAGTTCCCAAAGCCAAGTCTGTGATCTCACTTTTCAGGTCGTCCTGTTTCCAAAATGTCAGAGTAGAGCTGACTGTGCTTTAACATTTCATGGTCCTATAAAAATATAGTTCAGATTTGGACTCAAAGAGAACAGACGTGTAAGAGAATGAGGAAAATGATGCCTATTATTTAGTTACTACAAATAGAAGGAAGCAATAGAAAAAACCATTTCAATTAAGCTTTAAATTAAGCTAAAAGGAGCCAAAAATTAAAAAAAAAAAAAAAAAGCATTTACATAGGAGGCAAAAGGTATACTTCTCTCTACATCCCAGACAAAACTGAAGACATTAAAAGAAATTCCATGGTTGGTGGGGTGAGAATGGCTGCTATATTGACATGGATTCTCTGCCAAGGAATATATTACAAAATTTGTGCTGTATATATAGCTGCTTGGAGATGTATTATTTAATTCAGTAATGAACTAGGGCTAGATTTTGCATGATAAATGCTATGGTAACAAATCCATGTTGTATGGAATAACTTTGTAGATTAAAGAGCTTTGCATTATGAGCATGCATTGCAGCTCATACAAATGAATGCTAACAAACATACACATAATCAACATTTCATGTATATGAGTCACATTCTTTGTAAACTTCCACCATCGGAAACATTTATATTCATTGCCACACACACACATAACATATGCATTAACATGCATGCAAATAAGATGCCTGCAAGCACATGTAAGAATATTCAGAGAAGGATTTTGGATTTTTGTGCTTTTCTATTCATTTTAAAGACTATCTTCTGTTATTTTGATGTATGTGAGTACAAAGACTAGGACTATGGAATATTGCACTGGAAGAAAAATTAAATGTGGGTGTTCGTGTAAATCATTCCAGATTAAATATTACTATTCCCACATTAAATATCTGCTTAGTCTGTTAAACTGCTTCACTAATCTAATTACAAGTAACTTTTTAAAATAGCTTTTGTAAATGGTAAAAAATAATTTTTAGAACTTGGGGTGATTTTCATACCTGACTTACTAAGGCAAAATATTGTTTTTCACAATAAAAATAAACAGATTTTTTTAAAATGGGAGTGCATAAAATGAAATTTCACACCAGAAAAGCTCCAAAATTTTCATTTTTTTTAAATTTCTCTCCAAAGAAAGAGAATAAAAGATATGCCCTACTATACTAGAAACCCTATCCCAGGGGGGAAGGATGGGGGAAAGAAAAAAAAGCTAACTCTACAACCAAATCACCAAATTTTTGTTCAATTTTTGGATCATATGTATGTATGCTTGGGGGTGGTGGTATATGATGAGACAAATACATTTCTTTGTGCAATCTTGATGCCTTTCTGCCTGGGTACCAACCATCCCTCCTTAAAAGTCAACCTGCAGTCCAAAGAGATGGCACTGCAAGGTGGGAGGATGGTGGGGATTGTTCACATGCAGTTGTCAGAGAACTTGGAGGAACCACTTCAGGATGTAGAAGGCTTTTCCAAAGGATTTTGCTGCCAAGAGGAAATCAGTGTCTGGATCTTCATTTAAACAATGTAAAACTAAGACTAGTGATGACTTGGTATCCTCATTCATGAAGTATAGTGAAACAAGCATGACAAGGATGGATCCAATCCCGTGTCAACAGCAACTCAGGCAAAAGGTGTGATTGCTGCAGGGCTTGGGCTCAGAAAAGATGTATTGCTCAGTATTGATTTCTGAATCACAATTCAGAAATTGTGTTGCTCAGTACTGTGGTGCCTGAAAGCCAAGTGCCTTCTCTGGACATGGAATTTGCAGTCCTGACTTAGGGTTCTAAAGTTTCCTCAGTATTAAATGGAGGAGAGCCAGACTCATTGACTGAGATTCAAAACAAATGGCATATTGACTACTGCAACACTTAAGGAGACACCAAAAAAGAGTATTTTTGTGACCATGGTTTTACAGTCACTTTGCTCTAGCATATCTCTGTGCATTTGTAAACAGAGGCAATACCCCTTATCCTCTTAAGGTTTACTCAATCCTTTTTCTTTGTAAAAGCACAAGTAAGTGTATGACCAAAGGAAGAAACTGATCCAGATGTAAAAAATATTTTTTCTTTTTTTTTCCTTTTTTTTTTTTGGTGTGAAATGCATGAACCCAAGCGCTGGCTGAGGTAGTGAGGAATTGAGGACACTGGTGATGAAAGCAAAACTATCCCCATCTGTCCAATGGAAATCAGAGTTTTTCTAAATAGCTTTATCACCTTCAAGACTCAGTTCAGCATAGAAATAAATTAATCATTCAGGATGAAATTCACCTTATCTAACTTCATCCAACTGGAAGTAAGACAGCTGGTCTGAGCTAATCATCTATGCTAATCATCTTCACCTTACAGCCACTGGAGGAAAAAAGCCCTTGCAGATGGTGTTTCATACTTTGTCTCTTATATTTCAGGATGGGATGAACTGACACTTGGAAGTGCATATTTCTATTGATTATTTAACTCGGGTTAAAGCCATAATGAAAGTGCAAATGCGACTATGCATATATGTTCAAAACCTGCATAAATTCAGCAACTCTAAATCAAATGTAAATAGTAGGGTAGAAAAGGTGGGGCCAATCTTTTAAGCACCATGTGGCTCAAGAGAACAAGCACAGTCACTTCTGAAATGCTGCAGCATTTTTCATGGCATTTGAGTCAGCTACAAAGATGCTACCACAGGTGTGCTTATGTACGGAGGTGTCAAATTTCTGATTGCAATATAGATATGTCCTGAGATTATAAATGTACTGCAAAACAAGATCTAGACACCTGTGATAGCTCTCAAATAATATAAGAAAGTCCAAGAAGGAAAGTTGGATTGGAGATATTGCTCACACTACTGAAGGAAGTATGACACACAAGCTTTCAGCTGCCAGGGATTTAAAAGCTTTTTGCTGGCCTAGCTTCACAAATTGTGCTCTTAATTATAAGCCTTTGTGTAGTACTTTCAGGTATGAAACAGATAATCCTTTGAGAAGTGCAATCTGTTCAAGAATGCTCTATATAAACTGCCCACTCAGTGAGCTGGAGGATAACAAAATCCTACAGCAAGCAAATGAACAACAAATAAAAGTAGAAAAATATTTATTTTGTCACTTAACTGAAGTGTTTTCCTAGTTAATTGTTTAGAATTTGGATATGTGCAATATATTTTGTGGTAAGTGCATAATTTCTCCTTAAAACAGAAGGAAACATCTCAACCGGAATTATGTTTGGCTCTCACGTTGCAGAAATTCCATGAGGTAACAAGAGCAGTGGAAAAAATCAATTTATTGTGGCTTCTACAGCTCTATGCAAGCTTTTTCTTTTGCTTCATTTAAACTGTCTTGAAACTGAAATAGGGGAGCCAGTTCACTACAAGTGGTCAACAGCTTTTCTGCTTGTTTATGTTATTTACCACAGGAGTACAATAAAGGTTCATGACCTACCTGACATAAATCAGATTACTAAAATGTTACATGTGTTTTCAACTGGAAAAGTTGCTGTTTGAGCTATTAATAGGTTTCTTCAGCTGAAATAAAGATGTGGACTGGAACAAATTGACTATCTGGGTAAAAGCCTTCTCTTGTGTGTGGATAGTTCACAGGCATAATAAAGAACCAGAGCTTAATACTGAGTGTATGAGGATGGTTTAGGCTTACTTTTAGATCAAGGAATATCTGTTCATTTCCATGGCCTGACAGAGACCTTGAAGTCTCTTCAGACATTTTCTTCATGCCTATTTGGAATCCTTTGAACTCCCTGTAAATCTCTTTTTTCTTAGGCTGATGTCACCAATTTAGGAAGGAAAACAACAGTGAAGCATAGCCTTATGTGAGAAGAATGATTTGCTACAGGACCCTCTATTTGCAAACCTGTATCTGAAAGAAGCAACAAGTTTATACAACTAGTTAAAGTACCTTAAAATTGTTATAGTTGAATCTTTGACAATGGTGTTCTCAGTGCCATGTACTTTAATTTTCACGTTTCTTTATGAGGAATATTAATAATAAATAGTTAAATTAAACATAGTATAATCAATGCATTGTAATCATTATACCTCCATACATATTTATATGAGGTAATTAAATTCTTCTTCATATTTGTTGGTTTATTTTTTTGTAGGAGCAATAGAACCTCATAAAAATTCACGTTAACTTTCAATGACTTTATGAAAAGAATTTGTCATACAACTTTGATGTGGTTTTATCGAGTCCTGTCATACTTAAATTCAGATTAACTTTAGCCTACTTTTGAAGATATAAAGTATCCCTAGGTAACGGAGCTAGTGTATTCTGCTATGGAAAAAGATTTGGAGTTATTGTGAACAATTCATTGTATCTGCTTGAAATTTTAGTCTTGGATACACTAATAAAAAGGGGAGGATGATAGACGCTGGCATCCACTCTTTGTGCCAAATTAATTAAGTTAATAATTAAGTTAAATTAAGTTAAATTATGAATTCTGGAAAAAAAGCTGCAACAAAACAAAGAAAACCAAAACAAAATAAAAACTTCTTACCTCAGTAGTTTAATCAAAGCTTTTAATTAAATTTTTGCTCTAAGAGCACATTAAACACAGCCTTTTACAAAGGTAAACAAGATTAGAATATGAAGAAAGGCTAGATTTAAAATATTTATAGTGATGATGAGCATATTTGCTCATTGTGAATTTTTACTATTAGTAAACCTGGGGAAAGAAAATTGTGTTTAGCCTAGAGGTCCAAGAACATAAAAACCCCTCATACATTGCTGAATTGTACCTTGGAAATTAAATGAATCGGACAAGTTATTGCCAGATGAAATGATGGGAATCAACATTCTCCTGCTCAAAAGTCATGTAGTTTCTATCACCCTGTAGAATGTTCCCAAAAGCCAGCATGTTAAAAATATTTCCCAGGAACTTGAAAAACAAGCAAGAGAGAACAAGCAAGTTAGAACCCCTGACCTGCCTACTTTTTTTTTCCAAACTACAGAGATGTTTGTCCACCAGTCCTTGCAACCCAAAGCACACTTACTGTTTTGCATCAAGCAGCCTCTGCCCCTAATTTGGTCTTACCTTCTTTTGTTGTTCCCAAAGATGACTTTTCAAAAATTTACTAGGTGAGATTCCAAATGAAGACTCCTGGAGCTATAAGGAAAGCAGTAATAATCATAGACCCACTTCTTAGAGAATGGCAACTCAGCCAGATAAACCACAGTCTGCATGACAGTTACTTTCTTTTATAACTTGACATTATTCATAAAGAAACAAAGATAGTTTTATTAGGATGGTAATTTTTCTATTGTTCTCTTTGTTGATGATAAAGAATAAAATTAAGAAAACATGTATCTTAAAGGAAGATTTTCTATACATACATTTTATACTCATAGGCTAAAATTCTATCTTTAAGCCCTAGTGGTTTAAAAAGTTTTCATTGTTTAAATCTTTATACCATAAATCTATTTTACTGTTACTATAAATTCTATTTAATTATTAATTCCATGAAGAACTGATAACTTCTAGTCCACCATAATGCAATCCTTTCATCTCCAAATAGTGTAAAGAAGGTAATATACCACTCTTGAAAATCTTTCTTTAATCCTTTTTTCTTTTAGAATACAGAGCCATGAAGATTTATCACAGTTCCATAGATTTCAAAAGAAGACTACAGCTTTGTGATGTCAATCCATGGAACCGTAAAGATGCTACTTTGCCAGAGCTATATTGTACTTCTAAAATGGAATGAGGAAATTGATTTGCGGTGAAATACATCTTATTACCCAATTACCATATCAGGCAAGCAAAGTCGTTGTTCTAATTTTTTTCTCATATCAGTTTTTAATCACTAAACTAGTTTCAATAATGTAAGTTTGAGTATTCCATAGTTTTATTTTCATACACCTAAAGTATAAGATATTTTTCCCCTGATTTCCATTGTAAATGTATTTTTCTTCACAAAACATATTTGTATCCAGTTGTGACTGTTCAAAATGATGAATTCTTCATTTTTTGCCTCAGAAATAATATGTATTTTAAAAATTCCAAGTTCTTAGTGCTTTATCAGGCTAATATTCATTTATCGAGCAACATTCTTGCCACTTTTATTTCCAAATACTGTGACTGGCTTTTGACTGTTCCACAGTTACATGGATGTGGAACAATGACGATACCAACATGCATTCAAAGGACTTTGCTATCCCAGAATCAATAACTACTGTATTGCAGTTTCACATTTACTTGTGTGCAACAAAAAGAGACCTCTTCAAAAACCCCAAACAAACCAAAAACACAAAAGGAAAAGTAACCACACATCAATATACATTGCATGCCAAACATATTTTCAAAAATGACTAAAAGAAAAGAAATCAAGTGTGTACACCTGAAGAAAGACTGCTCACTTAAATAAGCTTAGGTGAGATGCAAGCTCCTTTCAAAGATGAGTTATCTGCCTTAGACGACTAAGCTCATATAATGTCAGGTAACACAGAAGATTGTTGCTCTTTGGAAATTCCTATGTCATCCATGAAACAACAGATCCCTGTAAGAACGTGAGCAGAATTATCTGGCTCTGTTGTTGATACAGATAAATTTATTGCTGTTGAGACAAGGCTTACAGAAATGTCACTCCAATACCTTCGAGCTGCAGATTTCTTAAAAAAAAAAATAAAATCAACCTACAGACATCAAAACCAGATAGTGTCTCTTTTTCTTCTCAGCGTGGTAAGTCTCTCCTTCTCTCTGTCTCTCCCTCTCTGTGGAAGACCGCCTTGCTCATACAGTTCCGATGCAGTGGAGCATGGAGTCATAAGATGCTTATTCCTGAATTTAAATGGAGTGTAACGATAGTGATTCTCCGCAAAAATAAGCGCAAAGGTCCCGATCGGGTTCGGGCCACCTTAAATGTCATCACAGGGTGAATTAAAAAATATTTGGCATTTCCATGGTCAGCTTCGGTGCGCATCTTCCCAGTTGCAGCTGATGTGACCAGCTGGGTACTGCGCAGTGCTCCACACAAGCACACACACATAGACACACATATAGACACAGACGCACGTACGACTTCCTTACATGCTGAAGGAAACTCCTCCCACGCTCTATTCCTAAATGGCTCTTTTATACATATTAACCCTGTGAAACGCTGCAGGACTTTGCTATTCACCTCCCAGATAATAAACTATCCGTTTGCAAGCCTGTCACACAGTTCACAGATCAAAGAATCAAGGTGTCACCAGCCTTCTTTAGTATAGATATCACTAGTTCTTTACTGCCTAGTTATGCTTGCACAGCCCTTAGACATTTTTTGTCCTGAGGTTACTACCCCATTCAAGTACTCTATTTTCCTTTTCATTGCATCCTTGCCACAGGCTTGCTGGCTGAAAAAATATCCCACAAAAAATGTGACAGTGTTGCCCTTCTCCCCATTCCTCCCATCTTTCCTGTCTACTTTTGTATATAGTCGGTTTTCCTGTTAAAAGAGAAGAAAGAAAAAAGGGAAAAAAAGAGAGAAAGCAAGGATAATTATAAATGTCAGATTAAAATGTGATAAGCGGATCTTTATTTAAAAAAAAAAATTCTAGAGAGGCTTACTCTGTTTTACTGATTTTACTGTATGTTCAATAGCGTTTAGGATATAATCTGGATTCCATGTCTTTCTGAAAAATAAAAAAAGTAGGGAGGAGGACATCCGGACAGGAAGATAGGGAGCCTGATTGGGGATAAGATTTACACTTCTTTAGTAGAACAAAGTCCCTCGCTTTTCTGGCTGTGTATTTTTGTGTTCTTTGTATTTGGTCGCCATCCTTTACTTAGAAAGCAAGTATGATGAACAAGTTCTTGTACAACTCTTTCTGCCAAGATAGTGCCTGTGCCAGTAATTTATGAGTAATGGGCTACAGCTGTGATCTCCAGCTCTTAGGCTGTTTTGGTATTTCAGTAATTACAACAGTTTCATTAACATTTAAAGGGAACAGTCAGCTCAGTATCAGTAAGGGACTATTTTGTACAGCATGGATCCACTTTACATTTGCATTTGACATTTGATAATCTTTACACATAAGCTCTGAGCCACAGAAATGAGATATCACACACAGGAAAAATTAACCTAGTATTCTTAGTAAATCTGTGAAATTGCAGAATAAATGTCCAAGACTGGTAGTGTTATGAAGTATACCTGTTCCCAGTCTTATATCCATTTGAAACATGATACATCGCTTTTATATCTTTATTTTGTTCATGTGACATTTCTGGACATTTAAAAGACATAGAAGCAGGAAGCTGGAGAATTAAAAAATAATCAACAGGTCAGATATGTGTATATATTGTCCATGTTTATTTAATAAAATCAGACACATATCTGAGACTTCAACTTTATTTTATAGCAGTCTTCATTTTAGGCTATCATTGTCTTTAGCAACTGCATCACTATCTTGCACAGCTAAGTCAAGTAACTAGACTCAACAAGGAAGCATCATTGGTATCAGCATAGAAGTAATAGAGGGTAAGCAGGAAGCAGCAAATAAAATTCAGTGTAAACAGGTTTAAGTTAATGAATATGGGAATAAACAGTCATAAATTCTGCATACCCCATGAACTTCAGAACTAGTTTGGTCTATAAAAATGCTAGCTCAGTGTTCAGAAGCAGTGAGAAGAAGAAAATTTTTCAGAACTACTGGAAAAAGAGTAAGGAACAAAGCATAAAATATTTAATTTTTATTCTAAATTAAATATTTAATCTAATTCTATAAACCCATAGTTTTCCCATATCCTACACACTCTGTACTTCTGATCCCCTACAGCTGAGGAATATGGAAGAAATTAAGAGGGATCAATGGAAGGTGACTAAAGAAATCAAATTCACACAGCAGTTTCCTTAAGAGAAAGGATCAAATAGATGCAGACTACTCATCCTAGGGAACTAGAAGAATGATAAAATAGAGATGTTTGCAGTGATGACTGACCTTGCAGACAAATTGGGTGACCAGGTCTAAAATAAACAAGATAGTATACCTCATCCTTCATCCTTCATCCTTTAAGTTCAACTTAAAAATTTCTTGCCACAGGATGTGTGGATACAAAAGCCTTTTATGTGTTCAAAACCAAGGTACTCAGAAAATAAAATTACCTGTGGCAACCTAACCATTTTCTAGGTTGCTTGGTAGCTGATTATATTGAGCACATTTGAGAACGTTACTCAAGCAGTTTCAAACCAACTAAGAGGAACTGCTAGTAAGAAGCAGATCTTATGGAGGTGGACTAACGCATTTCAATGCCAACTTCCCCCTTTTCACCATAAGACACACCTGTGCAGTCACAAGAAGTATGGTCAAACAGTGGTCATATCCCTAGAGGGAACTATGGACCACCAAGGACCCCAAAGAACCCCCCAACTCTTTTTGGGAACTCTTCATCAGAAAACTGTGCATATCTCATAGAGTTATATCAGACATAAGCATTCCCTCCCTGGGGAGGGATCTAGGCATTTGTACATTAACTGGAAGGTATATAACCCAATAAACTCCTTGTTTTGTGAGTCCCCACCCTCAGTGGATCAAGACTGCAACCATTACTCCTACCACTGACATCAAAATTCCAACAATCAAGTCTCATCACTGAATCCATGACATCTTTCCACCATCTGCTCTTGTTGGTTCCTTCTCTCTTTGTCTTGTAAAATTTCTTTGTAATATATTTACACTTCTATAGCAAAGAATCAATAAATATTGGTATTGCTGCTATTAAAAATTTTTAAAATATGCCTCTTATATACCCCAGTCATGCAGTCTTGTTTCATTCTAATTCATCCCAAGGGATTTATTAACAGGAACCTCATTTACCCTGCCTCAGAGGCAGGTCATAATATTATGTTTTTATGAGTTGAAGAATACCTCCCCTCTAGCTGAGGAAATTTCTAAGTAGTGATTTGCTGGCAGAATATTCTGGAGGACATTCCAGAATTCCACTATAATCCCTTAATTATTTAAATATTCTTTCCTGAGAATCTACTATTGGCTACTGTCAAAAATAATACGGATACTGAGAAGATGGTTAGTTAATCTGACCAAACTGTTCTTCTTAAATAATCTTGTCAATGCCCTGAAGGACCAAGAAAACATATTGAGCCTTTACCGGCAATCCAAATGGAGGTTCCTGTTCCTTCCTATGTTTCTTTGACATCAAGAAAACTGCTTCACAAAACAGCTTCAGAATGTGTGAAAGACAAAATAGTAAATTTGTATTATATTCTATGATCTTAGAAATAAAAACTATACTCTAAAAGACTTCTTACTGAAGCCTGATGAAAATGTCAAGGCCAACCAATGTCAAAATACCAAGTGTATAATAGGCGAGAATGGTTTGAAACAGTGTCGTGTCCCACCAGATTTAGCCTTTAAGAAGTCAATACAAGAAGCAATCTGGTAGCTCAGTTTAATACAAGCTTAAATCACATAAATATCATTCTCAAAACAGGGAGGAAACTTAAGAAGTGAAATATTGCCCTGTGCTGTATCTTTGTAGTGCATCCATTTAAAAAATGTGTATTTCCTGTAGGAGTCATAGCTAGTAGAGATCTGGCAAGATTCTTGCTGTCAGTGGAGCTTTGAAAATTTGGACTGATTTGACCTGAGTTTTTCTTTAAAATAACTTTGATTTTCAAATTAATAAGTCATAATTTATTACTGTTCTCTGATACTAACTGAACATTTCCTATTTTCACAGTCAGTGAAACAAAGGAACGGTCCTTTCTGTGTAATAAACCCTAAGTATTTCTTGAAATGTAATTCTAGTAGCATTAAAGTCCACAAGTTGTGGAATATATATTTTAGTGCAATCATCAGTCCAATATCATGATGCTATTTCACAAATATGTTTACATAACAAAAAAATATAAAACAAAACTGAAGACACTGTTCTAGATCTTTCTAGCAAATAGAGATATTTAAAAAGTGTAAGCATCAGGACAGATTTGGGATTGCAAAAAGATTAACATCAAATTAGTGGTCATCTATGGGTGCCGTCTTTTGGTATGTGCGTCCCTGTGCTGATACATGCTGGGCAACTCTATTAGCTGAAAATGGTGTACTAAAATTTCATACAGAAATAAAGGAATTCTGAACATAAAAAGCCATTCTAGTAATGCAAGTTAAATTATTTTTTCATTCCTTTATGGTACTAATAAGAGTTTCTCAACATTATAAGGTCTGAGCTGTAATTAATTTCTGGATTTAGAATTTCTAATAAATTCTGTTGCTTGTGGTCTTTGTGCAGCTGATTTGCTATTCTCATAAAGTCTTTTTTAGAGAGGTGTGAAAAACAGGACTTTGTTTGTCTTGACACAAGGGCAATTGAGCTCCAATCTCAGCCAGATAATTTGATCTGAAAACTAAAACACTCTGTTGAATATATGTTGCATGGACACTAAAGTACAGCATCAGCCTAGAAACAAGGTGTTCACATTTCTATGCATTTTAAACAGGTTCTGAATTCTAGTCTTAATTGTCATTGATTGAAAAACGAAGTTACACAAGCTATATATATCACTATGGTGTCATAGAATGCCTTTATATATTTTTATATATTTTCCAGGTGAATACAATACAAAAAATTAATGAATAAATGTGTAATGTTCTACACATGTGATTAACATGTGAGACCAGATTTCTGACTGGAACACAAAATGGTAACAGATACTGTCGTGTCAGAATTTCTTTACAAAGTAGACATGAGGTTTTAAAACTGCAGCAGAAAAAAAGAGCCATGCAATTTTTCTGCAGCAGAAACGTTTTTCTCTGTTCTCCTTCTAAAAAGATACTAGGAATTCTCAGCACAAGCTGAAGATTTGTTACAGAGCTGTCATAGCATCCAACTAAGGCAAATAGCTGATGTGTTTATCTGGGACCCTAGACATTGTGAGCTCTCCTGTTATTGGAGAAAGAAAGTCACCACGTCCCTTGGTGGCATTTGGTTTGCGGCTTCTCCCATGATTCTCACCAGTGTTAAGTGAGGTGGTTTGTTCTCAGATGAAGGATGTTATAAGCTAAGTTGCTAACCATTGAACCAGAAGCGAGGAAAGGCAGAGGAAGCAGCAAATAACTCGATACCACCAGACTACAGTGAGTGTTGAAGCCTGCCAGTGTAAAGGTTTCTCACCTTCTGCCTTCCTGGAAGGAAATCAAACACAGACACCACCAGGAGTGCAATGTAGGAGAGAAACACCCACACAACAAGCTATAAGTTTCAGCTGGAAAATGACAGTTGCAGTCATGTGTGCACGTGTTTGTGACCATTTTCAATGCAGGCCACTTCCCAGTGGACTGGCACCTGGTTTTTTTGAATGTGCCCCTTAGTTTCCACTGTGGGAATCTGAGATGTTAGCCTAAGTCTGTTAAGGTGCAATAGAGATCTCACACAAGCAATTTAATCTTAACTGGTCCCATAAATCCAGTAATCCACCTAAAGTATCAAGACATGCAGCCTGGTTCATCTCAGCAATCTAATCACTCTTGGACTCAGTGGAGGTTTTTGAAATCTCAGGCAAGGTACCCTCATCTGGGGGCATTAATTGTGGGAACAGTCCTGTAGCTACAGCTGGCTACACATGCAGTCTAGACCTACCTTTAGTTTCTCTTCTTAATCAGGAATTAATTCAAGAGATGCAGCTGCAGTGCATTTGCAGTGTAGTAAAACAGGTAGTAAAACCATTATATATTAAGCAAGTACAGAAGAAAATCCACAGCGGATCACTGAGCATTTCACATCATTTGATAAATCTCAGATAGCATGCACCACTATGTCTATGTTGCAGAATAGAATAATTACAAGAATTCTATCAGAAATTAGTAAAGCACTAATATTCTGAAGAGGTGATGTGTGATCATTTTTAGAACAACAGCAAAAAAATTAGACTTTCATCCTAGAGTGCTGTTGTAAATATTCCTCCTTTTCCCCCCCTCTTTTGGAGTTGAAATATTTAATAATTTTTTATTAAAATTTTTTCACATTAGTCTTTTAAAATACCTTCCTGAAAAATAATTTAAGGCATTCTGAAATAGCTCTAAATTTTCAGTTAAAAAATGCAATTAATTAACTTTTGCTACATGGAAAAAAACCTGTATAAGCTAAAAGCTCAAAATTGTCTATTTTAGATAAACAAACATATTGCTTGCTATTAATATTTTTGTTTTGGTTTAACAGAATATTTTTTTCTAATCCAAAACTAATTTACTTGGATTTTTTTTCTGTTTAATATTAGAAACAATGAAAACATAGTTATTCATGAGTGTTTTTTCATTCAGAACTTAAAATTCTGTTCTTGCTCTGCTGCAGGCTCCAGATGTATAATTCTGGAAGGTATGCAGAATGCCCTCGATGCTAATGGATCTCATAAAGATGGTCTTCGGTTGTCAAATAAAGATAAAATTGTAGGAGCAATAAAGGTTTTGGGGGTTTTTTTGCTGGTATTTTCCCCCTTATTGACATTTTTTAAAACAATACACCAAACAACATTTTTTAAAAATTAAAATCAAGGATCAGTGTCAGAGAACTCTCTCAGTAATGTTATATATAAGTCTAGTAGGCTTAGGAAATGATCCCTTTCAAATGTGCTTGGAAGGTAACATATTCTGTATTTGCATTGTTAATTTGTTAATGAACCAAAATTTTTTCTAACACGTGGTAATTTATTGAGGTAACCATATTTTGTTAGTAGATGAAGACATATGTATTGTTTGCATGAAAGTTACTACATTATCAGTTGTTGTGAGAGGAACAAATATATGAACAGAGTGTACTGTTCTAAACTGAAAGAGAGTAGATTCTAAACATAGTCTATTTAAAGCTGAATCCCCCTTGTCCTATCACTACAGGCTCTTGCCAGAAGTCCCTCTCCAGCTCCCTTTTAGGTGTTGAAAGGCTACTATAAGGTCTCCCTGGGACCTTTCTTATCCAGGCTGAACGATCCCAAGTCTTAGCCTGTGTTCATAGGAGAGGTGTTGCTACCTTTGTGGCCCTCCTCTGGACTGGTTCGAACAAATCTGTGTCCTTCTTGTGCTGAGAACCCCAGACCTGGATGCAGCACTCCAGGTGGGGTCTCATAAGAACAGAGTAGAAGGGCAAAATCTCCTTCCTTTGACCTGCTGGCCACACTTCTTTTAGTGCAGCCCAGGTTGTGGTTGGCCTTCTGGGCTGCAAGCACACATTGCCAGCTCATCTTGAGCATCTTGACAGCGCAAAGCATTTTTCTGTTTTTGTTGTTTGTTTAATCAATTTAAGCACCAGTGGGAATCTCATGGAACATTTCCCCGAATAGGTTTCTTGGACAGATCAAAGTTGCCATTATCAAAGAAAATAAGACTTGCTATACTGGATTTGACCCTACATTTGTTCATTCTTGCCTTGGGCAGCAGATTCATAGTTCAGAAAAGAATGAAACCCTTAAGTGCATTTTGCCTGTTGAGAAAAGGTGAAAGAACAGAAAACCGTTTGGAAAGGTACTTTCCCAGACTTCTGCTTGAAGACTAATGAATGTTATATTGACTCTCTTCACAAAGCTACACATTTTACATCATTAAAATGAATAAAATTTTTTTTTAAAAAAATCTTATACAGTAAACTATCATCTATGTCATAAATAACGTCTGACTTTGTGAAATATCAATTCCACGGGTTAAATATATGCATTCAAAAGTAAATTTGATTCCTCTTTCAAGTGTACAGCTCTTTAATTGTTTATCAGCTTGTATTTATTCTCATTACAAGTTCTACCCTACTAGATAACTAAATCTTACTTTCCTATAAAGTCTGTACATTGCATTTGTTGCAGTCAAAATTATACATTCCCTGATGAATTTAGCAGAATGCTGAAACAAAGTTATAAGGAATAACTCATCATCTTTCTATCCAAATGACTGAAAGGACAGAAATTGACAACTATACCTGGATAAGAGAAAAAAAATTAATTCTAATTTTTCAAGCACAAAATAGCATTAAATAAACAAATAAAACAAAACAACAAAAAAAGAAAACACAGCCAAAGCCCTAATGTCTGAAAGTCAAATGTTCTATCTTTTGTCCTTCTTGTAGTGAAATTAATATGTTATAAGTAAATAAGGAAGTAGATTCATTTTCATTCCTCACTACATAGCTGTTTATATCCAATACCAAATTTTCTATCTGCTGAAATGGATAAAGAGAAAGTTCATTATCACATCAGGTCTAACAAAATAAACTTCTCTACAAACTAATGCTACTACAATTTGAAACTCTTCTCGCTGATGTAACAGACTGCCAGGATTTGATTAGCAACAGCAAGGGCTGGGTTCAATTTCTAGGGGTCACATCAAATTGAGCCCCCATCTAAAAACCTAAGAAAATTAAATTAAACTGTCTGGGTGCTCAGTGAGCTGTACTTCTCCACTCTCAAATGATGAATCAACTGGCTTAATGAAACAGTAAGGTGTTGAAGGGAGTGAAAAAGGTGGAAAACAGGTATATAAATAGCACAGCAAACTAGTTGACTATCTCTTTGCCAAACATGAGATAGCACTCTCTTTTGATGAGAGAAATATTGTGGTAGCTGATGTCCTTGAAACCTTCTCCCATAACACCCAACCATTTACTGGGTTTGCCAGATTTGCTGGTTGCATCACCTATGCTGGCAGGTAGTCATAGCTCAGCTATTATCCAGCTGTCTCAGTCCTGCGAGATGTGCGCTGGCCACTCCTGCTTTTCTTCTGCAGTGCTTTCTGCTCTGTACGAGGAGGATATAGCACATAGAGTGTGATGCCTTCACAAACCATCTGAGGCTAATGGCTTGGGAACTAGAACACTTTTCGGGAAGATGGGGGAAGTATATTTGGAAATTCATAGCCAGAGGTAGATATCAAACTCAGGCCTCCCATGTTCAGGGTATTTGTTGATGCTATTCAGTTGTCAATTGTACAGAAGTAGCAGTCATATCCTACTTTCCCAGTTGTAAAAGTAGTGAGGAAGGAACTCCGCTTGGGAAGGTTTAGGGCTATGGCCAACAGTCATCAGGGAAGGTTCTCCTTTGCCTTGAGTAGTGCAACCAAGCACTCATTTCCAGCCTTTTGTGTTTGCCAGCTTTCAGGAGCTCTCGGTGAATTCTTCACTGTTCTGGTTCTTAGGATTTCTAGTGTAAGGTACCAACTTTCTTCAGGCAACACACAAGTAACAAAAGCATCTAATGCAGAGTCTGGATGCCACCTTCAGTACCAGAAACCAAGAAGCTTACACTGCAAAGACTAGCATGAAGCCCCTTTGTAGAACTAACCTTAGGTTCAGATCATTTATGGAGCCCTACTAATCCCAAATCCTTAAAAGAGCTTCTAATCTGCTCAGTCAGTAGTGTATTGAATTCTTTCATCTGAAGGCAGTAAACTCCATAGGCAATTACTAGCTCAGGGAGGTATTTATCTCCTTTATCAATGAAGATATGAAATGTTAATGAACAATATGTGAAATAGCCATTTGAAATCAGTAGGTCATTGTGAGAAAATAGCTTCCAACCCACACCTTTATAGAAAAGGAAACCAATGCACCCTGAGTGATTCTGGCAACTAATCAAATATGTCCCACATGCTATAGTAAGACCTATAGCAAGATCTCTATTTAATAAGGCCACACATTGAAAGGCAATATCAGCTTTATTCTAGGTGGCAGCTGTATTTATCAAAGCCAAAGTCTGCAGAGTCAGAAACTACTTTTATTCTGCAAAAGCAATTATTCATTTATTCATTTGGGTCCTGACTATATTTTATCACTAACACATTTGGCTGCATGAAATGTGATAGTTGGGTTGAAAGCATTCTAAAGTGCTGGCAAAGAATTCCCAACTATTAATGCTTCTTCAAAGCATTGCCTAATCTTACCATGCCTTTAAAATTTTAATAATAAATATGATGGCTGTATTAGAAATCTAACAAAACCCCTCCAATCTGTGGCACATTCAGAAAATTAAGGGTCTTATCATTAAAGCTGTTTGATACTGGTTCCTTCTCTGACCTCTACAAAAGTGAAGCTTTTTTCATGGGAGTAAAGCCTGCCATGTTAAATAGAACAAATAAATATTATTACTATCTCATTTCTATATGCCTTTCTCCATCAGATTAAAATATTATCTACATATTTTATTTTTTTTTCCTAGCTAGTCCCTCAGTGAGTGAGACACCTAGTTAGAGATATCTGAGCTATAGTTTTTTATGTCTAAATTAAACCTCCTTGACTTCTTTCATGGTCATTGAATAGATGCAGTGAAATATAGTACTTCTAGTTGTGGGTGTTCTCATCCTAAAGAAGTTGCCTTCGGTATGATAGGTGAATTGAAAATGTGATGTGATCCAAAAGGGATATGTACAAAATTCTGTAAGTATGATTAAACAGAAGAGAAGTTAAGGAACCACTGTATAAATACATAGAAAAGGTACAGCAATTAAAATGAATTTTTAAACAAAAATTATTTCAGTACCTAGCACCAACTCAAATTTTCAAAAAAATACAAGAAAAAAACTGCTTTCTATTTGAAACCTTGAATAAAAAAGGGCTTCTCTAATGTCTCTCTGAGATTAAAGAATTATCAAGTCAGATGAGCATTTGTAGGAGGTGCAACAGGACATGACCAGTCTCCTACAGGGATTGAAAGTCTGGTCCTTACGGTGCTGTGCATGTTCCGGTGAAGAAGAAATATTTGAAAAAGATCAATGGAAAACCAAAAACCAAAGAAATTTCTACTGAGCATATGAGAATGCTAAAATACCAATTTGCAAATAGGAGATATTTTCAGATGGATGGCAAAAAAATATATCCATGATCATAAAAATACAACTGTCTAAATTTCAAGATTGATTGTGTTGTTGTAAGAAAAAGTTGCTAGAATATTTTCACGTGACTAAAAAAATTTTACTTTCCGAGGTTAGAATTGGGACTACTGAGACTGGTTTGGGCAAAATTTAAAGCTTGAAGGTCTCTCCAAATTTAATCTTAAACAGCTGAATTTTAGCAAACCTATAAAGTGAAACTATGTAAGAATGGGGAACTTTTTATAGTCTTGATAGAAGATTTACCAGCACCATTAATAAATCACAATTTTACAGGTTATGGCAATTTTAATATTTTTTTTTAATTTTTGTAGCATTAAAGTATTTCTCTCTAGACTGTATATGAGTAATTTTTAAAATATGCATCCTAGTTTTGCCAATCATCTTGTCCTGTGAAACTGGGATCAACTCTGATGTAGTGAGTAGTGGCCTTAATTTTTGTTTACAGTGCTGTAGTCAGAGCTCAATCTGCAGGGAATAAATATCCTGTAGACACCAAAGAGAGAAAAAAAAGAAAAAAAAGGCAAGAGGGGAATTCCACACACTTATAAATATCTCTGAAAACAAGTGATGATGTAGGGAGCAACTGAAAATATAACACTTTCTTTTAGTATGAATGAAATTCACTCAGAGTTCATGGACAAATAATGAGGTTCTGGATGAAGGTTCTGGAAGAAAAGAAAAGGCAAAATATAGCCTTACCTTGAAAATAGAGACAAGGAAAGGCCAAGATATTGAAAACCTAGGCAGCTTTATTTTAATTCTTCAGAAAACAGGGAGATGGTAAAGTGCCTGGATGAAAACACAGCAAGCAACATTCAAAATCAAGTTTTTCAAGTATAAATCATGTCAAGCCTCTCAACTTTCCTTGCAGAAGAGGGTAACAGGCCATGTTATAGATATAAACATATCTATATCTTTATCTATAACAGGCTATGCTATAGATAGAGGAGGAGAAGAATTAAATATATATATATATATATACACACACACACATATATTGACTTCAGTAAGACTTTGCTGTACAAGACCACTTACAAACTTACTGTGAAAACATGGATTAGATAACAGAAATAGAAAACTGAGTAGAAGCCTGTATTAAGAGCATGGTTATCAAGGACACACTCTTAAAACAGAAGGATGTAGCAAATGTATCTGTTTAGGTCCAGTAGGTCCTGAATAACACAGTATTTCCACTAACAGCCTGGAAAATGGAATCAAGAGCTTGATAATGACATCTGTGGAGAGCACCAGGCTCTGTCTGGCTGTAAGCAGATTGGGGAACAGATTTCGAACTCAAAGCAACTGTGACACACAGGTTTCACTCCACCGAAGGCAGGTGCAAGTTCTTCCACTTTAGGCAAGAGTAATGAACTAAATGAACCTGAGTGGGCAAGAGCTGGAAGAGAGGGCAGACAGCCAGACATGAACAAGAGGTGAAAAATGTGAATGTAACTTCTGACACTTTAGCAAAGGTGTAATCCATGAGACAGGTGGAATAGCTTGTTCCGAACCTGTAAGAGTTGTTAAAACCTCACTAGTTCGCAGAAGATATTGACTCACCAGAAAAAGATCTGGAGACTGGCAATGACCAGGAGTCTGAAAAGGTGATTTACAAGAAAGATGGAGAGATCTGGAATAATGTAATTTTACTATTTTAGAAAAAATTTCCCACATTCATGTTTAAATTTGGTCTTTTATATGAATAATTTTGGCAGCTATGGAGAGGGCATTTTTAATAGCATGAACTACTACAATTATTGTTTTATGGTTAGCTTTTTTTGCTTTTCTTTGTAGTAGACACTTTTTAGTTGTGGCAAAATATGTGAACACTCTGTCACAAAAGATAAAACAAAAATGGCAAGCATATAGACTGAGGTATGTTTTCACATCTCATAATTGTTAACTATGACTTTTTTGATAGACTGAGATCCACAATGCTGGGAAATGACTTTATTTTACTTTTTAGAAAACATGGCCAAGTTCTTAGTTTCTTTGGTTAGGATAAACTCCTGTAGATCCATTGCCCTAATGTACTAGAAAAAACCAAGATAAATAACAGGTTTTCATTCCTGAATTGTCCTTGCTTGTCCGTGGAATACCTATAGGTGTGAGGAAAAAGCTTTATATAATTAAGATCCTTGTAAATTTTTGTTTTAAGAGATAATATAAAATTAAGGATACTGAGGTAAGCATACAGAAGGAACCATTGAACTATATTTAGGATCTGGTAGCTTAGAAGAATGTGATGCTACTCCTGAAGATGTAATTTTCAAATTATTACCACTAAATTATTGCCCCTCTAGGAATTACAGAAAGGATCTGGAACACTAGGTACAGGTCTATTTCACCTTGTGCAGACCCTTGAAGGTCTTGGCTCTTTCATTGATACTTTGGCAGATTTTGTTATGCCAATAAAATGTTGCTGCTTGAGTTGAACTGAGACATGGACTTTGCCTTCCATGAAGGATTAAACAAGTATAGAACATTTATGAAGACACCCAGTGTGCTACTGGAGCCCAGCTGCGCTGGAGGTTTCCTAAATATTCTGGACCATCTGGTATTCAGGAGCAGGCCTGAGGAAGAAGCAGTAGGTCATATGCTATTCCAGTGTGGTTGCAATTCCGTTCTATAGATGATTTTGCCTGATGATGTTTCAGCTGTAGGAAGAGAATGCGGTTAAACAGATATTCCCAGAATTACATTGATTCGTATATGTCCCGTATATGTCCTCAGGTCTGGACCTGAGGATGGATTGTGAGTTCTGTAGGACTAGCCCAATTTAAATTTGGTTCCCCAAGAAGACTTAAGAAAAAGTCCTAGTAATTTAATTTCTGGTTTGAAGTATAGAGCTTGAGTAAAAAAAACAACAAAAAACCCCCAACAAACAACCTTACCATTTATTAAAGTTGTTTATAAGTCCCCCTAATTTCCATAAATTATAAAATTCTAAAGAGACAGAGAGCAAATGCAATTGCCATAGGCCATCAAGTGCTCTGAATTCAACACACTAAATCTTAATAGGTGTGAAAAACATGCAACTTTCTAGCAGAGTAGAATATATTGTAAAATCAGTAGTCACATTTTTTAATGCATAAGCTATTAAATCCTTTATCTTATAGGTGTTTTTTGAAAACAGTGACTGTGACTTTCTCTGCACCGAATAAGTTAATCATCCTAATCTGATGGTTGTTCTGATCCGCTGAGAAGACGACTAGATTAATAAAATCACTCCTCCAATGCTTCCGAGTTACACTTTCAATCCATCTGATTTTAGGGTTCAAATAAGAGAAAGCACAGCGCTCCAAATAAACACAGCTGAATGTTTCTCTGAAAGTCCTTTGGTGTCCACTAAGTTTTTCAATGATTCTTACAATTAGCACCCATACAGGAAAGAAAAGAAGCACTGTGATTTCTGTTTTACTGATATATTTAATACATATATTTCTGTTATTCAGATAATTGTGACTTTTCTGGCAATGATTACTTGTTCAAGATATCCATGATCCACACCACCAGCACACTGTAGAACATCAGTCTTTACTAATGGAAACATGTAGATACACTGATTATTCATGACCTGCTTCAATAAAGACATTGTGGACACATTTTTCCATTAAGCGAATGGATTCATGGGTCATTTGGATTAGACATTTAACTTCATCCTTATTAAAGTGATTTTCTTCTCTCTGCCTTCCCTTTCTTTATGAATTCCAAACCTGCACATATACTTTTACATTTTTAATTTCTCTTTCCCACTCTCCTTCTCCCTCAGTTCATCAGATTTCCCTACTTCTTTCTCTCTGTCTTTCTTTCTCAGCAGGGTTCACTTCTATCTGAACTTAATGATTAATTTGTAAAAAAAAAAAAAATTAAAATTTTAAATTAATTCAAATATTAATTTGAAAAATGCCTGTATCATTGGACCTTTCTATTCTTGTAATACTTCCCATAAAACTAATGGTTTTCACATCTCCACCTTACTACCTGGATCTTTCCCTGTTAATTGTCCCATTTCTTCATGTCCCATTCTTCTACTTTTTGCTCCATTACTCCATTCACACCTATGTTTCTTAATCTCTCTCTGTAATCCTTTATTTATTTTAGCAGCACAAACATTCTACACAGTCTTTATGTTTTTCTTGGCAACCAGATTATCAGTTAAGTTTTCTACTCTCTCAATTATTCGTGAACATGCCAGTTCAAAAGCTGGAAAACACATATCTTCTTTAACATAACCAACATAACCAGCTTCCATGCTCATAGTTCTCCCCTTCTTCATGCATTATTTTCTAGAATTCTGTACTTTCTTTCCAGATTTCTTTTCCTGTGCCATATGCCTCTTTCAGTTCTCTGTCACCTACCTTCTTTTTTGTCCAAAATATTATCTCCTTGATGTCAGAGACTTAACACTGTCAAACACCTGAGGTGTTCACCAGCCTTTTCTTTGTCTTCAGCAATGGATCTCCAAAATGGAGATCCAAACAGTCTAGACTTTTTGTTAGTTTCTGTTTGTTTCTGTGTTTGCTGTTGTGTCTTGGTTTGCGAGGTACTAGCCCCTCAACTCTCCATACCTTTGCTTACTTGTCTTTTAGCCCCATTTCCCACTACACTAACATTAGAAGTTCTCTGTTGTACTGATACATTTTGTCTTCCTCTGTCAGCTTTGTAGACCAATTTTAAATTTTTCCATCATCCTCTTGTGCATGCTGTTCTTTGCACTTCTTTCACAATCACAGATTGCATTTCCTTAGCTCCCTGCTCTAGTTAACAAAAATGACATACTTATTTCTGTGTGTTAAATGCTAACTCCTTTTCTCACTACATTTAATTTTTTTCTGTTTCTTTATCCAGCTAAAACTTGCTAATTAAAAGATTTTGGCATCACCTTTATCTTTTAAAATTCTGTCAAATGTGAAACACTCCCATTATATTTCCTCACTAGATTTTTGATCTCAGAACCCTTAACTTTCTAGCTGCTATCTAATATATTCACATTACATTTTTAAGAATAAATTATGCAAAACAGCAGTGAGGACTGTAGATAATCTAAGTCAGTCACCCCTAACAACTGTCCACAAGTACATATCTTGTTCATGTTTTAGCCATTTCGCTTGGACTGTAACATTAGATTAACATTGTCCAATATCTGAGTAGACATCTCTAATGTATCCATAACAGCAATATGTTCTTCAATATATTGGGGAGTGTATATGTTCTGCACAGATGGCTATCTGCTTATTATATATCCTTATTATATATCCTTATTATATATATGCTTATAAACCTATAATCAGTGAAGAGAAAGGGCTGTGTCTAGAGCGGATTCAGAACACTTGAGTTAATCTTGATTCTGAACAACCTATTAAATTAGACTCCTAAAATTAGTTTGGGCAAATGTTATGAACAGGATTTCCAGAAGACAAGTGTATTCGTGAATATGAATATTTAGGGAAGAATATTTAAATACCTACAGGGAGAATCATAATTAGAAACTTAGTACATCTGAAGAACTATAAGAATATTTGCTGAAAAAAGAGATGCTAGTAAAGAAGACAGCTCTTTCTTAGGAAATCTTACTCTTAGTGATAGATGTCAAAAAATTGAAGTAAAAGCAGTCTCTGTATTTGCCTACTCTAAAACCTCTTGAGTAAAAATATCAAATTAAGTATTTAATGCTATCAAAGTTCATGAGTTTAAGAAATCTTAATTAATATCAGCAGAAAATTTTCCAACAGAAAAATGTCAACACTTTCATTTATCTCACTTGAATCAATTTCCCATACAGGAAATGCCAGAATATCTAAATATAGATGTATAAATATTGACAAATTTCAGGTTTCTTTTCATCCTACACCTAATGAAGGTGAATAACAGTGAATTCATGAGTCCTAAGCAAGCCTAGAGATCCTTTCTTATCTCTCATGTGTAACTTGGTGAAGCTCTAACATTTCCAAAATATAAAGGTAAATAATGTATAAGTATATTAAAGAATAGCGAGTCTTCAAAATTTTGTGATTTGACCCTAACAATACTTGCAATATGAATAAGGATACCATTAATGAATACATATCCAATGCTGTTTTTAGTAAACAGTTTTGCAAAACAAAATATGCTATGTATGTCTAATTAGTATTTCAAAAAGTGATGGATGTATTTGAAGTTGAAATAGAACTCAGGTTATTTTTCTCTAAAGATGATGAATGTTTGTCCTTTAATTATTTTGCTAAATAATTTCTATTCATGTATCACACCTTTACAAGAAACAGCATCTGATGAGAAAAACTAGAAATGGTTGTTTGAAATTTATTTGCAAATAGTGTGAAAGCAAAATTCACAGGTAAGTGAATTCACTAGTAATTCACAGGTAAGCTGGCAATTCTCACTGCATCATAAGTTTTTTGGCATTTGATATAAAAATTTCCTCTTGCAGACAACTGCTTAGGTCAGAACTCCTTAAAAAATCTTTCTGACCTTGAGGCTGCAGAGCAGAGCCTGAAGACCAGAAGGCCTGAATGTACCTTTAAGATTCAAAATTAGAAAGCCAGGGCAAAAGATCCTGAATTTATTCTATCATTCTGAGCTTATCCTCTCTGACTGGTGTTAATATAGCATTTCCATGTCCCTTAAAGCATTAACCACTGACAGTGACACTGTAACTGACTGCATGGCTTGACTCTTGAATTTGGACACATACAGTCAGACTTTGAACTGAACTAAATGTCTATTGAGAATTTGAGAAAAACTGCATTCCCAGTTAAGCACTGCTGGCTGTTTAGGGTATGGGGACAGACAAGTAGGTAGGACATGCTCTGTATGAACAGAAGAGTGAGCTGGGTAAGGAAAAGCAAGAGCCTTGCCTTTTGGACATGCCCAGCATCACTGCCTGTGTTGAACAGGTTTGGGGGATGTATTGGTGATATTTAATAGTCCAATAACCTTTGAAAGGGATTCTCTCTTTAAAGAGCATTTTTATTATTCCCCTGAAATAGTGACCTTCTGGGTTTGATGCAGGAAGGCAAAGGGGGTGGTGAGGGGGGCCCTTGATAAATATTATTTTTCTTTTTTTAATTTTTACAGTTGTTGCTTTGATTTCAAATATTTTCATGTTTTCTTTGAAGTCTTTCAGACACACTTGAAACAGAGATATTATGTAAAAGAAAAAAATGAAACTTAGTCTGAGTGAAATATGTTTTGGAAAGCTATACTGACATGCATATATTTATAAATTAATCTAATTTGAATAGATTGTTTTGATATTACATCAGTAAAAAGTAACACTGAGGAGACAGAATAATATTACCTTGCCAAGTGTCAGAAGAAAATGTAAGCAATGTTTCCCAAGATTAAAAATTGAACAAGTAGATATTAATTAGCTGTGCAAACTATTTCTGTGCTTTTTTCCTAAACTGCTGTTTTAACATTTCCTAAAGGAATCACACTAAAGCTCTACAAAGTCTGTAGATAATTTATTTTGGTAAAGTCATTCTATGATTCAGTAAAATGCTACTGAAGGTCTCTGCATGCAGTGTCACGCTGTTATAAATGGCCACAGTCTGCACGTCTTTAAAATTGGTGGAAATGCCTTCCTAATACACAGTCTTTCTTATTCTCTCTCTTATAGTTTCACTTTATATTTGTGCTTATGTTGGCATTATGTGCATAAATATATATGGATGTGTATATATGTGTGTGTACACATGTATGTGTGTAATGTGTTTGTGTATATGTACTACTCATAAACACACGCATCATACATCTGGAAGATGCATAATGAAAAGTCCAGACCAGAATGGCAAATATGGAGGATGTATGTCAAATAATGAAAGAAATCATGCAGCAGATGACAGTGGCTTACAGTATCAACTTCCAGATGATTTGTTGCATGTGAATCCTTTCATCTAAGTAAGTTCACAGCAGGTACATCCTCTAGTTCATTACAGAAAGTTTTATTGATTCACAGAAGAATAGCAAATCCTACCTGAGGCAGCAGTTCTTCCAAAATGCTGTTGATATCAGAAGAAAGTAAGGAAAATCTCATTGTTAGATATGATTTGTGATACATTGCGATGGTGATTTGGGAGTTTTAGGACCCCAGGATAGGGTTTTTAGCCCATTACCTGGAGAGGATATGCTCCCCCCTCCCCTGCCCCCCTGCCTTGGGGTCCCAGGAGCCCAGAAAGGACCCACACAGAGACCACAGGAGAGGAGATGAGCAAGAGGGAGTTTATTGTCTGGCTAGGAACTTATATATGTTTCAGGGGAATCTAAAAACTGACCAATAGAAAATCTCTGGAGGTTTGCAAAACTCACCAATAGAAGGGAAACATTAAGAACCAATAGGAAAGGGTTAATAAAACCAATAAGAAGACTTCTCTTTATCTTCCCAAGGACATTCTTTCACACAGATAACTGTTGTCCAGGGGGATTTTGGGAAGAAGAAACAGTAAGTTTGTCAAGAAACTACAAAAGGCCATTTTGAAACATGTTTAAACAACATTAAAAACTTCAGTTTTCACAACATTTTTGCTGTTTTCTTCACCTCCTTCACCAGTCCATTTCTGAAAGGACCTTTTCCATCCTAAGTAGGGTGAGTCCACTGCCACAATACAATTCCTCTCATGTGCTGAGTATTAAGGTATTTTAAAGGAAGAAATCTTTACTGTCCTCAATAAAGATATAAGGAACACTTCTCATAACAAAATGAGTCTTGAAAATTTGAGATTTCACAGCCCATTAACCTGCCATTAAAGACCAATGAGAGGATTTTTTTCAGAAATAAACTTTGTGTTGTGTGAGAAGTTAGATGTGATACCAGAAGGGAGAGGAGAAAAAACCCTCACCCAAAACAACAAAAAAAAATAAGGTCCACGACATGATTCTTATCAAAGTCCATGCTATTAAAGAAATGAAATTGCAGCTATACAAAGCTGAAGATACCAATTATGTGTAATGGTGCAGAACCAGGTTACATCAGCTTTGAATTTCAGGCAGTTCACATTCCATTTTACCTGCATTTGCAGAAAGTTGAGCCAGTGTCAACTCCCACTTAGGATTCAGTTGATCACAGTGTTACAGAAAGTCAAACTGACAGTTAAGAGGAAGTGAAAGGTTCTGGGTCATGTCCCTGCTGGGTTTTAATTCATTCTCATTAGGAACAATAATACAACAAAGTACATGTTAGATTCTGAAGCTGAAAAGCATGCATATGTATGGAATATGGTTAAATTATTTGTCTGGATATAGGAAAGGCAAGTAAAAGAATTTTTCCATTAATTTCAGTAAGAACTGGGTGCCTCTGTTCAAAGTGATTCAGTTTAGCACTAGGTAACAGTCTGGGCTAGGTGAACAAGACATGATAACACCATCAGGTGTGCTGTCTCTGTTAATTGTGTTCATTTCAAAGGGAGCAATAAACATTAGGATGCTTTAATTCAGTTCATTTCAATGGGAGCAATAAACATTAGAGGCCCTTTAGTATCCCTTCCTGAAGGGTCCCACTTGACTAGTTTTACTCTAATTTAAACACGAAAGACAGAAAGCATGAGTAATTTAACTCTTTGCCTGGCAAAATATTAAGTTTGAAGCTGCTTCCTCCAAAGGAAGCACTAATTACAGTAATAAAAATTACTATTAATTGCCATTCTAGATATGACATGGTAGCACCAAAGGCTGTTGCCAATGTAGGCTGAAAAACTCACTGAAAGAACACAGCTGCACACGAGGGATACTTCCTTAGTTATTAAGTGACCAGTTCCATAGATCTTAAAATATTCTCACATCCACAGATCAGATGCAAGACTGCATGCATGATAAAATTAGCAATTTCATATGGGTTGTACAAAAAAGCAGATTGCACAGTATCTGATACTGAGATGATCTACTTGAAAATATGAGACTTTTATTCCTATTCTTTCCTTAGGAACTTGTGGGCTGACCTTGGACGGCAACTGAGCACCACACAGCCACTCATTCACTCCTTCCCCACCCTTGGTGGGGCAGGTGAGAGAATCACAAGAGCAAAAGTAAGCAAACTCATGGATTGAGATAAAGACAGTTTAACAGGTGAAGCAAAGAGATTATAAAAGTGATGCAGAGACAATCACTCACCACTTCCCACAAGCAGACCAATACCCAGTCAGTCTCATAGCAACTGCCACTTTGGAAGATATCCCCCACTCCCACCTAATTTTTTATCCCTGAACATGATGCCATATGATATGGAATAGCTCTTTAGACAATTTGTATCATCTGTCCTGGTTGTGTTCCCTCCCAGATTCTTTCCCACCCCAGTCTGTTTTTTGAAGGGGCAGAGTGAGAAAATAAGGAAGTCATGAGCCTATGCAAGCACTGATCAGCAATAATGCTACTCAACAAGAGCTCAGTGACAGGGCAAGAGGCAGTGGCCACAAACCGGAGAACAGGCTTCCTCTGACTAAGTAAACACAATGTTACCTGAGAGTGATGGGGGACTGCTACAGTTTGCCCAAGGACATTGTGGAGTCTCCAACCGTGGAGATATTGAGAAGCTGTCTGGACATGGTCCTGGGCAGCTGGCTGTAGATGGTCCTTCTCAAGCAGGTGGTTGAATTGGATGATCTTCAGCCTGACAACCTCAGCCAGTCTGTGTTTCTGTGATAGTCAAAATATTGCTGTGTTATCTACTCCCTTTTAGCCACAGATTCAAAACACAGTACCATCCTGGAGGAGCCCCCAGTAGGCTGATATGAAAAAAGTTAACTTCATTTCAACCAGATCCAGTAAAATGCTGGAAGCAAGCCCAATCTAAAGTTACATTTTAGGCACAGAAATATTAAATTGCAACAGTAAAGTTTATAAGAAGAAAGGAGGATGAACGGAAGAAGGAAAGGAAGGAGACAAAGAGACTATTAAGCACTTTAATTGATGAAAAGCTCCCTGCTTGAAATTATATAATATTCATCCTTCTAGGAAATAAAAAACCCCATCAAAACCCAAACAGCAAGAAAATGAATCAACCCTCCTGATAATTTAATCACCTGGGTGTGAGATTTTTGCTGTTTTAGTTATGTAAGAGTAACAGATTCAGGTAAATATAGCACAATTCTCATAGTTTAGTGCTGTTCTATTTTCTTTCTGTTATGTTACTTTTTTAAAAGCTTTCTCCAGATGACAGATATCTATTACATACTCACTTAGCTCATGTTGAAGTTAATGGTTAACTTCTGGGGACTACAGCAGTACCATGACCTAGTATGGTATAATTTAAAAGTGTCTTAATATAGTTTCTACTGTCAAAAATACCAAGTAGTTGTTTTACCTTTATACATAACAGATATGGTATTTCACATTTAACATAATGTAGTTAATAGCTGTTTGATAAAGTTAATCCCCTTAAAGCTAACGGGAATCTTCTCATCAGTTTCCCTTGAATCTGTTTTTAACCTCATTTCCTTTTATTTCTTATTTTAAGTTCAGAATGTATTAATATATTACTTGGTCAAACGTGTCCTATGTATTTACTTATCGATTAATTCAATCCATCTGGCTTATAATAACATAAAACCTCAGCAGATAACAATATTGCATGAATGTTAACTCTAAAATTTTGCCACAATAAGTCAATTAAGAACAATGTCCCACTTGAAATTATTTTCTCTGAGGTCAGGGATTTTTATCCAGTTTTATGGAGAGTTGTAAATGTCTATATCTGAGAAATGTGGTTTTCCCATTTATGTTTGAGTCATTTTCTGTAACACTTTCAGTCAATTTTCAGTATACATATACATCTACTAATTTCCTTCAAAAACATGCATGTACTCTCTCTCATGTTCACTGCTGACCTTGAGCTTCTGATTTCTAGGAAAATATATGAAATCACATCAGTATATATTAGCATATACAATATCTCTAGACAAACATTTTAACTCAAGTAGACTGTGTATCCTTAGGCAGAAGAATAAATGCCTCAGTATGTTGTAATAAACTGTTTGATAAAATAAAAAAATAATGAAACCCTTTTTTTCAGTCCAGGTCACTATACTGCCCTACATTTTATTGGTCTGAAAGGTAAAATTCTTGGCAGAGAAATCATCCCATGGGCCACATAAAAGGCACATGGTATAATACAGCCTAGTGTAACTATAAATGACCAGAATAGAGTAGGAAAAGTCTGCTCAATTCAATATGTGATTTATGTTTCATGACAGGGTGAGAAGATTTTGGTACTGACACAGGCAGAGGGGGAGCTACGTGCTTGAGTTGTAACTGTCCAGGTGAGAGAGGGTACATGGACCAGGAGCATTTCCCAGTGATTAATTCAGCCAACGCTATTCTCTTCATGGCAAGACATTAATTTTAAAAATTCTTCAGGTAGTTATATGTGTTAGGCATTTATAGATATGCATGGAATGTTATCTGTTATATTTTGACTAAAAGAGTATTTTTCTTTGGTGACATTTATCTGTGCAATTCCTTATAAAAGCAATGGGAAGGTCAAGTCGGTTGAAAGGGTGGTTAATGACAAACTATGCAAATAGAGTAGAATGGAGGAGAATTTAGTCTTTTTTTTACACACTAGCAGGAGCTATTGCTCAAATGATCTGACTTTACTGGACTTGGTTAGCAGATACGCATCTCATTCTTCAGCTGTCCCTGGTTTCAGTACATAGAGATATACGCAAAATATACACTTCATAACAAATATTATAGAGATGGTAAACAGTTCTAATTTATAACAACTATTGATCAGAAGAAACAAATATTTCCCGAAAATGAAAAGCTTTTGTCTCACAGTATGATTTTTTTATTCAGAGAAGAGGAATATATTTTAAATAATAATTATTTTCCTCGTTATGACTTATTTTATAGCTGGGTGAACAAAAAATAGAAAGTTTTCTAGAAAATACATTTTCCCTAATTTTAGTGAGATTGTTAAAAAAATTTCTGATCTGATAAGCAGAATTTTTGTATTTCTTAGTACTTTCCAGAAATAAAATATTAACCCTTAGAAATACACTTTTACCTTTATTCTAGACAGAAAAATAGTATTTTGGAAAACAGAAGGTAGTTCTTAAAGTGGTCAAAAGGAAAAGTCCTTTAAAGTAATATTTTTCCTGTGGCAAATAGGTCTCTATTTTAATCAGGTATAAACCCTTTTCTTGAAGAAATTTTAATAGTATACAAAATGGCTAACTATTCACTTCTTGAATATTGAGTAAATCAGCTTGACTGCAAATATGAGGTGTAAAATAACATTTATCAGTGCTTATATTAAAGAATAATTGGATTATTTTAATATATAGAAACACAGTAAGCTTGACAAAGAATGAGGTGTTTGAAAAGAAGGAAAACCTTCAACACTTTTTCCTGGAAAATTGAGTTTGGATAGACAATTTCCAGCAATGGCATTTTGTTGGAATTATTGCAGAGTGTTGATTATTTTACTTTTTACATGGTGTTTATTTATGTATTTTAGCAACCCATTTTTTTTTGCATCTTTCTGTACCTGCAAATGTAGATTGCTATGAATTGTAAGGCTTATCTGAAAGCTTAGCTCACTTCTGACTTACATATCATTTAATGCAAGTAGACATGATAGGTTAATTTTGTTTATATTTTTGGGGATTGTTTGCTTGTGTTTCAGTTTCCCAGACTCTTATTTTTGGTGATGATGGGTTTTATTAATTAAAAACAAAACAGAAAAAACCAAGCCTGTTTCTGTTCCTCAAAAGAGCAAGATTTCTCTAACTTCCAAGAAAGTTGTGAACAGTTCTTGTGTATCCTGTCATTCTGAGCTGTTGTAAAAATTGAGTGTGTTGTAAAAATTTGGTCAAACAAATTTGTATTTATACAATACAAGCAAGTTGTATTGAACAACTCTTTATTATAAAAGGTTCTAAAAGTATTATTTGATAAGGTTAAGCATGAGACAAAATCTTTTCCTTTTGATGATGGTATTTTGCCTTGGAAATTTCAGCTTTTATGTATATATGACAGAAGTCTTAAAACATCCTGTGATTCCTTCATATTTTTTGGGTCTGTGAACTCCAACACAACACAGAATGGTCCTTGCCACTTACGCCTCCTAATTTCTTTTTTTGTGACCATTTCAGTGCAGACTTACTGGTATATAATATTAGTGGTCAGTGGACCATGTTGTTGTCCAACTTTTGCCATAGAAGATTGACAACCAGAGGGTTAATTATTATTGCCAGACATTTGTGCATTTGCAATTTTTAAAGCAGTGGAGAAGAATGAAGAGAATTTTGGCAATAAACATATCTAATGGAGTTTTAAAGGTATTTAAATTATGTCTAAGTAGATCTCCAAACTCATTTAGCAAACAAATGGCTACTAATGTGTTAGATAAAAAGACTGCTGTATTGGGTAATGACTTTTAAAGAAAAAGTAATACAGGTCAATAGAAAATTCTCTATCATATTAGTTAAGAATTTATGCTTTATTTTACCTTAAACATTTTGAGGATGTATTGTGTACTCAATCTAGAAATCAAAGCTGTAGCAAACATTATTGTGTAGACTTCACAGCAAGAAACTTTGCACTGCTGATTATGTTTCTAGCAGGAAAAAAAAATATGCACAGTGGTTTTAGGAGTCTTGTTTCATTAAATTCTTCACTGAAAAAAAAAATTATAATAATGTGGATGGACTCATGCAGCTGGAGATGTCATTAACACTTGCTCTGCAAAAATGTTTCTGGAAGGAATACAAGACACATAGACTTAATTTTGGATTATTTTAGTATTTTGTTTGCATATCTTCCAGAAGAGCAGCAGAAATAAGATATTGGAAAACTGATCATAGATAATGATTAAAGTGAGAAAATGTGAAGCTTTTTGACCTGTTTCATCCATCTATCTGGATAACACACCAGCTGTAATTAATTTTATGTAACTCTATCAATCTGGAAATTTGTTATTTAAATCTTGCTTAGTGTTAGCTATGTACAATACAGAAATTTAAATCAGAGCTAGGTGATAAAGTTTTTCTATATAGTCAATACAAATCTAACCAGCACTCTTCCTTAAGCTTAGTATGCAACTAATCACACCCTAAGAAAGAAATGTGTATTTGATCAGACAACTTGTATACTAAACTATTAGCAGGTAGAAATTTCTCTCTAACCAGTATAAATGAAAGCTTGACAACTGCTTTAAACTTGATGTCTAAGTTCTGGATGAATTTTAACACAAACTATTAACCACAGCAGGGGGAGTCTATCTCAGAGACATAAACATTTCACTAGCTCCTTTGTAAGTGCTAATAAAGATAAAAAAACCAAATTGGCTGGTACACTACAGAAGAGAATATACTAATTATCACATCGTTTGGCATCTACTTGACTAACAGTTTCAGTAGTGTACAAACAATTTTGCTTAAATAGGAAAAAAAATTACTACATCATCACATAAACAGTGCCAGAGAAGACATTAAAGTAACATTCACCTTTTCTATATGTTCCTTTATTCAGATTTGTATCACTTTGTTTACCTGTTTAAAAATGTTTAGAGACCACTGCTTCATCACAGTCCTTAGAAAAGTAGACATATTTAGGTGGCTTTTTCTTTTCACTGCCATGTAATCTTTGTAATTGAATCTACCAACACGATAACTATGGATGCAAACAGCAGATTCAATATCTCAGCCATGATCTTTATCTGATAGCTTATGCTAAATTTATTGCTGTTCACCCGGAAATTTCTTTGTACACTTTTCCTGCCTCTTACTCTCCTTCTCATCACACTCCTGTAACCTCTCTGACAAAATGGAGGAACAATAATATACCTTCACACAACCATATGGCCAGTCGCTAACATAAACATTGCCAAGCATAGACTATGCGATAGCTACACATCTCATGCTTCTTTCCACTACTCTCCTTTATTTATAAACTCTTATGCAGGTTCTTGTTCACTTTAGCTGGTTACCATACCAGAAAACTTAGCACGAAAATGTCAGGTTTATGTTTTTGTCGATATTTTTTGTAAAAAATTAAGTAAGCTGATAATATTCTCTAGATGATAGTCTCCTTCATGTTATAAGACATGCAGAGAATGGATGCATATATGTATAATTGTGTGCTTGAAAGTGACACCATGAATGTAACAAAAAAGTGCAAAACATAAAAGGAGTAGAAAAGCTTGTCAAAGAGTAGTGAGTTCAAATGCGATGGGGTAGAGGAATTTAGTAGAATTATTCCAAAGAGATCAGCTAAGATCCAAAAGTGGAGTAGTAATATTTCTACCTGCAGAGGAGAACAGTTTACCTTGTGGGTAGTGGTCAGGTGAGAGCAGTGGTATCTGCAGCAGACCCTGAGCAGGTTGATGTAAGATGCATTGCAGCAGGGCGAAGTATGCCATTGACATCAGGACTTCAATATAAAGTATTCAACAAGTTGGCAAATATTGCCAATAAATTATGAGCAAAACAGAAATTATTTGAAAAGGTAGCTGCTCCTAAGGTCAGGTGGGGGGAGCAATATAACATCTTTTATAGTTTTGTATCAAAGAAGGTAGGAGTTAACAATGCAAGAGCTCTGCAGGAGTCATGGCCTAAGAAGAGAAAAGATTGTGCCTGAGGTTTGCATGGACACAGGACTGAAAGTGATTATTTTTTTTTTTAAGAGGTAACAAAATTCATGCTGAAAACCCAAAGGAAGAATAATATCTGATTACATTTAAGAACTGCTAACTGTGATGTTTTTGAGAGTGCAGCCTACAGCATCAAGGCAATGTCACAACAAGGATTTTACAGAATGCTGAATCTCTGTTTTACTGTCTACAATTGGTGTGAGGAATGTGCAGAAAAGAAAGCAGTGATTTGAGTTGCTAAAGCCATCTTTGGCTGGAATGCCTGGATCTTTAACTTATGCATTTTTTTTAAGTGTGTCAGCACACATCAAAATATAGAGCACAGCCATACAGTTCAGTTGCATGGGAATGGTCATGAAACTGGAAAAATGGATGCTCTGTTGTCTGCTTTGCAATGGGAATGTTACTTTGCTCCTTCTGTTGTCAGCCCTATTAGCTCACATACTCTTGCCGCAGTGAGTCACTTGTGTTCTCTAGTTTCAAACTTGCTAGGTAGAATCCTGCCTTACTGA
Source organism: Pachyramphus minor (assembly GCA_013397135.1). Lineage (NCBI taxonomy): Eukaryota > Metazoa > Chordata > Aves > Passeriformes > Tyrannidae > Pachyramphus > Pachyramphus minor. The sequence goes on along the minus strand of VYXB01005446.1, from coordinate 49,523 downwards.
AAGCAAGAGGAGTTTAACTATTGATTTCAGTGACTTTCTCTAAAATGGTTTACCGAGGATTTCTGTGTGCTATGTGGAGCTCTATGTGCTGACTGCATGCTGACCTTTTTTCCCAGAAGGGGAAAGCCAGGAGTGCTGCCAGACCCTATTTCTAAGCCTCATTTTTTTTTTTTCTTTAAATTAAATTTTACATGTGAAACCATTTCACTCCTTTGCCAGGGCTCTGATTTTCTGCTTGGTCAAGATGTAATCGATGAGGTCAAACTTTTGCCATGGGATTAAATCCTCTAAGTGCAGTCTCCAGACACTTGCAATACACAGACATGTTTGCATTGTCTGATTTTGTGATTATTTGCTATGCAATTTCCTCATCTCTTTTTAATTCACACACAGAAAACATCAGAGTCTGCTATAAGAAGAAAGCCCTGAAACCTTATTCCGAGCAAAAGGATGTGAAAAACTAAAATGAAATGCTTTAAGAATTCTTCCAGTTACTGGCATGACAACCACACCTCTGAGATACTGCATTGCCACTTCTTTTAAGCCTGGATCAATGAGCACTTTCTTTGGCCAGACACCTGAAAACGCACTGCATACACCTTTGGCAGAAAGACTCATTCTGTACCTAAAGGCAGAATAAAAAGAATGATGGATAAGTTGGAGGAGATTTTCAGACTTACAAGACTGAAGGGGAAATGAGAAAATTCAAAACAGCATTTGTAAAATGATGTAAAGACAGTGATGTAAACATGTTTTTCACATCTTTTACAAGGTGCAGGATTGAAAAAATACAGAACTGTATTGAAGAATTATAATGCTTTGGCCCAGCTGAGGCAGCCCAGTATAGGATTTTATTTTTCCAGGTTAAAAGTGGCCTAGAAAAACTGAGCTTTGGCACAAGGAAAAGGAAAGGTCACAGATTATTAGAGGACTGAGAAAGCATGCATGCCTAGATTCGCCTGGAAAAGACTGAAAATGCTGCCCCTAAAATATATGGCTATGTACTTAGTGTACTTTCAAAAAAAAAAAAAATAGAGTTAAGCAATATTTTCTTAAGGCAAGTTACAAAAGATTCTAAAAAATTATTTTTATTATGAATTAATAATTTTATTACATTATATTACATGATTATAGTTATTTATGCCTATTGTTTCCATTCAGAAAAGCTAAATGTATCGCAACAGATTCCTCCTGCTGTGTTTGGCTTCTTTGAATTGTTGGGCAGGTCTGAAAAGAAACTGGAAGCTGGCTGCTGTTGCCCATTCAAGATTTCCCCTGAGATGTAAAGAAAGGAAAATCTTGCAAAATACAACATAGTTGCTCTTACATTTCCATGTCAGCTTAGCAGTTATTTTAGGAGTAGCAAAAGACTTGCCTGCTCTCACTTGCACCATGATGATGATCCCCACATATTAAGAGCTGAGTAGTCTCCCCTTAAGGAGTCAGCTGTGTCCTCAATATATTTCTTCACTCAGGCATTATCCTGTGAGGACCAGTTGTCATATTACATGCTAAAGGCTGGAATTGAAAGATTAAAGTAAAACATGTACAAAGCAATAGGGAAAATTATATTTTAATGATTTCAACCTTGACCATCTCTAAGCTTACTTCAGTTTGCTTTCATAAAGTTAAGGTGTTTGTGAACTTGAATAGTGCATGTGCATTTAGAATAAAGAGACACATCAAGCTGATCTGCACTACATAGGACCTAAGAAAAAAACAAAACATAAATTGAAACGGATCCTGCCACAGTTGTGGCAAACAGTATAAATGTCCTTTCAAATAATCTTTGTAGATTTTAAAACAATGATATCAGACTATAGAACAAAATGGCATTAAATATGGATGAGTAACAAAAAATGAAACTTGAATCAACTCCCTAGATATCTCATCTACCTCTTACTACCACATCTGTTTTCCTTTGGATAAGACAAAAAAAATTCTTAGCATGTCACATTTTAATCCCATTAATAGTGGAATTAATCTTTTTAAAGAAGATATTTGGAATTGTTTGTTGTGTCAACCTAGCAATCAGTCTTCAAAAAGTTACTTTTCCTGAAAGACACATGAGTAAGGTTTGACTACACAGCTCAGCTTCCTCATGACAAATTGCCTAAAATTACAATAACTTCAATGTAATGGTGCCTAACTTAATACTCTGTTTGAATTCAATGGGCAGTTGTAACACAACAAGAGATTTGGATGTAAGAATAAGGTTAATTTCCAATCTTCAATTTAACTATTTAGTAAATATGTGTGATTATTTCTTTAAGGTTGGGTCTGTCAGTATATCTTTTTTGATACTGCCTTAATTTTATAATTTTAAGGATTTGATGGCTTTACTTTTATTTCTCAAATAGTAATTACATGTAAAAAGGACTCCATCTATAATAAAAACTGTTTCTAAAAAGACAATAATATGACAAAAATAACGCATGGTCATCCATCATGAACAGTGAAACAAATTTTCAAATTGTCATTGCGTTTCGGAAAAGTTTTATAAGGAACTATAGCAAGAATTTAAATATCGAGAAAAAGCCAAAGTAATTTGTACCTTTTCCTTCTCTGCATTTCTAACACATTTTTTACAGAAGAGTTTGGCTATTTGCAGAAGGTCAAGAGGTGAGCTCTCTTCTGTGTCATGTAAACAGGAATTTTGCAACATTTAGATCTAATTTTTAAGAAAACATTTCGTGAGAGGAAATCTACTTTTGGAGAAAATATAAATGCTCTTGTTTGGTTTGGACTTCCAGTGCTCTGATTTTCTTTCACAAACTACTAATTAAGCTTTCACAGTTCTGGATGGAAGGCTAGAGTTTCCCTTCAGTGTAACCTCAGAGAAATACTGCAGTAAGTCATTGTCTAGGAAATCATGCAATGCAAGCTCCTTCTTAATATGTTATTACACCAAGTGATGCTATCCCACTCTGATTTTAATTTCGAACTTAGCTGACATCTAAAAGGGGTAAAACAATACCCAATCCTTTCCTTGCTCTGTATTACCCTTTTTTGAATTACTTGAACCAGATGTTCTCCCTCAAAATTTTTGTTTTGAATCAAAGAAAGGAGAACACTCAAAAAACCATATTATAATGTTTTTGACACTGGTTATCAGGCAGATGTAAAATATGACTTCTCATTGGCATGCCACTTCATTTACTGGACCACACAAGACATTTCAAGGCTTAAGCTGTCTGCTTACCATTACCTTATAAAGCTTAATATTATATGTCTCCTTTCATAATCACAACTTAGTCAAAAATATGTGCCAGTTTGGTAAGAAGTGAGTAAAACTGATGCAAAACCTATTTCAAGTGGGTATATCCGATACTAAATGTCACATTTTACTGGTTGACAAACATTTATCACTTCATTTCACAGTACAGTAAACAACTCATAAGTCACTGGCTAATTTGATTGACAGTAGCCTTGGGCATTCTTTAGAAATCATTTAGTATATTGTACTAAGACAGACTTTCAGGGTAATTGACCTCAGCAATATGAAAAAAAATAGGCACTATAGTCTGCTTAAAATGAAGGGAAAGGGGGAAATCAAAAATGCAAGAACAATAAATTATAGAAATTTCTCATTTGAGTAAGTAACAGTTTTAATAGCTTTCTCTAAGAACTGAGTGCACTCAATTGAACATCTGCTTTCCAGCTGTGTATATTGATATATTACCAGGGTTTTATTCTTTTCTACTTTAAATATATCCATAAGTTTTTCAGAGCTCCACTACCTGACTTTCTGACAATGCCTTGATTGTGAAAGATATAAAAATGTCAAAAATTCTGTAGGCCATTTTATGCCCAGGATATTATTTTTCAATTGAATCCAAAGACAGATGTCTATGAACAATTAAACCATTCTCCAATCACACCTTGTTCCAGCTGGGATCATAGAATTAAAAGGAAATAAGCCATCATGATTCACTTATTGTCGGAGTACCTAGTGTTTCCTGTACTGCTGATAGATTCTTATTAAACAATTCTGTCGATGGAAAATGAATACTGTCCGCTGCTTGAACTTCTGAAGTTAGTTCTTTGATATTAAATTTGATTTTCTTCTCTTATAATGATTCATACACTTAGTGACTGGCTTCAGAAATTCCCATTAGATGGAGATTATGTTGTCTAAATCTTACTAAATCCCATGTCAGGTCTCAGGGAGTTTAGCTGTAAAGTGGAACACTGAAAAGACCTGTAGTTAAAAGAGGAACTTGCTGATCAAAAAAATGTAGCTTGGTGTCTCTTCTATTAAAGGACATGTGGAAAATGTTTATTCTTTCCCCCCACCTTAATATGAAGTTACCTTTTTCAACTCCCTTTGCCACTGTTTCTTGCTTGGCAGCCATGCAGCTCAGACTTAGGTTTATAGCAAGGGCCATATAACATGTGCATATGAACCCAAATATCATCAGTATGTTTATGTTTTAGTGATTCACAACAGCTATACTCCCATTCATGTGGGGAACATTTAATTTCCAGACTGTGCCCAGAAAGGTTGCCAATAAAATATTTCTGCACTTTGTAGATAGACAGTTTATGATCTTAGGTTATATATTCTGAAAGAAATGTACACTCTCACCATTTCCCCTGGACACAATAGAGCAGATACAAGTAGACTTTGTTTCAAAAACTGTTATAAAATTGAAGCAGAAAGCTACTGATTGATATGTTTAACTTTATTAAACGGTACCAAACAAACACAATTGCATCTTTCAGAAACATTAGCAATTAAAAAGACACCTTAAAGGGTGTAAGTTAAATCTCTCTTAGCCTTGATAAGATTTTGCAAAAGATTGACACATATTAAACTTCTGACTATGGAAATTATAGCAAGCAGGAAGTAATTTCCCTTAAAATGTTGAGATTCTCAAGACATCAGAGGAGACAATTGAAAGATACATCCAAAAGATGGAAACCTGATGCAGTTATGTTTCTTTTAACATTGAAAATCTGTACTAAATGCACTGGTTTACATTACACACTTCTTGCATTTGTATATGCACACTTGTAAAAAAAAAAAGCAAGGTCAGCTTCTGCTCACAGGCCCCAGCCAAGCAAATCCTTTAAGCATGTGCTTAAATTCAGCAGAGGAATAATAACGTCGACATCAAGGAAACTCCACACATGTTTAAGTGATTTAAATGTTCACAGGTTCAGGGTAGTTTTATTTAGGATCTATTCTCTTGTAACAGTGAGCACTAACATTACTTTCATTTTCCCTCCCATCTGACCACTGTTTATAACAGAGAAAAAAATTGTAAGGCCAGGTAACTACCTTTTTTTTTTTGGAACAATTGATGTGTAGGACAAAGAACTGCACCAACCTTGCTTCAGGTTTGAAAGAGAAAAGCAAAATTTGCATAGGTATAGGTTTATACAACAGCAATTATCCCTTGTGTCCATCCCATCCCACCCTAAATGTGTCCTCCCCAACCCCTCCTTCCTATTGTATTTTATCTAACAATTGGGACACACAGGCTCAGACATGCTTAAAAATCAAGAATAATGTAAACATGTTAGTTGAACAAATGTATTGGAAAAAAGTTGGTAAAAACCTGTCTTGCAGAAAAAAGTGCTGAAGTAGCACTTCAAGGAAAATTAAATTGAGAAGAGTCAACACATTTTTTCTTCTTTCTTTTCTTTCTTTTTTTTTCTTTTCTTTTCTTTTCTTTTCTTTTCTTTTCTTTTCTTTTCTTTTCTTTTCTTTTCTTTTCTTTTCTTTTCTTTTCTTTTCTTTTCTTTTCTTTTCTTTTCTTTTCTTTTCTTTTCTTTTCTTTTCTTTTCTTTTCTTTTGTCTGAAACAGACATATTCCAGTTTCAGAAAGGAAAAATGAAAACAATTAACTTTCTTTGTAATTACAAAGGTTATTTTTTTTTATTTTTATTTTTTTTTACTGTTGATTTAAGGATAAGATTTAAAAGGAAAAAAAACCATACTAGAACAAAAATTCTTCTTGTCCACTTCATCTCCACCTGGATACAGCTAGGAGTTTAATATTCAAAATGCTGCTTGTTAAAAACCTGTCAAGCTCATGTGAAAGGTCATTATAATGATATTCAATACTTCCATCCAGAGATTCCTGCATTTATCATGGAGTAGAACTGTGGGGAGCTGAGATACAGAAAAGAAAAGCAAAGCATCCACACTCACAAAACATATAAATGGCAGAAAAGAGAATTTCAGAACTCCTGAGATTTTGATACACATACCTCAGACACTGCTTCAGCTCAAGCAGTTCAGCTGCATTTAAGGCTTGAGAGATTATACCTGGATATTCAATTGATTAAAAAGTTGTTCTCTTTCGATATGAAACACCTGAAAACATCTGCTAGATGTAGAATAAATCTTGCTGACTGATGAAGGAAAGAATATCTTTTTAAGCAACTGCTTATTCTTTCCTCCCAATATGTTATGTGTGGTGAAAAGATACATGATATTTGTTGTTTTCTCTTCAATCCTCTGAATTACCTTTCAGGATTTTTTTTTCTCATTTATCTAGAAAAAAATCAGAGATATGGTTGAAAATTAAGTCTTTTCTAACACTTTCAAATGCTAGTAATTTGTGCCCAGTAATGGATCTTATTCCAAAGATATAAAAACTGCACTATTTGTATTTTACAGAGTGTACACTGAGACACAAGAATGGAACAGGGACATTTCAGACCTAGGTTGCCTACGCTTCCTCTACAGTGTGTTTTCAGTGAAGTAAGAGAAATTTCCCCACAGTTTTACTGAGAGCTTAGATATACTCACATTCTATAAGTCTCTGCACATAAAATATTATTTTCATGGTGGACTTAAAAATCTTTGCTAAAATGCCAATAAAAAGCATTTTTAAATATTATTTTAAATATTCTATACTTTTTATACATTTATTAAACTTTTAGCATTTAAAGTCATTTGTCCTCCCTCAGCATTAAAAGGCTCATAATCTTCAAAATTATCATCACTGAATTATATTGTGGGTAAGATTGGACAAGATCTGTCAAGAAATCATAGTTAATTTGGATGTTTGGATTCTTGATAAACTGATATTATACGAAAACAAATAGATACACATTTATCTGACTGAAAAGAGACAGTCTAATAAATTGTTTCTGGTTTAACATCTGAAATCAGGATGGTGACATCCTAATTGGAATTCAAAGGAATACTGAGATAGAGAAGTATTGCTGCAGGAGGGAATGTTAACAGTGTGAAAGATTTACACTTAACATCTGGGTAAGTCACAGCACATTGGATGAGCTCCAGCAGGTAAGAAACCTTTTTTTGGGAAAGGAAAATAATTGTATGTCACAGGATCCAAGAAGTTCTTGAAATGTTAGAGAAATTACTACAGGAGTTTAAAAGAAAGGTTTTCTCCCTCGTGGAAAGCAAGCACTGACTGTTGTATGCAGCCAGTGAAAGAGAAGACTGCATGTCCTATGAGTGAAAATGTCAGGAGGGTATTGTTGAAGCTATTAAGGAAGCAGGTTGCAGCACAGAGATCACCCTGTGCTTTGGTATATGAGGTAGACTTATAACATGAGGTTTCAAACCAAACGAAATTCCCACAAGAGCTGAGGGCTAAAGAAAGATTAATTTATTTTGTGTAGTTGTAGGACAGCACTTTTTTTAGCAAGTAGTTCAAGATTTGGACCTAAGCAGCAAAGCCGATTTTTGTAAGGGGTATAGAAGGATGTAGTTTACTGTCTTACTGAATTTTTAGAAACAAAATTTGATTTGGTCAAGGTACCTCTGTTTCATGATCTGTTGCTTCAATAGTCATATCTCGAAGAGAGTTTTTTTTAAAAATATTTAATAAAGGTTTTATCTCCTGAGATAGTTTAGATGTTGATTAAACTGCCTTCAGGTGTTAAATTCAGGGTGTTCAGCAAAAGCCAAGCAAAAAGGTCTCCTTGCCTCCAAAGGTAGGAGCTTGGCAGGATACTTATCAAGGTAGCAAAAGTCAGACGAGCAGGAACTGGAATAAAAATCGAACACTGACTTCAGGATTTGGAATTTTGAAACTCCTTGAGATTAGTCTCTCTTGGTTTCCCTTGAAATTAATGATGGTAACAAATTCATTTAGATGAGAGTGTAGCAAGCTGAACCAAGAGCAAATCTTCAAATCCTGCTCTATGAACACCTAATCCTGAGAGATTAAGTTACAAAAAGCATTTGTAGGATTCCTTTTTTGTCTTTCTTCCCATGGAGCTGTACCCTAATGAAACAAACAATCATTTTGCAAGGATGAGCTTGTGAAAGGAAAAATCGCATTATCTGTTCTGCAAATTAGTCACATACTTGAAAATTGTGTTTTAGACAATGTGTTAGCACGCCATTAGTACACGGTCTGTGTAACATAATGTGCACATGCTCACTGCAATAGAAGATGCTAATGATCTACTTTAATAAACTGCTGTTTATAGGGGAGTTGAACATAACAACTCAAAACAAAAGATCCTGTCTCTGAACTCATTTATTTGATTCAAAATATGATGACTTATAACAACCCAGATAATATACCTCAAAGAATTTATTTAGTGATCACAAATGTCAATGGCTTAGTGATTTTATGTAATTAAATATAATTTTTAAAGCTAATGTTGACCTGTGATTCCATTAATCATAGTGTGTAGGATATTCAGATGAGAAATCTGGAAAAGGCCTCAGAGTTGTTTGAGAGTGGGCTAACCTGTGAGGACACATGCCAGATTCTGACCTTTGCCCTCAGGATTGAAGGATGGTCACCAACTTATTTTATCTGTTGATATAGATTACATTTCCTTCCAGAGCTTTACAGCCCTTAATGAATTTTCAGACCTTCTTATTTAAGATATTTCTGCACAAAGTGAATCTATAACTTCCCTGCTAAACTCTTTTATGGTTTAAAAGTGAGAAGATTGAGCAATACAGTTGATTCTGCTGTCTCTCTAAAAGCCACACACTGCTATGCTGAAGTTGTATGGTATTTGCTATCTCTTTTTCGATTTTTTTTTTAAATAGGTATTCCTGATTATGAGGACAGAATATTGTAAATGCAGCAATGGAATAAAGTTTTTCTTCAGTCACAGTTTTTTACTTTATCTCAAATGATGTTTCTAAATTGAAAAGCAGCATTGTCTTTTGACAATGACATCATGTTTAGAGTTATGTCTTCATCTGACATGTGACATTAGCCTTTACACCCTTTTTAAACTTTTTTTCAATTTCAATTTCTGACTTTCATTTTCTTTCTCTTTTTGTAATGCACAGGTTCATAGCTAAAAAAAGATCATGGAATGAGGTTGACACTGAAACCTCACGGAATAACACTAGCACAAAATAAGAGGATTTATTGTACCAGATGATAACAAAAGAAATCCGTCTTCTTCCTTTCCTTCAAGAAATCAAAATATCCCAATATTTATTAGATAGTATCTATTAATTTGCTTTTCTAGTTAAACAAAATAGATGCATTCTAGTTGTATAACATTGGAAAAGGATATTGCTGCTACTTATACATTTCTGACAAACTGTGAGACATTCATTAACTGTAGAGGTTTCTGAAGTTCAAAAAACACACTTTTACTGGAAACAAGAAGTGAATCTTTTGTCTGTATCATTTTATTGTTTACCTGGTTTTCATTATATTATTCCTGATGAAAATTTTCTGAAACAGGGTTTCTGTTAAGTTGTGGTTTCCTTAACAATTAATACAGAAAATGGGACTGAGGGGACGAACCCAAGGTAAAAAAGAAACTTTAATATGAATAGTTCACTCTCCACTGTTCTTATAACTACAGAAATGGGAGAAAAAGGATTTAAAAATGGGAAATGGAAAGAAATTAAATGCTGAACAACACTGAGAGTAGAAGTGTATCACTAGTATAACCTACTTTTTGTTATATATAAAAACAAGAAGTATAAAAGAAGCAGTAGAAATGACAAGGAAAGTGTTCTCTGGGCTTGAGTTTGCGCTTCTTGTCAGAAGGTTGGAGTGCTTGTAATATAATTGGGGGGGTAAAAGAAAAAAAAAAACACAAAAAAACCCTGTGCTATACAATTACCCCAGAGCAGTTAATAAAAAATTTGAGGGGATGAACTTTCAATCTTCCTAATTTTCACTCTCCAAGTTTTAAAATTGGAAGTTTCAACTCTTGAGTTCTGTGATTTTTCAAAGCCCAATTCAATTTAGCAGAAATCACAGTAGAAAACACATTCTCTCAAAGTTTTCAGCTATTTACAGAGTCTACAGATCTTGATAATGCATAGAAACATTCTTTATCATTTTAATATCTTAAATGTCAAAATGGCTCACCTGTTTATCTTGTAAAGTCTCCTTTTCCTTGGCAAACCTTTTCAATGCAGCTACTGCATAGATAAATAAGCATAAATACATGAATGAATACACAGGGTTAATTTGAATGAACTAATACACAAAGGTTAATTTGGAGCAAATGAATGTACTTTCAGACTTGCAGTGCAAAATTAAAAATTGTTTTCATTTCTATCCCAATTACAGCATAATCCTAGAAAAACTGGGACTAGATTTCTCATGTTTGCTTTTCCCCACCCCCCCCAGCTTACAGGGTGATTGTTCATAAATGTGAGCCATAGGAGCCCTTCTTTATATTTATGCTTTCACCTCTCCGTTCACACACATCCAGGGTTTTACAACAAGCTATCTATAAACAGGAGTAATTGTTTAATGATAAAGTAGTCACATAATATTATCAACAGGTTAGACTCTAAATTTTATCATTCCTTGACTGCCTTATATAACATATTTTAGACCCAATAAGACATTCTACTTTAAATCTTTTTGTGCTTTAAAAAATAGAGAAGAACCCTCTAGACTTTCCCCCTAGTTCTCAGCTAAAGGCACAGAGTAAATGAAGTATGATTTCCTTATCTTTTTCCTTACAAAGTGACAAAAAAAGTGTTTAAAACACTTTGAATTCATGTGAATGCTTCTAGAACCCTTACCCAATTCACTTCAAATATGGTCAAAAATGGTTCAACAGTATTAGCTGTGTTCTGCTAACTTTAAAGTCAACATTGCTTGATTTTGAAACACAAGTCCAGAATAAAATGCAATTAAGCAGAGTTATGTTACTTTACAAAGTACTTTGATTTGCCCCTTTTGTGTAATGTTACATACCTGTGGTTCAAGTATATTTTTAAAAAACAGCTGTGACAACACATGAAATGTACCTGATATTTTTAGATCTACCTATTTCTTGTTTTCTTCTATGTAAAACCTTCTGCCTCTTCTGAGATAACAATTTTCATATCTGACATGCACAATGGCACCTCCTGCTTTGGCTAATTATATGGTAGAGTTCCTGTCAACCTTGTCCCTCTTATTAAAGCCTAGAGTATCTTCCAGCCATCTTTTTGCTAAGTGTTTTCTACCTGTGGAGTCTTGATGACATAATTCAGATCTGCTTGCAAGACCCTTACCTTAGGCCATCTACATTCTAATTGCATGACTTTGTGATTTCTTGGGAAAGAAGGAAAGCACTTCATATTACATTTCTTAATAGTTCAGGGGGGGTGACTTGCAGAAGATATAAGCATTACACGTTAAATTGTGTGGACATTTTCTTTAAATAAAAATGACAGCGCAAAATCAATGTGTAGTATGCATAATGGATACTTAGTGATTCTGTATTGAGGGCTTTTTAAAAGTGCTTTATTAATTTAAGTATTTTATTGCATTTTGCCAGGATGTAGTTTTTGGAAACTGTTACTGCCATTAAAAATGTGATAATTTTTTTATTTTCACTTTATTTTAGGCCAGTGATTTTATAAAAGTCAAGGTTTAAAAGTAACCTTGTGATTACAAGCAAATACTGGGAAGACATTTCCTAAAAGTAAATGTGTAGGAGGCAGAGATAAGTCCTAATCCTGGAAGAGCAAATAAATAGATTTAAACTGCAAATAAAGTGACAACAGCTCACAATAAAGGTTATAAGTGTAATAAATCTTTGGAGCAGTTTTCTTAAGAGCATGGTAGACCGTTCATCATCTCAAGTTGTTATATTGTTACCAAGGGTCCTTATGATTGCCTCCAGTTTTAAGTTGGAGCACACTATAATAGAGTGGTGCTGACTTTGCAAAGAGTGATAGGACTAAGTTTCATGCCCTGAGATCTTTTCTCCGATTATTAACAATCCTTACCTTTGTTGTGAACCCATCAAATATAGAGATGTAATAATATGTAGAAACAGCAAAAGAAATAGAAGACAAAAACATCCAAGCAGTATACATCATACTATGATCATACTTTCTACTTCTAATGTTTCTTAGTACGTAAACCAAGATCCTTAGTCTTAGCTTAAAAAAATAAGAAATTGTGAAAGAACAATGCCTTTAAAAATGGTTTAGTTAGGTTGTCTTCCTGCACCATGAAAGAGAAAAATTGTCATCTCATTATTATGAAGGCAAAATCAATATCTTCATTTCAGAATGCATATTTCAAGAATCTACTTTAATGCTTTAGGAAGACTTGGGAAAACCAATACCTAGTCTATTTAGTTAAGATAGAAAAAATACTCATAAGAAAATGCTTTTAACAAATATCCCAAAAAGTTAGACTGTGATAAGCACTACTCTGCCTATCCTTACTGCACAATTTCTCAGAGATCTTGAGAAGGGATTTCTATATTATGTGAAACTTATGAGATTAACCCCTTTTTCAGTGAGTTTTTTAAGCAAGTGCACAGCACCATGTATAAACAATAAAGACTAATAAAAAGAATTAAATTTCAGTCTGTATTCTGCATATACTCAATAAGAATCAAATGACCAGGTGTGTACATGTGTATGTGCATGCAGATGTTACATTTCAGACCTAATGTATTATGACAGAAATATTTTTATGTAAATTTGTGTGGTTTTTTTAAAAGACAAAAAGCTTCACTCATAAGGAAAACAAAATCAACTAACATTCTACCATTGCCACTACTGATTGTATATCTTTAGTGCAGTTTCAGTGCAGTATATTCTCAAGGCTGATAAGCAAAAGCTTTTTTTGCCAACATATACTTCCAGCTCAGGTGATCTAATCTCCTACTGACCTTACTGAAATTTTTCTTTATTTTAAAACATTACAGAAATCATATACATATATAGGTCTGCTAAAATCTCTATAGTAATATTCTTCCTCCTTTCTCAGAGAATATACCAAGCATATTCCTCACATAACTTCCGTTTCAGTGGATCTATGCCCAAACTGAAAGTGACCTGAAAGCTTTCCACTTCCAAGCACAATTCATGTATTAGCTGAAGATCTAATCAAATTGAACGTAGTAACTTCTAGGTGAAATCCTACCCCCTTAGGGTGCTTTGTCTCTCATCTCAGAAGAACCAGGATTTTGTTTTCTATTTCTAGGGGTCTTTTTTTCTAGGATAGAAAAATGAGGAAGAATACCTTGAATATTACAGAAAAAGGCTGAATGCTACAAATCTTATTAACAAAATTAAATTCCACAACTTTACAACTTGGATGTTCTACAAACTTTTCAGTCTTTCCAGTTCTGGAAAATTAGTGCACCATGAAACAAACTTTTAATATGCTCCTTACTTTTCTTTCTTTCATTACACTCCCCCAGAAAATAATTTTATATTTTATATCAAAGACAGGAAGATATCTCAGGAAAGTCTGCTTTAGAAGCCCACCTACTAGAAACAAAATTGAATTTTGGCCTTGAGCGGGTTAAAAATAGTTTGGTTTTTTTTTTTTTCTTCATAGTTGGGCTTTGCTATATTCAGCTTGTTCTTGTTTCTATATTAAGAATTATCTTTGCACTTGGTCTTTTAAATAACTTATGAACTTGTTTTTAATTTTATTATTTGTTATGGATCTCTTTTAAAATTCAGGGTTGGAAATCATATTTAGAAATCCTCTAATCATAGAATCATAGAATCAAGAGATTATCCAATCCAACTCTTGATCCAACACTGCCGTGGTTACTAGACCATGGCAATTACTGTCATATCCAGTCTCATCTTAAAAACCTCGAGGGACGGTGAATCCACCACCTCCCTGGGCAGCCCATTCCAATGTCTGATTAGTCTCTCCACAAAAAATTTGTCCATAATATCCAACCTAAACTTCCCCTGGCAGAGCATAATATTTGACATTAATTTAAAGGGAATGGTCAAAATACATTTTTAAAGATCCAAACATGGCAATTCATGACTTTCAGATTATAAAACAGTTATGGCTCATGGCAGGTTTGCGCCAGAGTAGATTGTTTTTCAGAAAGCTATAAAGCCCCATTTCTTAGAATGGTTAAGGTGCAAAGGGACAGTTTGAGATCATCTAGATCAAACCTCCTGTTCAAACAGGGTCATCTACATTTGTTGTCTCCAAAGTCTGTCTGGGAAACTTTTACCAGAGTTTGATTACATTCATAGTAGAAACGTTTTTTCTTATGTTCAGATGGAATTCCCCGTTTTTTTAACTTGTGTGCATCACCACTTGTCCTGCCACTAGGCACAACAATTTGCTCCTATCAGAACTTTATACATATTGATCCTCCTGAGTTTTCTTCCATGCTGAATCATCGCCACTCTCATTTGCGTTTCCTCCACAAAAGATGCTCTAATTCCTTTATCACTTTTGTGGCCCTTTGCTGGATTCTTTCCACTACATTCCTGTCTCCCTTGTACTGGGGACCTCAGAATGGGAGCCTGCACTTCAGATGTGTCTCACAAAAGATAAGCAGCGGGGAAAGGTCACCTTGTTGACCTGCTGGCAATGGTTTTCCTAAGGTAATCTGGGATGTTTTTGTCATTCTTTGCTATGAGGGTGCATTTTTCCTCATATTTTTCACTTGTGAGGTTGGACATGAGCTGGTAATGTGCGCTTACAGGCCAGAAAGCCAACAGTATCCTGGGCTGCATCAAAAGCATTGTCAGAACTCCTGAAGAACTTCTTAGAAGAAAATATAATTATTGTGGAATAGAGACATGTTATGATCAGGTTCTTTAAAATTATTAGAGAGATGCCTTTGCCCAAATTAAGGTGCAAATTAGACCATGTGACAAAGCCGATAGTATGGATTTTTATTTAACAGTAAATGTGAGGTAGAGAGAGACAGAAATAGGAAAAAGAGAAAGAGGGAGAGAAAGAGGGTGACAGAGAGACAGATTAAGTAGCAAAAAAATATCATCACATCATAATTCAGCTGTCCAAATACTAGCATCTGCAGCCATCTGTTGCAAGATATCCAAGTGTTTGTGTTCTTATTATGAATAAAGCCACACTATTTCAAAAGTAATATTCAGTCTGAGATATATAGACCAACATTAAGATTTACAAAATATGTATTTCTTGTTGGACAGATTTGCCTAAGTGAAAAGAGTTCATAATGTTAGATAAATTACTCTGTGACAGAAAATTTCTAAGGTGGGAAGTGTTGAGCAGAAAACCAAGAATGTGCTGATATATTAAGGTCTCTAATGATATTATAGATGCTGAGTGGATAATCGGAACAGAATAATACAGTGAGCGTCATTAAAAATTCAATATCGAATACTCCATGGGTTGGCAGGGTCTGCTATTGTCCACTGCCTCAAAAAGGACATGCTGCAATGACATTTTGGAGCAACATTTACCGAGGTTTTAATATAACTCACTGTACCTGAACACCTTCAAATTCATATTTTGCATAGCTTCAAATGAATAGTTATTCTTTCAGTGGTTTTTAGCACCAGTCCTTCATGCCTTACTGAAATCCATAATCTGAAAGAGACTGATTTTATTTTTAACTGACATTTAAAAACATTAAAGCTTCTTCTACAAAGTGCTTGTCACTTAAAATAGATTGTTGATACTCTGTCATCAAGTGATAATGCAGGATATAATTAGTCCTTTTCAAAATTTTATGCCTTTAAATACAAAAATTATACACATTAGCCATGCCTCTTAAAAAAATAAAATATATCAATCCATGCAAATCACTGTGTCTTTATAAACATTTCCTTAGGAAGCAGAACATCCTGTTAATATGAATCAACCAGAAAGCACTGATCAGCTTTCACAGGGTCAATTTTTCAGTCATTCCAAATTTTCAGGTGAAATCTAGAAGGATGAAATATCAAATGCAGCCAGAATTTTAAACCAAAGGAAAACCTGATTTCTTGATTTTTTTATAAAACTGTCTGAAAGTATTTGAATTTACTAAGATTACAGTAATTTATCATGAAATTTTGTGAAAATCAGTAAAAATCAGTAAGTCCATTATCAAAAAAAAGACAAAAATATAGTTTTTATCATTATAGTTTTAAAAGTGTATTTCAGTTGCAGCTAATTTATGATTTTATAATTTATGTAGTTTCAGCTAATTTATGAAAAAACCTTCTTTATCTTGGAGCTGTGCAGATATAACCAATTTAAAAATAGGAAAATGATTTTGTAAAATATTTCATTATTTTTACATGTGGAAGACAAAATGGATTTCAGCAAGATATTCACCATTAATTTAATTGTGGGGATACACTATCCGTAACTCATTCACCATTCAGTCATGACGTGTTTCTTGCCCTGTGTTTTTGTGGAAATCAAGGTCTTCATTCAAATCACTGACTGCATCAGAATTTTAAAGGCTTACTATAAAAAAGTATTTATAGAAATATTGGTGAAAACAAATTTGTATACTATTTTGCATTTAATTTCTTCCATCACTTTGTATATAAACACACATAACTATAGACATGTGTTCATGTATGCATGCATCCGATGTTCTCTGAAGCACTGGTATCTATCCAAGACCACCTTTTGCAGCTGACACCTTCTCAGACAGATTAAGTAGCATTGTAAAGTGAGCTGGTCTTAAAATGACAGCTAAAAAGAACAACAAATAGGGCCTTCAGCTTGCACATTTTAAGATTCTGACAGAATGACCTATATTTCTGTCACTTCATAACTTTCATACAATAGTTGTCACAAAAATAGCAGAAAGATATTGTCATGATAATCTCTAGGTCTTGGTCCTGTAATCAGATCTTTATCCTACTCCCTTGGGATGCCTTTTCAGTGCTGGGAACTTTTCATTTATTTTGAGCAGTCTGAAAGTCAATCAACTACAACAAGCTATGGGTTCTGCATACTGTCAATGTAGGGAGAAAGAATCCACTAAAGTTTAATTAATTTTGCCATTTTTAGAACACAGTGAATCCCACTGTAAATACTAGTTTAGATACGTAGAACTGATCATAGTTGTGGATATCTTACTTTCCAGACTTATGTAGCATAAATCCCGCCACAAAAGAGTGCCTGAGGTAAATCACAGATTTGACATTTATGATTGAATTTTTAACTAAATTCAAGTCTCCTTTGTTCAACTGACTAGACGACAATTTCAGTTGCAATGTCAGATCTTTGAATCGGCAGTAAAAATTATATTTTTCAAAAGATCTGCTATTGCAGAAACAAGAATGGAAATAGCTGAGTTTTTAAAATACAGACATTTTTTGAGCTAAAAAACTTTTGCACTATGATGAGTCACTTGTTTCTATTTCATAAATTAATGTCACAGACAGGGCCAAAAACACATTAACAATAAAAAAATCCACAAAAATCTGAAACTAACATGTTGCATTTAAAGATAATAAGTAAAAATAATCCTATGTTCTTGGAATTACCAAGAATGTAACCATAATAAATCACGCTTCTGATTCGCATCAATAAGGTATACTGTGACCTTATTATTTCCTCTACTTACACAAATATTTCTGGGAAGACTTTAATTTACTTTACTTTTTCATCAGCATTCTCTTACTTTCGCTGTGTTGGTTGCAGGAGTCGTCCTAGGACGTATCCCAGGAGGAATCCTGAGGAAGGCTGGAAGTTTTGCAATGCGCTAGTGAATTTGTCTCATGTCCCACTTCCAAGGTAAGTGGGTTCTAGCTGAAGACAAAGTGTTTATCTTCAGATCTACAAATGTGCACAAAGTCAAAACAAATAAACAAACAAAAATCACCTCCTCACACATGAAGAATCATGAGGAGGTCAGATTGTGCAAGACCATTTATAAGAAATCCATCCAAGATTATGTCATGAACTTACCTAAAAGACTGTACAGTGAGTAGCATTGTGCAATGTAACTTGAGGAGTCGGTAATCATATTATTTAATTATTCATAATGGCAGCTGTCAAGATAGCACATTCAATATGTCAAATTATGCTTGCAGTAAGGGTAACTTCACTCTCTCCTATGCAGTGAGATATCTCTTGTATGTGCCAGCATATGATTTCAGAAGGCTTCTCAAGAAGTGTCCCTGAGGACTTTCCACATCTGATCTCATGTCAGTCAAGAACCTTACTCTTTTTCACTGCTTTCAATAGCTATGGAAAAAAGAAAAGAAAATGTTCCTAGTTCTAAAAATAAATATATTATAAAAAGTGAATGTAGCATTTAACTTCTAGCTAGAGTAACTATACAGTACATCTGCTTCAGCCACTTCATGATATTAGTCGATCTTTCCAGAAAATGACAGTGTGTTTTGTTTTCTTAGAATTCAAGACAAATACGCTCTGTTGAACCTGAAATGTTTGGGGTGATTATAAACACCAGTAAGTATGGAAAACACTGTTCAGCATGCCAGCAGTATATAGCTTTTGCAAACTTTGTAAACCTTTACTTTTCTAAGAGTATGGGATTTGATCCTTCTGAATTCAGTCGGTCTGACTTTAGTAGCATCAGCAGGGCAAATTCAGGAGAGGCACTTGATGTACATTTTCATATTGAGCCCTTTTGAAGTCACCAGTGTTCATCTGCATTAAAAATGCCATTGACAGGGCTCAATGCATTGTTTTCAAGTGATGTTTTCAATCTCTCAACAAGCATATTGTTTAAGGAATAGTTCTTCTCCCTAGCATTACCCTTCTTGAGCACCACTTATGCATTCAAGTGCAATTCAGTTTGGAATGGCATACCTGCAGGTCAAAGAACAGACTGAAGGAGTTAAACCAGACATAAATCAGAATGAAATACATGGCTCCGTAGAAGGTTCAATTGGATAAAACAAACTATGCATCCATTTGTGCACAGCATGTCTCTCCCAGATGAGCAGAGTTGAGAAAACAGGCTTCATAGACAGAACAAGTGTTGTCCATTGATGTACATAATAAATCATCAGTCTAGAGAATTTGTCAATAACACGCTGCCCTAAACATCCATATGTCTGCGGCATTAGGCTCATGTTGTTGCAACTAAATGAGATCTCAACAAACACAGAATGAAAAAAAAGCAGTGTAGCTTAAAGTGGCAGCAGATCAGTTTGTGAAAAAAAGACATTTTTTCTCCAGTTCTTTTTCAGAGCAGTTTGGGAAATGCCTAGTCATTTATGAGAACAAAGAGCACTCGTTTATGCTCTGCATACCTATTAAAAACATAGACAAGCATTGGGAAAATTCAGACCACCTACAGTGTTCCCAAACACATGTCCAACTTTGGCAATAGTGGCAATGCAGCTCACTTAGGTGAATGATGGGATTTAGCACTAAGTGCAATGATGTAGGGGGCTGTTGAGACGAATTCTGGTTTCAGCTCTATCTCTGCGTTGTGGGGCAGCTGTGATCGAGTCACGTTTGTTTCAACATTGATATTTAATACATCTTTCCCATTTAGACTTTTTTCACCTAGGATGAACAATTGTGTTTGTGCAGTGCCTACGCTGCATTTGGTGGCGCTACAAGAAAGAATTATCAAAGAACATCCAAGAAACATGACAATAAATTTATAAAAGTAAATTTCTGAGGAAGTGGGTTGTATGTTCTAGATTAAAGTGATATTTATTATGTTAGAGAAAGCTGGAATTTATTCACAAGTAAGTATCTTTAGCCCTCTTGTTGCTGAAGATAATCTATAGAGGTCACTAATCTCTCCAAGTTATTATAAACGTTCCTAAATTCAAGTCTATTTACTGCCTGGTACTTTCCATCATGATTCATACAGCAATACAGGAATAGCTAAATCAGAAATAGATAACCTCATTCATATTATCTTTTACAAATCCAAAATATATAAAAATTTCATGTATTTATAACAACACTATTCACTTTGAGAGAAGAGGTGTTACTTCATGAAGTTTATATGTAAGGAATTCCTGTGTAGAAAAGAAAGGGGGCTATGAGCTAGCAAGAAGAGAGTAGATTGTGACTTGTTGTCACATGGAAAGGGGAGATTTTGTTGACCCTTAGTGTTTGATTTGTCTGTCAGTGCCCCAGGAAAGCTGAGACTCTTGTGCCCAACCAATCTCTCAGCATCTCATTATGGGGACCCTTCACTGAACAGTCCTGCTAAGCCAACAGTGTAAGGGAGACCCCTCAGCAAGTCTTCCCACTTTATTAGAGTATGTTATCCACTGCCAATGACTGCCAGCACCTATAATTTCTGTACTGTTATAACTTCTGTTAGGATGCAATATAACTTTTCAGTTTCCTCTAATTTTTACCCCCAGCCATCTTATCACACCTACCATGGGAAGAACAAAGAGAAAAGGGTAACTGATTATCACTGGAAGAAACTCAGACAATTTCTTTTTGAGTATGGAAACTGTATGGAAATAGGGTATGAAGAGGAAACATCGGTTTTCAATACAATTTTAGCAGAACTGAATGCCAAAGTACAAATGTGAAAGCAGGTTGAGCAGACTTTTAGGACTGGCCTGCCATTGCTAATTTTCACAAAGATGATTTTGTGTAATATGATGTGGAGGTGACCAGAGAATGCTTAGGAGTCTAAACTTCAAACTGTCTTTCAGAGTTGTTGTGCAGTGAAACATTGTTCATAGGTGTGATAAACTCTTCATGAAACTAATATGTTTGTGAACAGCCTCCATATTAAATATTAAAAATTATATACTGGAATACAAAGACAATATGCCTGCCTACCAAGAGTAGATTTTTTGGAAATTATTAATTCTGGAGGCTAGGTTTTTTTGCAGTTTTTTTCTGCAATGACATATACATATGTGTGTGTGTGTGTTTGTCTATGTGCACATGCATGTGCAAATGCAGAGAGAGAAGGGAGGAGAGAGAGAGGAATAGAGAGGAAGATTCTTTTAAAAGCTAATTCCAAACACCTATTTAGTGGGTTCCTAAAATCATGTAAGTATTCCACAGAATATCGGACAAATGATAGAAAATCACTACACCAGAACAGTCCATTTTTTTTTATTGTTCATGGATAATTTACCACCTAGGCTTGTTGTGAGTTTTTCTCTTATTATCTACTATTGCTGATTTCCATGCTGTTTGTTACTTTCATGCAATTGCAAACAATTGAATTTGTAACATAAAGCTTTAGAGAGAGGAAAATAAATTACAATCAAAGAAAGAAAATTCAAATGAACAAGTGGATGTCAAAAACTACAAGGTACTTCTTCTCCATCCTTTTAGACAGAACAAGAAAGAGTAAATTAAAATTAAAAGGCAGAAATAAAGCTGCTCAATGATTCTACTTTCCTCATGTCGTAACAATTAACCTATGAAAATAATTGATACAAGACTACATTCAAACAAAAAGGTTACAATCCAAACTAATGAAGACACTCACATGGAATAAACACAGGATAACCAGACTTTCAAAATCCATTTTGAAGAAAATTACATACTCACTCTGCAGAGAATGAGCCAATGTATCACAGATAAAACTCAAGAGAAATTAACCATTTGAAAAATCAGTCCGTAATGGAGTATAATTTTATGAAAAAGAAATTTAAATGAACACAAGAAGATGTTTCTAACCACAAAAAGAACTATGAGTGAACAGGACAACAGGATTGAAAAAGAGACTGAACTGTCTATTTTCTTTCTCTTTAAAGCTCTTGCATTTTATCCTTGCAGACAGCTAGACATATTTGTTCTGAACAGGTTTTTTGACAAGGACATTGTGGACTAAAAGCATCTTACTATATTTTTCATTTTTAAGGCACATGCAATCCATCCCCATCACTTTGAGGTAACTTTGCTTTCCAGCAGAATGCTGCAGGTTTTAATCACAAGTCTACTTTTATTCTCAGTATGAGATCAAAATAAATACACCACCAGCGTGAACACTTTTCTGAGAGGACAAGAGGGATTCCTGCTTGTCATAACTAATGATGGTGATCAAAGCCAACCAGGTGCTCACACTGACCCTGAGCTTTGATCATTTACTGTACTTTCCAATATCTGAACCTGGGAGTGAGTTGCCCTAATGGCCTCTGGTTACATTAGTGGCATATGGCAGGAAAAAGGAGTAGAAGATAAGAAGACGCAAGAAGGAGAGGGGAATGTCTAGCTATGCAGCATGTGCAAGTATAAAAACCTCCAGGCAATTGAAGTAAGCTCATATTGAAGGCTTTTTATACACTGTACATGTTAATGTTATTGAAATACTCAGTAGGATTTTCATGAAAGTTTGTCCCAAAGGGCAATGACATGATCCTTTACTCACCTTTGAGGAATTACTCAAATGAGCAGACTCAGTAGTTTAAAAGCATTTTTGCTCACACATGTGTGTGCAAGCACTCTTCTGAAGTCTATGAAACTTCTGACTCCTCAAAAGAGCATATTAATGCTCCCTTTTTACATATTATAAGTATTTCAACTGACTTAAGATTCTTTCACCCACTGCTGCCAGTGGCATTCATGATAGCCACCACTGCACAATTCCTCAACTGCAGACTACGCTGTTCTTTATCTTTCTAACGTTAGTTTCTCATTAGTTCTAAAAGTGGATTATGTGATAGAGTTGATAGCTAAAGGCATTTGGGAAGACTTCTTCCTATCAAGTCTGATTCACACTAAGTGAATCTTTCTGAAAACACTTTTCTTTTGTCTGTGCTACCACTTGAAGAATTTTATGTAGAACAGCAGCAAGTTTAAATGTACTTCTTATTGTACAGAGGTTCTCCAACTGCTGTGCACATTTCAGATATTCTCCAAACTCATTGCAGCCACAGAGAATAAACATAGCAGGTGACATTATTATATGGACCAGAAGCTGAGATAATTATTTAATTCACATCGTAGGAAAAAGCAATGATAAAAAAGAGATCTTTTTATCACCTTTGTGAGATTCTGCTTCACAAAATTCAGAGAACCATCAACCAGTGTCCTAAGTGGATTCATTTCTTAGCACTTTAATGAAGCAGAAATTCAAGACTGTGCTTTTTATAAAAGAAAAAAATTCACTCTTCAAAATATCTTCACTCCTCAGCATAAGAATGTTTGATTTTCTCTGTGCTATGACATCCCTGTTATAAGCAAGAACAAGAGAGGATAATCAAAGTTACCTGCTTCTACTGAAAACACACTTTCAGCAACAACACCATAGATGAATAAGTTTATGAATAGATGAATGATGTCCAATATCACAAATAACAATACAATGAACAAATGTTTTGGTCTTCCTTTGAAGTGCCCTTACTATGCATATGATCTGCTTTAGGCTTAATTCTGCAGACAGTTCCCCTGTTGCATATTGTGTGGCCTCTGAAACCAGAGTGCTGTATCACAAGTTGGTAATTGTATGGTGTCAGATTGCACCTCATCTAATTCCATGACACAGTAAATTACGGGTGTCTGGGTCCTGCAACATGTGTAGCTTTAAAAAGCCAAACTATGCAATTGCATTATGTGCTAGGTGGTACTGGGGAGCTCTGACCTTGATATGTAATTTAAGTAACTTTCAGTGCGTTAACAGTAACTGATGGAAGTATTTAGTAGTGTCACAGGCAATAGAGAAGATATAATCTCTCTTATATTTTACAAACTGGAGTTCTGCTACCAAGTAGAAAGCCAAGCTGATACAGTGTTGTATGGAAAGCTGGCTGGCATAATGAATTCCATAAGCTTCTTCACGGTGGTATTTGTATCCTTCTGATGGGATGTTTGTAATTTTCAGGGCTATAAATGGAACATCAAAAATATGCAGCAGAAACTGAATGAATTCTATGATTATTCCTATGTGTAAGCCTCAATTTATGTTACATTAAAGACAGGAACACTTGTGATACTTTGTAAAAACACATATTTTGCATCCTAGGAAATCAGGGCAGATCTGAGCTCTGACTGTGACAACAACATTTTTTATTTTCCCTGAACCATCTGGCTTCAGAAATACAATCATCCAAGGCATGCATTTTTATAGTCTTTTATATACCAAAAACCTCACCAAAACCAAAACCACAACCACCCACCCCATTTTTGTATTGTAAGTATTTTTACTAAGAAGGATCACCATCATTGGTCAGAGATGCAGTTTGAACTTGGTTTAATGAAAGATGCTTAAGGTAGCTGGAACAGATATCATATTTTCCTGTGACTGTTCATAATGCTTTTTACATCATACTGTCTGCAGTGTAATCACAGGAAGTGGGGATTTTGACAATTAATATGTGCTTATTGGAACAGAAATATTTTAAATCTGATACACAAGTAATTATTTTCTACCAGAAACTTCACTTCAGTTTCTTAAAAGCAATAGTAAAATGGGTTTGGACATTAGCTAGAGGAGGAATTTAGCTTTTATACTGATTGTCAAACTGCCCTTTGCATCAAAATGAAGACATTTAATAATCTTCCATACTTAAAACAATAACACAGACCCCAAATTTCTAATCCAGTGCTTCACAGAGTAAGATTCACACTCACCAAAGGTAGTGGAGTTCCTAAACTCTCAGGGATTTCACTTGTTCTCTGGCAGAAGAAGTTCCCAAGGCTGAATTTTGCAAGAAGAGGATTCAAAAACTACTATTAATTCCCTGAAAATTATAGTCACCTGACCAAGTCTTCTTATGTCAAGAAGTGTTGGAACTTATGAAATGGTGTCAAAAAATTTCCTCTTTCACACAGAACCCTATCCTTCTATTAATGGCAGGTAAATTTTTCAAAAGCCATTACCTGATTTAACAGCCGAAATCACATTTTAGAGGTGAATTTAGCATTTAATAACTCAGCCTGCCTTTGAAAGCAACTTGGAAGTTACATGTCATCTGTTTCTGCCCTTTTAAAAATCACATCTTGTACTTAATGCAATCTTTAAGCCCCTTGGAGAAGCTAGTTTTAAATCCTTTTTGAAAATGTCACAGTTGTAAGGGTACTTCTGAACTATGGGAGTTAGAAGCTTTCAGTGCATGCCTGGAGTATATTCCCTTGCTCGTTCCCTCCATATTAAAGCAATACCTAAGCAAACATTTTTCATCTGTTCTTTCGTGGACAGGCAATGACATGCATGCACCAGGAAATGAATCAAAACTTTTTTTACCTGTAGAATAAGGTCGATGTGTGGAAATAAATACATGAGGACAAGGCACAGAGTAGTGGAATGAATATTAGGTCATTAATTCTTTTGACTGGCTTGCTAAAACCAAAATGAGTTTGTAAAATGCAGAGGAGGAATAGTTGCTGGCATAGCTTATCTGTAATCATCTCCTACAATTGTAGCTGTAACATTTTACCTGGTTTTTTTGAGACCTCTCTAATACTCACCTTACCTGAAATCACCTATGCTGGAATATGAAAATGCTGGAATTTATGCTTCAATATTATTCCCATTAATAAACTATCAGTATTTTTTGCAGGATGTATGACACTTGCAAAGAAGAGAGTAAAAATCTGAAAACAAATTGGTGACTTCAGTTTTGCAAAGACCTTATCCATTTGCTTCATGCTCTGACTTCTGAATACCCCTCTTCGCCCTCATTACAGTATTTGCTGTGTGGCTAAAGATGTACATAAATCTTTTAGGATATCCTTGATTAAAGGACTGGACACAAGTCTGTGTGCTCACAGCCAGAAGGTCAACCACATCCTAGGCAGGCTTAGATTAGGTAAAAGGAAGAAATTATTTGCTCAAAGGGTACTGAAGCACCTACACAGGTTGCCTAGAAAAGTCATTCCTGGAAGTGTTCAAGGCCAGGTTGTATGAGGCCCTCCTACAGTGAGTAGCATCCCTGACCATGGCAGGGGGGTTGCAACTAGATGATCTTTGAGGTCCCTTCCAACTCAAACTATTCTATGGTTTTCTATTATCCTCTACTTTGGTGGTCCTACAGAGACTAATAAAGCCTTGTACAGCACAAGGATGCATGTATGCATAATGTATACATTGGTCTGGACCTACACCCTCAGTAATTCTTTACTCAGTGTTAAAATTGTGTTGTTGCTGCAGTTGGGTGTTTTTATTCTTCTTCTTATGAACTAGAATGAACTCTGATAACTGAAAAGTATAAGCAACAATCGCATTTGAAAACACAATAGGACATAGCACATCAGCACTGGAATGTTACAAATGCAGTGTTTAATACTCGTAGATGGCTGTTGTGACTAGAAACAGGTTTTTTTGTCAAATAAAGAGGTATTTCTTGGCATTATAGGGTCACACCCTACTGTCAGTTTTAAGTAGCACTCTGCATTGATCTCAGCGGGTAGTTTTGTTTAAAAATTGATGGCATGACCTGGCCCTTAATATGGAATGTTACCTGAAAAAAACATACAGATTTTGCTGCTCTCTGTACAGTGAGAAAAAACAGAGTAAGAAAGAGGAGGAAACATAACAGACCTCACACTATCTTGAAGTACGTGGAAGGAACAGAATTTTAAACAGTATTAATAGCTTGAGTCTCAGCCTGCTTAATAACCAATATTACCTTCATTTATTTTCACTGACTTCAGTAGCGTTGCTTTGGATTTACATCTTTGCTAATTCAATCAGAATATAAGTACACTTGGAATTAAATGGAGAAATATATTAATGAAAAAATATTCAAAGTATCTTATAAATATTCTGTTATTGAAAAGATTTTGGATTTGGAAGCAGAGCATGAAGAGTTATATTAGTATTTCCAACTATTCTCTCAGGTTCAAAACCTATGGATATTGCACATCCCTTGGGCTGCAGGTTTGCTGTATTTTTCCAGTCTGAATCTCAACAAACAGTTTTCTATCAATCTTAAAAGTTACAACAAACTGTAAAGTACTTGTTTATTGTTGGACCACATAATAAATACTAAAACATTTATCTATCCTGATTCAAACTTAACTTTTCTATATTTTATTTGTCTTGCTCATGTAGTCATACATTTTGTATAAACTTCTATCTTTATTTGATAGCCAATGATCTTTTATTTTATAAAGAGACTTAAATTCAACCTGTCAACCATGTTGTAATCATTTTGATCTTCCTGATTTGCTTCTCCTCATACCAACATCTGCTCATAAAATTTTACCACATAGCAAGGCTACATATTCAGCAGGAATCCCTGTTCCATTGTTTTTGGTTTTGGTTTTTTTTTTCACCCCCTTTGTTTTACCAAAGGGTGTAATCTGGTTCAAATTACAATATGAATATATCATAGCAGAGATGTATGCAATGAAGATTAAAAATAAGTCACTGAACTCACTGTAACTTTCTCAATGTCAAAAAATGTGCCATTGTAAATCCCCTGGGACTTCCTGAACAATACTTGCATATTTCAGGCCTTATGTCAGCCTGATACCCATCTGTCTCTTTGCTAAGCTCAGTCTCTCCTGTCCCTTCTGGTATCACTCCTATTGTGGGGGAATGGGAGAGGAGGGGCTCTGAACAGTAAAATTTCCCTTCATTTTGTTCAAAGGTGAGAACCTCTGGACGTGATATCTCCCTGCAAGGTACATTAACTTCATTTGCATGCTGTTGTAGGATATTTTTGTACTAATCTTAAAAGTAACAAGTCAGCACCCAACAGGACCCTGACTCCAACTTGCAAATAAACAGTTTTGATAAATCTTGGTACTGGGACTGAGGTTTTGTGGTATATACAGCACAGAATTTGCAGACAAGTCAGAAGATAGCCTCCTTTATCTTGTATGAAAAATGCTTGCTTTGTTCTGTTGTTATCCAGTGACTTCACTTGTCATCTGATTTTAGGTAGGTATCTGAGTAGGTGCAAAATATTATGTTTCCTTTGGAGTTTTCAGAAGTAGATGTTATTCTCTGGCATCAGATTTATTTGTTATTTGTGGGTGGTTGATGATATGAATAAAGCTGCTCAGCTTTATAACTGAAATATATAAAAGAAAATGTCTACTACTCTCTGGCAATTATTTGCTTAATGCATACAAGAGAGTCTTCAGAATGGTCTCCAAATCAGTATATGACTACCTAAAGTCTTATTTATCTAAAAATCTGATGACCTATTCAGTTACGTGATAGTGATCTTCAGCTTTTCTTATGTCCCTAAATTAGGAGATGCTTGGTACAAGCAAAATCACAGAACTTGGAAACATGACTTTTGCAAAGCAATATCTGTTTATTAGACTGTCCTTTTATTTAAGTATTAGCAAAGTGTATAATCTTACTTTATGTATGTTATTTGCACAAAAAAAGGCAAGTCTGCTTTGGCTAATATGTTTACCACCATTTAGGAGAGAGAAAAAAACCTCTAAACTGCAAAAAAAAACTACGAAAAAGGGTTTGGGAACTTAGATCTCTGACTTTGTGAGTAGCCTGTCTCTATCAATCTTTAAAGGAAATCACTGCTCTATTAAATGCTACATTCAGGAAAGAAACAATTAGAACAAAGATCTCAGATTCCAAAAATTAAATGAGCAGTGATGCCTTAATATCCAGTCCAGAATCACACAGCGAAGTTCTAGATACAAATAGGAAACTTTTTTGTACTGTGAGTACATCCTTTTTTACTCTTTATGCAGTTCTTTACTCGTCATGTACACATTGTTGATTGTATAGCTCCATTTATTGAAAAAGCAGCATAGACACCTAATACACTCAACCTGAATTGTCCAGTTGGGGCTGAATACTTGCTCTGGAAGTCCTGTGGCACTTAAACAATGTGAGCAATCGTGTACTTGACTTGTGAGATCAATGAACAAAGATAATTTCTTGGCATCTCTTAACATTCTTTTCTGAAATATATGACATTATAATTTATCACAGAACCTCATGGACAAGTTAGGCAATGGCAAAAATGCCATTTTACAAATACATTGGACACACCTCAGACATCAGGAAACAACAACCCCCACTATGTTAATTTCCTCTTCAATAATGATGAACAAGCAAGACGTGATTCTCAGCAAGACATATTTTCCTCAGGCTACAAAACAAGAGGTTTCTGAGTTAAATACTGATATACTATATCACATGCAAGACCAAATGTTTCAGAGTTAACAAATAACCACATGTATGATCTATTGTACAACCCTCTTTGGAGTGAAGATTGAATATGCCACAGATCTAATGAATGGCTGCCTGCCCTACACCGCTGTATGTACAGTAATACCTACTGTACTCTATAGCTGATCTTCAGGCTACCACAGAGCTAAAATGTTCATACAGTGCATCATTATTTCCTTTGACAATTCTCATAGTTATCTTTCTCAGCTTTTATTTCCCAGTGTTGTACTGTGCATTTTGGGAATTTTCAGTGCTGCATATCTGAAAAAAAATTATTTCAGTATAGTCTTTAAAATGCGGTTCTCAACCAAGATTTTAAAAATTAAGCCCAAAGGAACAGAATGAACAGGAACAGAATTCTGTGTTTGCACTGGTTGAAAACTGATGTTGTACAATTCCCATTTTCCTCTATTCAGATATCATAATTTACATTTCTATTTGCCTCTTTTTTCTTGTCATACTGCTTTTTTTTCAGAAGGAAGAAATAACATTCCCTTTCTTTATGGGTGTTCTGGGACTATCTAATGACAAAATATCATATATTTCAACAGAAAATTACTCACCTTTCACACAAAAAAAGTGTTTTGTGCATGTGACCTTATGGTAACTAATACAAGAAAGGTATTCTAAGCCATCTCACAGATCTCAACGTTATCACTCCCATGTATCATCCAAATGCTCTATTATTTATCAATATTGTTATATTTTATACCCTAATTCATGTCATCATATGATAAAATATTGGTGAATTTTTTTTTCAGAATCACATCAAAGTATTGTAAAACAGATGTATACCCTACTTGCCTAGTTCCTAATGCATTTGTTCAGAGCAGTACTTTAACATATCACTAAACTTATATTGCATTCTAAGCAGTTCCTAAGATGGTCTGATGTTTAAGGAGCTTTTTCCTTAATACTTGTTGAAGAACACAGGAGACTCTGCTCCAGCACCTGGTAACTTACACTATGAAGAAAAGAAGCCTATAGAAGCCAATGGTGAATCTGTGTAGCTATAACTGCTGACATTTTTTGCCAGAAAGAAAAATCACTACTACTGAAAGATTTCAGAGACTGTTCTAAACATAGTTATTAATCTCATAAATGTCTGTGTATTTATTCATAAGAAACACAGAAAAATCAACTGACGATGGAAGTAATTTTATTTTTTAGGATATGAATGACATAGCAGTACAAAAAGGCAGTATAGTCCAAAATATTCTGCTCCAGCCTTGTCAGTGGTTGCATTGCTTCCAAAGGAATACATTTCACAGCCTCCATTGCTCTTTAAAATGAAGATAACTAAGATTATGCATTTTTCCTTAATAAAGGTAAGTGTCAAATGCAAAAAATGTTACTAATAGCAAAATATAGATGTGTAACATTCATGTTGGCACCCGTCCATTGTTGACACCCGTCCATTGCCTAACACATTCTACAAAAGTTTATTTATTGGCATCTTTATCAGATGTTTGACAAAGTATTATTGATATTGATATTGACATGGAGAGAAATACATATTCTTTGATTTTTAATGTTTGAGAATATATCTCATTCCAGTTCAAAATACGGAGTGAGGGGGTTTTTGGAAAGTTTTGATTATTTGATTTTTTTGGGGTGGATTTTTTTTAAAGAATTAAGACCAAAATATGACCCCAGAGTAAAGTGTCAGCATTAGCACAAATGGAATATTACTGCAGGATGTAATGTAGCCCTGACCAACTGTCAAAAGGTAAATATACTCATCTGTACGTAGGTGAAATCTGTTACATGTTCTTTTCAAGCTGCAAGTGCAGACAATTAGACACATATCTATGTATGCAACCAGCACTGTGCCCATTTTAATCTCTGCCATTTTGAACTAGCAAAAAAATTGTTTGAGAGGAGCTAAACCCCTGGTTTTCCATGGTAAACTGTATTGCTATTTTGAGAAAATATGTAGAATGAGTGGTCATGGCAGCATATAGTGTGTATTATGCTCAGTATGCTATCGAACCATGGCTCTGGAAGATGCATGGCTATATTCTGACCTAAGATTTTTTCACTCTGAGCTTCTATTTGCTCCAGTATTAAGTACATTCCGAATTTTTGGACAAAGTATTTCTCTTTCATTATCTTCCATATTTTTAGTATGCGCCATATGTTTCAGCCCAGCTTTGTATAGATTCATTATAGAAGCACTAGTTGAGTTCCTCCTACTAAATTAGAACTCCACCAAACTTACTGCAGCAGACCTCAAAATTGTGTGAGATTTTCCCTTTTTAATGTATATTTGAAATCCTTAAAATAATATATGTAATTAATTATAATTAATCATAAAGAATTGAAATTCACCATTTCGTTTTTAAAAAGCAACAGGACTTCCTTGTTTATACTGATGATATTTTAACATACTAAAACCATGAATGCTGGGACAAGGAGTCATATTAAGAAACAAATTTTGTGAACAAAACAATGTAATGTACACTCTCAGTGAATCCACAATGAAGCAAAGTAGAGATAATTGATATTCTCTAGTTTATGCAAGAGATAGCATGCAAAGTCACCTTTCTTTTACTTGCTAATGTCAGATTTTTCATGAAAATTCAATATTACAAAAAGTTGATCACAAAACACCTTCAACTTCTAAGTGGTTTTACTGCTATTACTGAGCTGCTATTTGTAATAAAACCAAAATGCTGACATTAGCAATCTTTCTCCGAGTACACATTTCATATGCTGCTTTTTCACGCAGTATTTAAATGAAGCTGACATACCAATATAGGTCTTTCTAAATCAAGGAAGGTTTTCTTTGGGATATGTAACAAGACATTTTAAATTTCAGATTTTAAGCAACTTTCTCCATGTAAGATGCATACATACAGAAAAAAAAAAAGACAGTACATCTGAATTTATATTTTAAACTAGCCATGCATTACTTGTGTACTTAAAGAGTAGGTAAAACATTTTTTTTTAAATTTTCTGCATGTTTCTTAGTCATTGTGATTTAGCATCTTGATACACAAAAAAACTCTATCACACTACCGAAGTATATTATTATTTCACCTTTATTTGGAAAAGATAAAGTTATTTGTAATTTGCCTTTATTGTATGCCCAGTTGGAATTTTCCATTTATTTTCTTTCCTTTTTATTGGCAGGACAATACCTAATTTTCCAGAAGAGAAAAAGACCACTTTATTTGCAGTTATTTAAAACACTGATAGCTTGCAAAGCACATTTTGGTAAGATATTTTATAGGGAATGCTACACATTTCAATTTCTACTTGTGTTTCTAATATCCTCCCTACAAATATTTGATATCTGGGTTTAATTATACTGTAAAATAAAATCCAATATTTCAACACTCTGCAATTTACTTTTAATTTAACAAGCAGATATATTTAAAATACCTTTAGCAGAATCATGCAGGTCTGTAGTACATCAATCCTTTGTCTGTTTGTACCATTTGCAACAATTAAAAGAGAGTGCGGAAGCTGTTAATTTTTGAAGACAGAAAAATAAAACAAATTTTACATTTCAAATCACTAATTTTTTTTTAGATGACTGAAATGATACATTCAGAATGAAGTGGTTCATGGCAGATAGAGCATTTCCTTAGGGATATTGTTCTTTTTATACTATAGGCAGATCGTAAAGAGGGCTAATGTCAGAATGCTATCTTTTTGGTGAAGACAATGAAATAGCATCAGATATCAAGGGCTGTCTCTGGTTTGTGGAGTCACCACAACCGAGTTAAGTTTTACTGCTATACTGATGCCCGTGGAGATGCTGGCTAATGGAGTCCCCTGAGTACAGGGTCTTGGGATGGAAAAGCAAAGGGACAGAAGGATAAACAATATTTAAAATGTAGTGCTTAAATCTTTCAATTCTTCCTTGAACTCCTTTGAATTATTGACAACATGAGACTGGTTATGGAGCAAGAGAGAGACTGTGTTGCTGCAATGTAAAAGAAATAATAAATCTACTCCTAATTATACACTCGGAGTAGCCATGCAGTAAGAGACAGAAATGTAAGGTTTAGCTGACGTGTAAGATCAGGAGCCAAATTACTTAGCCCTCATACCTCCCAAAATATTGAATACAAATGGTCATTCCAGAAAGGAAGAGTCAGATATATAAGGTTTAGATTTACAGTTGGTCTCATTAACACGTGCTGCAACACCTGAAATACCTGTAATATTTTAAAGTGGTATTGAATGAGGCTAAAGATGTCTATTTTATTTTCCAGCAGAAAAGCTCTCTGAGATCAATGAATATGTTGCCTTCCAAACAATTTTTTTTTAATTCTTCACTTGATCCATATTTATGCTGTTCTCTGACTAAAGAAAACATGTAATATTAATTTTTTTCATTTTCCTCTAAAGAAAGCTAGTATTCCAAATATAAGAATTTCAAGGGACACTTTTGCATAATTAAATGTAGAATCACATATTGTAGCACTTACAAGGCATTTTCAGATCTTCTGCACTGTCCTGGTTTGTGTTTTATTGATGTCAGTGAAAGTTCTACCAATCAGCACAAACAGAAAGAATCCATCCCTAAAAGTTTTTCAAAACCTACTGTGTAGCTATTTTTCTATGTAAGATGAGAAACACAGCAAAGCAAAATATTGTTTACACTAAAGTCTCTTTCTATGATGCTAGCAATGAAAAGGCCTTTAAATATGTACAAATATAATTTACAAGTTTTTTAATTCCCTTGCTCTATCACCATGTTAGATTGCACAGTAAAAGGGAAGCTTAAGATAAATGAACCTCTGATCCACAGGGACTCCGTATTTTTAGCTTAATAGAAGCTGAAATTACTACTCTGAAAAATCCAGTTCTGAAAGAGTCTGAAAGGATATGCTGAAATTTAAGGCTATAATCATCTCCATAAGAGTCACAGAAACAGGATAGTTTAGGTTTTAGTTTTAGAGCAAGATCAAGGAGCATGTACTTTGCTGTGGAATTCTGCCTGTAGCTGTACCCAGCTGAACAGATAAATCCTTATAATCTAGCTTGACTTGTCAGCCAAACCAAATGGGAGATGCCTAGTCAAGTGCTTATTTTCTATGATGGCAGCTGTAGATAACCACAGACTTGAACTTCACCAAACCATACAAACTAGGATAGAGCTTTCATACCAGTGTTGTGTAGTATTAGGAATTCATAAAGAATATGACACTGCCTGGGCTCTTTATTTGTCTTTTTATTAAGCTGTGTCTGCTGAGAGATCATCTGGGTCCCAGTGACTGTCAAGTGATCAGGTTGCGAAAAGGCATCAGTTCCATTTCAACTGAAAAGTCTCCTGGCTGGGTGGCTAGTTTAACACCTACTCTGGCATTATATGGTAAAACTACGGCAGCAGGGGTAGCTTCTCAGAGAAAAGAGAGGGAGCTGCCCCCATGTTGAACCGAAGCAGTTCCAGATGGCTCTGAAAGGGATGCAGCACTGCCCAAGGCTGAACCAAACAGTGACACCGGTGGTGACTCCATGATAACTTATTTAAGAAAGTGCTGCATAACAACTCTGAGAGGCGAGTGAGAAAGTGTGCCCTGAGGACACCAAGGTCAGGTAAGGAGCGGGAGGAGGTGCTCCAGGAGCCAGAGCAGAGATTCTCCCACAGCCCATGCAGAAGACCATAGGTCCCCACTAGGGCCCATGGGGCTCATGGTGGAACAGAAGATACCCACATCTCATCCCACAGAGGAACATGTGCTTGAACAAGTGGGTGTGACTTGAAGAAAGCTGCAGCCCTGGGAGAGCACATGCTGGAACAGACTTTCTGGCGGGAACTGCAACCTGTAGCAATCCACTTCTGAAGGACTAAATCCTATGAAAAGGATCCATGCTGGAACATTTCTTGAGGAACTGCAGCTCATGGAAGGAACCATGTTGGAGAAGGGAAACAGCATGAGGAGAAAGCAGAAATAGAGACTAAGCATTATGAACTGAGCACAACGCATTCCCTGTGCCCCTGCACCACCAGGAGTGGAGCAGGTAGAAGGATCAAGATGGAAGTTGACCCTGGAAAAAAGGGAGTCTGGGGGAAAACATATTTAGTTTTGGTTTTATTTTTCCCTTTCTTACTTTATTACTAATAGACAATAAATTAAACAAATCTTCCCCAAGTCAAGACTGTTTTGCCCAGGATGGCAGTTGCTGAACAATATCCCTGTCCTTGTCTCAACCCACAATATTTTTCATCTTATTTTATCCCCATGTTATGCTGACGATGGAGTGTGAGAGAGCAGCATGGTGGGCACCTGTGAGCTGGGCAAGATTAACACCTCACAACACCATATTTCCACTGCAAGTAGATATAGTCTACAAATGAAGCTGTATTAATTAATCTTCAGTGAATAATCACCCAGGCTCCTTGTGTGGCCCTTTTCAGTTAGGCCAAAGAGCAGATGCATATTCTGAGTCCTTTGATGCACTGAATCTTGTTATTATCTTTACAAATGCTCAGTGCATCAGGAACACAACAGGGATCTGATTATTTTCACCAGGAACAATCAAGGGATTAGTGGAATACAGACGGAGATTGAATCTGCATGGAAAATTGTCCATGCTGTGTTCTATTAGAAGGTGCTGCTGTGCAAAGTTTGTTGCTAATCATGTGGTAAAATTACAAGAGACTGCAAAAAGAGGAAACTAGTAAACAGAATAATAAAAGTAATTTTAATTATTAAACTTCGGTGTTATAAATTATCTGCCATTCATCACTGCCACAAATAAGAATAAAAAATGGAAAAATCCATATGCTCTATGCACTCTAATTTAATTTTGCATAATAAATTAGTGTAATGCAGAATGTTTAAAAATATGAATAATCACCAAATTACTATCCAGTTTCAACAGGCAGCATCTAAATTTTAATACAGACAGCTACTACAGTTAACCTATGCTTTATGTTGACTGAAACACAATAAAACCTCAAATGGGTATTATAGACACAATTCCAGTTATCAGCCACTAATGATGTTAAGTGATGAATTGCTACATTTTTAATAGAACAATAAGAATTCAGGGTTTTCATTATCTTTCTCGGAATATTTTGTATACCCACTATTGTTCTTCCAATTAGTCAATAACAAAGAGGATCTGTTTGAAAAGATACAGCAAATGATGAGTCATAGGTGACAGGTAATTCTCCTTATGCTGCCTTGGAAGAAGTGTTTTCTTGATGTTAGTTTTGGTTGGTTTTCATCATTTTTTTTTGAGAAAGTAAGGTGACACAGTCCCTTTAGCAGAGAAATTTTTTCACTAAATAAATGCAGACAAGGTAAGTACAATGAAATACTTGCTCTTAAAGCTTCTAGGTCCCTATTGATCCAGATATGTAACTTTCTATTGCTATTAGTGAATACTCTCTTGAGTTAAACCTCATTATTCACATTCCTACAAAGTGGTAAAACTCATGTCAATAAACATCTGTTCAATCACTTTCCTAAATGTTGTTTTTCTTCATAAACAAACAACAGTTTGTTTACTAGTTCATCACAAAGTAAATTATTTTATAACTATTATTATCCTGCTCACAAATGAGCAGGGTTACAAAGACTATTCACAGACTAAAAGTAGAAAAATAAAAAAAATCAGTGCTGCAAAAATGATACATCAAATTGAATGATCCAGAGATCTCTTCCCATACTTGTAATCACAGGATTCTATTCATAAGATATATTACCATGGGGCAGTATGTCACCCCACAATAGTTCAAATGAAACTACTGGGAGAATTCAAGGAATATGCAGAATAGTCTCCAGCAAATTTTTACCTCGTTTTTTTCCTTTTCTCAGAAAGGCTCTCATGTTAAGGGTTCATTTTGCTTCTTGCTAACCAAAGGTCTGAGGTTCTTGATTTTACTGAGACAAAACATATGAGTCCATTGCAATGTCGTCTCTAAGCTCTTGCCAATATTCAGACAATAGTCTAGCAAGTCATTCCCAGGATACAAATCACCAGTTAAATATTTTTAAACTGAATCAAACAAAAGGTATAAGCTGTACCTTCTCAGTTCCCAAGACTGTCTTTTGCAATAGTTTCACTGGCTTATGACTACAACAGATCCCATTTGTATTTGGTTCGTTTTCCCTGCTGACTTCAGCATCCCCTCTAAACTCCATTGGTTAAAAGTTCATACAAAACCTTATCTTATTTTACCCAAATTAAATCGGAATAAACAAGGTTTCTCAATGCGCTTAGGTTGAGAGACACCTGTGGCAGACTGAATGACAGATGGTATTCAATGTAAATACATGTAAAGTTACAGGTGTGGGAAGAAAGAGGACTATTTTTTATATAAAATAATGAACTCTATGCTGACAAAGTGTTTGGAGCCATGACAAATGACTGCATGACAATAGCCCAGTTCTTGGCAGCATTCAAAAAATCAAGTTATTAGAAAAGTAATAGAGAACTAACCAGAAAAGATTACTATGCAGCTGTATAAATTCATGATCAACAAAGTTGATCAGAGATCTTCAGTGATAATTTCTTTATGGTGGACAATGAACTAACCTGGAACTTTTCAGCTCAAAAAAGAGGATGCTGGAATTCTACAAAAAATCAGTGGCATGAAGGAGGATGATAGGGAGTGATCGCTTCCTCCCCCTTTCTTTAAAAGATCAAGTCACTATCAAATTACATCAGTGAAAGACAAGTCCAAACCCAAGAGATGTCATTAATTTTCACAGGAAGATCTGTATACTATTTGAAAATACTTCTAAAATCTGTTATATATATATTTGAGCAATAAAATACATAGGAAAGCCTCTAAATGAAAAATTATCAGAGGCTGGGAGGATAGTACTATTATATATACTTGCTCTATTCTTATCCTTCTCTAGACGAACTGGACTAATTAACTTGTGGCTTTTCCTATAATGTTTGATTTCTAAGGTAGACCCTTTTACAGTTCTTTAAAATTTCCCTCTGATTTTCTTAAGTGTCAGTGATAATAACTGGAATTTGTGACTTGTTGGAGAGAAGGGTATGATACTGGTACCCACCTTCAAAACAGGGGATGATATTTCCACAGTGGTCATGGCCTTGTCCTTTACGACATTTTCAGAGTGCCCAGTTCTTTATACTCATCTTTGTATTTCTCCCTCTTCTCACATTTTTAAATGAAGGAATCTGAGGGAAAGTTTCGATTTTCCTGAACCTTCTTTATCTTCCTATGAGTTTCCCCATGGGAGTTAGCATATAGCACTTACCTTATTTCATTTGAAATAACCTGAACCGGATTTATGTACACCTTGGAATGTACTCTACTTGCTCTCTCGACACTGCTGGATAGACATAATATAGCAATGTGCTGCAGGGAGGCAAATGACTTAGGCTGTGAATAAAGCAAATTGTATTAACCCAGGGGCACAGCAAAGAGCATTGTTTTAATTACTATAGAAAAGAGTATAGGGATTGTTTACAGTAGGGCCACCATACAAATGAGAAGGCTGAGAACACAAGGTGGTGCTATTTACGCTTAACAGAATGGATGTACAAAGCTCAGTCTTGCCTGCTGGCATTACTGATTTCTGCCATCAGCTTCCTATGCCTTTGGACTAGGTTGCAAGTGTGACTGTGCCACATCCTCCTCCAGATGTGCAGGTACTAACTACGAAGGGACATTTCCTTGGCAACAGCTATCTGAGTTCAGCTTGACTGGATGGGAATGTTAATTTGTCCTTGTCATCTCTGGAAAGCAGGACAGAAGCATTAGATGTTTTGCTGCACCAAGTACCGCAGGGAAATTTGGTATTATAAGAAATGACACACTTAGCTGTTTCTGGATAGAAGGAAGTTAGGAGCTAAAGCAGCAAGTACTTACTCTCTACTATTCCCCAGATTAAAGAACTGTGTTACAAGGATTTAGGATACCAGGTGGTGTGGTAGACAGCTGATATTTTGCTTTTTTACCAGCTTGCTCTGTGAAGTCAGGTTGTGCTTTCAGATGTAATTAAGCAAGGTCATTATCAAACATAAAATAATAGCTTCTATTCAGCTGGGTGCATCACTTTGAATTTCTCCATGGATGGCAGATCTCCCACTGCAACTACTCTGTTGAAAAACTGAGGAAATAGTTGTCCAAAGAAAAAGTGAAAGATTATTGTAAGTGTTGCTTGGAGGATAATGGGATACTGCTAAAAGATTGTTTTGCTGAAAATAAGTGTGATCAAATCTCTACTGTTATCAACTGTTTATTCTTGCAGAGTGTTGCATTAAGTCATCATTGGCATAACCTTTTACTTATTACTGATTCACAAAATATGAGACCATTTTGCTCCTTCCAGAAAGAACTCAAGCAAAAAGTTTAATTCCTGAAAAAAATTCTGAATTAACAAATAATTTCTTCTAATTTTATTAGTCTAGCTTCAATCATATGACAATAAAATGGAAGTAAAAAAAAGTTTTTTCATTTCCTTATAAATTTCTTTATAAACTGTCTTAAATACTCAAATATTAACCTTATTTTTCATCTTGCTTGATTTTCACCATGTACCAGATTACCATTCTAGTGACTAAGAAGTTCTAAAACCCAAAGTATTTCATAATGTTATAAATGAAATCATTTTCATTTACTGAACACTTCACAACTGGTATAAAGAAACTAATAACTATCTCAACTAAGCAAAACAGATTTACGAAACATTTTTAGTTTTCCAAATGCGACCATGAGATTTTGATTGTACTCTTTTCTTTATGTTTAAGAAAGTTTCACTCAATTGCATTTTCTTTTTTAAATGCATGTGCAAATTTTCCTATGAATATACCTGGAATTTTCATAGACATACTTGCCTGTATACTCTAAACAGAGAAATCTTTTATTATTTGTATTTCAAAACAGTAGTCTAGAGATACAGACTTTGATATGCAACAAATTATTTTATCCTAATCAATACAGGTGCAAAAACCAGAGGACAATCCCCCCTGCCAAAAAAAAAGAGTAATTCTGAAATATTTACAGGAAATAATATCCATTTAGATTACACTTAAAAGATGTTTTTTGTGTTTTTTTTCTGACATAGATGTTTTTCTTTTTGTACCTGCATTATAAGTAGAGAAAAGAACAGAAAACCATGCATGACTTTCCCTCTGCCAAGGGTAATTGTAGCAGGATATTAAGTTCTACCTGAGAAACAAAAGTATTTTTGAAGAAAAAGTAAAATGATAAGTTAGTCAGGGAATTATCTGGCACTTGGGAGAGGACAGATTGGACAAGTAAAAATTTCCCAGAGTCCTTTCAGCTTCTGCTAGTTCCTTTGAAAGCTCTATTCTCTCAGATGTCACCTACCTGGTAAATCCTTAAATTTAACAGTGGTCTCTACTATCTGCTTCTCTTCATTAGTGTCAATATATACAGTCAGCTTTTCTTCTACTGTTTTGCTGAAATAGTTGTTTATCTGTATTATTTTGCAAACCAATCTTTATGTGCTGAGACCTTTGCTTCGCAAGACAGTTCTGTTGTAGCCAATAGTTCTCTACTAAGCAAATATTTTCATTCTGAAAAGAGAAGTGCTAGAAGTTTTATTTGGTTTGCATGGCCAGGTTGTCTGAGTGGGTGTGGTCTATAGAAGTGGCTTCTATGAGAAGCTCCTAGAAGCTTTTGTCATGTCTGACTGAGCCAATGCCAGCCAGCTCCAAGAAGGACCCATCACTGGCTAGGGCCAAACCCACTGGTGATGGTGATAACAGAGTTGAGAACAAGGGTAAAAAACCTGTAAAACTATAGGTGGAGAGAAGAGTGAGAATATGTGAGAGAAACAGTTCTGCAGACACCAAGGTAAGCGAAAAAGGAGGGAGACAGGTGCTCCAGGGGCTGGAGCAGAGATTTGCCTGCAACTCATCTGGAAGACGATGGTGATGCAGGCTGTTTCCCCTACAGCCCATGGAGGTCCACAATGAAGTAGATATCCACGCCATGCTGGAGCAGGTGGATGCACCTGAGGGAGGCTGTGATCCCATGGGAAGCCCATGCTGGAGCAGGCTCCTGGCAGGATCTGTGACCTCATGGAGAGAGAAGCCCACACTGGAACAGGTTTGATGGCAGGACTTGTGACCCCATGGTGATCCACAATGGAGCAGTTCTTGAAAAACTGCAGACTGTGGGAAGAACTTGCATTGGAGAAGTTCATGGAGAACTGTCTCCTATGAGAGTTGAAAGTCCTCCCCCCTGAGAAGAAAGGAGCAGTGGAGACAACGTGCAATGAACTGACTGCAACCCCCCCTTCCCCATCCCACTGTGCTGCTGCAGTGGACAAGGTAGAGAATTCAGAAGTGAAGTCTGGAAATGAGGTGGGTGGAAAGTGTTTTTAAGATTTGGTTTTATTTCTCTTAATCCTCCTAATTTGTTTGTTAATAAATGTAACTGATTTTTCCAAGTTGAGTCTGGTTTTCCCATGATGGTAAATGGTGAGCTATCTCTCCCTGTCCTTATTTCGGCCCACAAACATTTTGCTATATTTTCTCTCCCCTGTCCATCTGAATGGGGAGTGGTATAGTTGCTTGGGTGGGCACACAACACAGAAGTTAATGATTTCCCTTCAGAAGGGAGACCACTGAACTTTTTACAGAATTTTTTAAAGGTGGTAGCCCGACCGAGTTGTTGGAAGTAATTTCTGCTTTCCATTTATTTTCAAGAGGCTAGCAGATTAAACTAACTCATTGTGGGAACCATCATCTACTTGTGTGCTGTTATGCTTCATGGAGTTCAGCAAACCATGTGAATTCAGACTTTTAATTAAAGTCTGAAAAATTAGTATTTCTGGAGTATAATGGAATAATCAATATTCAAATTATTTTCAATAATAAATTCATATTTATTGTAAATTTTCATCTCATTTGAATCACCTACTGTTCTAATTGGTCATCTGTTTCTCAGCAATTTAATCTTCAGTTAAGAAAATCACAGTTAAGGGCTGTTGTAGGTATCTTTCTTTATCATAACTCAAGTGGCAATTCAAGAACAATCTACATTTTTAATCAAGGTGCTGGTCTCTTCAAGTGCAAGATTATGTTAGTTTCCAAGGGCTAACTACCGATGGAATATGTTGAAAGACTTTAATTATATTTAAATAAGTTGTTTCCAGTCTTCAGGAATTATGAAAAGAAGGGGGGATTAATCATTTATCCCAATGGAGTTATAACTAAAGCTGATTGAGGACTCAGGCAACTCCTATTGAACAACTGTAGCAGCAACCTAATTTAATCCCAAACTGCTTAGAATAATCTGTACTTCACAGTGAAAGATACCTGAGTTTATCTCACCCATAAAAGAATTCTGCATTTGTTTCTTTTTTATTCATCTGCTTCAGGTGAAGGTAGCCTAAGACAGAAATGCCCTTGGTGCACTGTACCTGGAAAACCTAATGTCAATGATGTTGCAGTAACCCGTGATTAACAAATCTTTATCTTATGTACTGTACTTACTTGGAAATAAATGCAAGAAATAAATGGAAAGATGATATCTGTATCTTCTGTGACAAAACAATTAATAAGTACAATCAAAGTATTGTATAATATTTTCCAGATATTTTATATATGTGATATTTGTTATGTGATGGCAATTCTCACATCTGTAGGATGTAGCATGGTGTCATTGGTGGTGTAGCTGAGCAATTTTTTTGTCACTTTCCAGCGTACAGACAGCGTTGTTACATAAGTTTCTCTTTGGTGGAACTGTCTTGAAAGCTGAAATTATATTTTGACTCTGCATAATATATCACATCCTATAGAATGTGCACTGCTTGGTAACACAGGAGACTAAGGGTGTTCTTATGTAAACCATGAATTATTTTTCTTCTTCCAACTTACTTTCCTTTTGCTTATGTAAGTCCTGTCCTGCTTCAAGCCAACCCAAACTATAGCTACATGCATTTTAATTAGTGTTTTCTTTATTCTACAAAATATAGAGGAAGTCGTTAGATGTTTTGCCAAATGCCAAAGAACAATGTAAATTACCATCCAGTGTGCAAGATTTAGTATTGTTTGAACTCTCCCATTCAGCATCTTAAGGCCCTTCTTCCTTAATGAATACAGGTTCAGATTTATTTCCCCAGCCCCAAGAGGATGCAAGAGATCCATGCAGAATACAGAGAGAAAGCAAACATCTCTTAGGAAGTGCGCATCCTATTGGTGGCTGAAAGACACAAAAGTCCAAGTGGTTTTGTTCTTCTCTAAGATGATCATGAACACAGTACTCTAAGACATTTTATCACATATGTTAAAAACTCTCAGTCTCTTACATCAGATCAACCAATACAGCCCTGCAAACTAAAATACTTACACATTTTTACATTCTTTCCAGTAAGGATATATAGACAATGATGGAAAAATATACTTCTGCATAATTTCAAGATATGTGAGACAGTTTCTTTTCTATCTGTGTTTTACTGAGGGCATTACTAAGGAGAGTGGTGATCTCTACTTCCCATCTTGTATGGTTCCAAACACTTTAACAATCTGTACTATTCTCATTTATTTCAACTGTTCTTGGGCAGATCCTTTAAACTCTTTTTATATAAATCAGGATTTATTTTTCTGCCTTGAATGCAACATTTTATTTATCCAATATTAAATAACTGACTTTGAACCACCATTATTATGATAAACAAAGAGTTTGCTTAGTTGGAGAGAAAAAACCCAAATACTAACCTAACTTTACTATATAGGCTGTTCCCAGAAGAAAAAACATATCACAAATCATCCAACTGCACTATCTATACACCAGGAAATAGTAGAAAGAATTGCTCTTGATCTGGAGCCATACCACATTGTAGAGATTATGGGCTTGCCGAGTTTTGAGAATACATTATTCTTTCCCAAGAAAAAGACTCTTTTATGCAACTGCTATGTTTTTTATTTATGGTAACTTACTGATCAAAGCAAGGAATGCCTTCAGAGAAACAGTCTTAGAAGAAGCTAAATCAACTGCATATCTTTCACTCACAGCACACAGACCTTTCTTTGATTCTTTGATGAGAAGGGGGCATACATATTCAAAATATTGCTTCTGGGCCTGCTATCATCATCACTGCCACCACAACCACTAAGCAGGGTCTCTGGCAGCGAAAGCAAATTCTGGTCCAAGATGCATATTTCCCTCAAATTCACACAGCTGAGAATATTTAAAACTGGACCAAAAACGGAGGGATATTGGGTTCAATAACATCTGCTGTTTCTTCCATTACTGTTACTTGATCCTCCTGTTTTCTGATGGTGACTGGCAGGCATCAAATACATGTGCTACATTAACATCCATTTTTGATAGAATGAAGCATGAATAACACATTCACATGAAACAACAGCAAAACAACTTTGTAACACAGGAAACAATGCTCACCAAAATACATAATCACAGAAAACAGGTGGTATGTTCTCCGGTGAATCATGAGATCAGACAGCATTCATCATTCTATTGGGAAGTATTTGCCTTTACTGGGTCTTGTATGAAATAGATTGATTCATCATTGTGATATGTTGGTAAATTATGAGTATGCTGCCCAGTGAGGTGCCTCACAACTTAAATCAAACTACCCATTAAACCACACAAAAAAGAGCTCTAAACATCAAAGAAGCCACAGTATTGAACATGAAAAATCCTCTATTGAAATCAGGTCTCTATCTTCCATGTAAACAGACC
This sequence comes from Pachyramphus minor, assembly GCA_013397135.1. Lineage (NCBI taxonomy): Eukaryota > Metazoa > Chordata > Aves > Passeriformes > Tyrannidae > Pachyramphus > Pachyramphus minor. Next base: position 4,741 of record VYXB01005446.1, on the reverse strand, counting down.
ATACCAATTCACATTGTAAGTAATATTTGAACATCAAATTCTCTGTACAGAAGAAAAAAAGAGCAACTGTCTCTCAAAATGTATTTGTGACAAAGAAAGATTAAAAATTTACCTAAATTTCTATTTGGTTTGCAATCATTATTATTCTATGGTAAGCACATAGTTTTCTAAATTCTCTTAATTTCATTTGCAATCAATTGTGGACATCAGTTTTATTCAGGAAGAAGGCATTTATCCTCTGATTTTAGGTAAAACAAAGGTTTTCTTCCAACCTAAAATTGTCCTAGACATCTAGTCCAACCTAGAACAGTGTTCAGTTAATACAGAAGGGTGTTCCAGTGGGTTATACATCCGCATCTATTTTAAATGTCTAACTGAGGGCAAATTGTTCTTAAGATTTTTGGCTTTCTTCTTTGGATATTACTAGTTAATTTAGACAACATACCTCTATTACACAGTATTTTTTAAAAAATTAGATAAAACAAACCCCACCTTAAACGTCTGGATAGTATCCTTGACTTGATAGGCAATGTAGGATTTATATTTTTTTGGTGGAATACCTAATGTTAGAATTGTAAGTGTAAGCAAACTCTAACCTTCCAGCAAAAGACTTACACATGAATATTAACACTTTCTCAGCCTTTAGGCTAAGATGTGCTAAGTGGTACATGGGATATTTCTTTAATTAACCTGACTTGCTGTGATTATCTCAGACTGCTATTCAAGGAAGAACATGGCAGGAAAAAGATACATATGACTCACGTGTAAATAGATCCCTTGCTCTAAGTGGGGAGCCTGCATTTGCATATATATCACTCTTGCTCTAAAGGGAACTACTGCTTTTTCTATCCCAGAGTATTTTTTTATGCTTTACCTACATGAACAAGCTCTCTGACAGATGTATGTGTGGTATTTTTAAAAACAGATGTGCTCCCAATATGCATTTAATACTGTAAATATCTGCTTTTGCTAACAAGATTTTTTTTTTAACCTTATTAGTACTCTACACCTGACACAATTCAAGAGATAATTCTGACTCAGAAATCATTACTTGAATTGCTAAGTATTACTTTCTAAGTAAGTACCTTAAAGAGGGTTTCAAAGGTTCTTTGAAAACATGGTACAAAGATGCTGAAGTGAATCTGAGGATCACTGAACACTGGAGATATTCAAAAGCCACCTGGACACAGTCTGGAGTAACCTGCTCTAGAGACCTGCTTGAGCAGGGAGGTTGGACCAGATGACCCCCACAGTGGTTTCTTCCAACTTCACCCATTCTGTGATTCTGTGAAGGAGAGAAAGAGACTGAAATATACTACTCATGATGATGAGGAGGAAAGACCCAACTCAGCCTGCCTTCAAATTTCAAGATAAATTACAATAATTTAACTTTGAAAAAAAATTGAATATATTCTTACTTGTGAACTCAGCACATCTAGGCAGGCTTCAGGAGACAAATATGAAGCCACATATCATCAGTTGACCCTGAGATTGCTCAGTTGGTTAGGGCATTGCATTAATAACACCAAGGTCATGGGTTTGATCCCTGTATGGGCCATTTGCCTAAGGAGTTGGACTTTATGATCCTTATGGGTCCCTTCCAACGTATAATATTCTGTGATTTTTCCAGGTACATTTAACAGGAGGACAAATTTCAAGTTAGCAGCTGGGTAAATACTTTAAAATTGACAAACACTAGTAACAATAATATAAATTTATCACAGGCTGTATATGCTTAAACCACATGTGCTTGTAAATCAGCAAAGATTTAATAAAGTTGACAAAGCAATCTTATTAAATTAATTAAGCACTTAAATCCCAGACTATGATCCACTCTTTTTTGCTCATCTTCCTGAATTAGGCCACTGAATCAGAAAGGTGGCCACTAGCAACCTTCAAGCTGCCTGGTGATTTCTCATTACACAGGTGATTATAACCATAATGCTGTTGTTCTCATGATTACACAGGCAGATTAAATTTGGTGCTTTATGGGTGGTTTGAAAGTGTCTGGAAAAGCATCAGGTTCAATCTAACTGGATCCTAACAGAAAAACTGTCCCATGTAGTTCATCTAAAATGCATATGAGCAATTTTGATATCAGGCAGGATAGCTCAATTGGGTAAAAATTGAACTTCTTCTGCTTTAGACTCTGGCAAACTACTAAGCCAGGATGCTACGCTGTCCTCCTACTTTAAGGAGACATGACACTGATGTGCTGAAAGGCATTGAGACAGACTATAAAGCAGAGAAGGAAGAGGCTGTATCAGGGCAGCCCAGTGCTTCTTCACCAGCAAGGCTTTCGTAGAGTACTGTCCGAGATAGGCTCTCTTTCCCCTACAGAAATTCAATAATAAGGATGACAAAACAGGTATTGTCTTGTTTTGGAATGTATTCCATCCAAAAGAGGAGTTCCCACAACTGTATGTGTAAAAATATAAGCCTGCCTTTAAAAAAACCAAACTAAACAGACAGAAACAAGAAACTTGTTGTTATGTAAACAATAAGTTCCAAAGTAAGTCAGATTAAAAAATGCCTAAGTCACCATGTTTTGGATACTTTCAAAGTAAGGAGTAAATTAAATAGTAAATTCTTGTTATACTCTATTCGATTTACTTAGCATGACAAAAAAACCCAAAAAACACCTTACTTTTTTATTCAATTTACATTTTCTTGCAAAGTTATCACAGGTAGATTAATGCAAATCAGAGCTACAAAGTAAGGATTTTCTGAACTTTACCCTTAACAAAGTCCGAGTTTGAATATTTTAAGTTGTTTCAGCAGTCTCAGCAAAAAGGTGTGTGCTTATTATTTTTATGCACTTATGTATAGCAATGTATTTCTCTCTCTCTCTATGTGTGTTATGTGTGTACATATATCTTGCTCTAAAAAGGCTTGTTCAGTTCACATGAATGCTTATCTGTCTTTCAGTGGGCTATATGACAGTACTGCTATTTAAAGTTTTTCAGCCAAAGGCCAAAAACTTTGCTCATGGGCTTTAGATAGATGTACAGCCTGATTACTGAAGGACTTCAGAGGACAAGTGCAGGAGAAAAGTAGGTCAGATAGAAAGAAAAAAAAAATAGATAAGGGGCTAGAAAGATATATTTTGAAGATCTTTTTCCTAAGAGGTTGTTTCAATGTGAGACTTGTCAGATGCCTCAAGTTTGAAATTTGCATTATCACAGTCTTTAAGAGCTTATTTAAAGTCTGAATACATTAAGAAACTTGACAGCAATGATTGAAGTACAAAATATTTCCTCAGTATTAATGACTATCCTAAATCTCTATACCTTAGGCAATGAACCTGTTCTAGCAGATCATTAATCCCCTCAAAATACCCTGTCCTGAGGTCATTAAGAAATGAAAACTGTAAAAATAAAAAATATATATGGATTTGTCTTTTTGAACTATAGAATTTAATTGGTATGTACAAAACAGGTCTGAAAAATTATTGCCTTAAGTGTTAAACAATTAGATTGACAGAATTATCTCACAAACTTCTCTTCATATTATAATAATTTATACTCATAACTTTAATAACAAAAATATAAAAAATATGTTTCAATTATAAAACACCTTCTGAAGATAATTAGACTTGTAGATTTAGAATTAAAAGGAGATTGTGGGAACACAACTTCAAGCTTTTGATAAGTTAAATGTCACTCAAATACAATGCAAAGAAAGAAAGGGCATATCACCGCAAAATGATTTTACGTTCTATTATTATCTTCAGCTTGCTTTAAACATTTATTTTCTTAGAATTGCAGTGCAAGAGGTTGGGTTTGGAATCTTCTACTTGCCAGGACCTTCAGCTAAAGACATGGCCATTTATTTCCCATGCTAAACTATGCTGAACTTGTTTAGTTCTCTCCATCAGCTGTAAGGAGGACATATGAAGTACAAATCTATACTGCAGTCCTCCTATTAGGTAAGATGATACCCACCTCGAGCCTAGACTTAAACTAACATCCTGAAACTGTTTCTCTAAAGTAGTAATTGGAAAAAATTCAAGAAAGAATTCTCATTCAAATGACATGACAGGGGAAGACTAGGAAGACTAGTTCCTAAAAAAGTGTGATGTTTCAAATGGATGGCATGGAAATAAGAAGAAAGGAGGCTTGGAAAGTTCTTCCTTTACACAATCTTTGAGTCCAAGTTTAAATTTGGGGTTTATTACTTTTCATACTGAAAAGTCTTCGATTAAAGCAATCTTTATTTAAAACATGAAACTGGAAATTGCGTTCAGACTGCTGGAATTCTTTAGAGTTACAAATATCACAACAATCCATGGTCTTCTAACATTACAACAGAAAAAAACCCCCATAAAATATTGAAGAATAAAAGGCAAAAAATCCCAGTGACAAAAAAATCATTATTTCTTGTAACATGGGAAATTTAAGGAATATGGGGAATCAGTATTGTTGTAAAATTGTATATTGTTTCAAAAGAGAAAAAAGAAAATAAACTGGCTAAAGACAACACTTAACAGTTTTCAAATCATATTTTGGTTTTTCTGATTTAAAATCACTGTCTACTTTATAATGGCATAGAATAATGCATCAGAAAATAAAATGACAGGATAAAAAGCACCTAAAATATTTACTTTTTAAAAAAATATATCATTATTTGATAAAGTAAATTGTAGTAGTCATATGACGTCATTTGCAAAAATATTAACCATAGTTATTCATGCTGGCATAAGTTCATTCTTTTGTGCATACAATTGCACAAGATTTAGGTG
>VYXB01005445.1:167352-244393 GCA_013397135.1 Pachyramphus minor | reverse complement strand
GCGGGGAGCTGGGCCGCCCATCCCCGGCGGCCCCGGGACGGCCGCAGCCCCCGCGCTACCGCTGCCGGGCGAGCGGCTCAACCTCCCGCACGGACCGAGCGCCTCGGCCGCTGCTCCGGGAAGGATGGCCCGCAGCCCGTCCCGTCGGGCAGAGCCTGCAGCCCGCGCTTGTTTTCCGCATTAAAATTAAATTAAAGTAGGCAATTATATAATTAAATCGTCCTGCGACAATCCAATAATCGAATGTATTTAGGTTCTAATCTATTTCATTTGGACACTTTCAACTGAAGGAGGATAAAACCATTTTTTTCCACAGGACATTGTCTGAATCATTTTTACTAGCCTTATAATTTGCTCTGTTATTTGGATATATTACCTTTTTATTTTCCTCTTGCAAAGTTTTAGTACTCAATCTAAAATAGAATTATTATTTAATAAAGGTGAAATGCGTAATGTGTCCCGTATCTGCTTGACTGTCATTAGTTCTCCAATTTGTAATGAAGCCTCAGTTACATTTGGCCTTATTTTTCTGCCTTGCCCAGAGTACACCAAGATAACCAACTTGAAATTGTTTGAGGATTAGCAAAGCAAGTTGCAACAGAAGACCTTTGTAATTAACTTAGTAGTGGGTTTTGTTGGAACAGATACCCTCTAGCAGTCAGTCACTCTGGGCTCTGAGAATTAGGCAAGATAGAGGGGAAAAAACCCAACAAACTGTTGCAGGTGCTCTTCTCATACTTAAAGTTTTTCCTCCCTAGAGCACTTTATTTCCTTTCTAAGGTAGATACCAGTTGAAAGTTGGCCCTGCTCTGAGTGAGGAGATGGACCACATGTCTTCCAACCTAAATTATTTTATGATTCTGTGATTAAAGGCACATTTTTCCAGAAGCTTGCATGATCTATTTCCAAAACCTGACCCAAACCCTTCTGCTACCACACTCAGGCTCCACCACTTCTCAGGGAAATGTGCCTTTGCCTTTAAGAGACTCTGGCACCAAGCAAGCACCACAGCTGTTCCTCTGTGCAGAGCAGATGTTGGGGCTTCAGGGCAGCAATCTGTTCCAGTGTAGACCTGGAAAAAGCAGATGTTTGTCAGGCTCCTTGGCTCTGAGTGAATCCTAACTGGACTAGCAAAATGAGCAAATAAAATGTTACACAACTAGGAAACTGAATAATAATTTCAGCAGAGGATTGCTCCTCACATCTAGGGTGTTGTTAGGCCCCTCACCTCACTCAACAGTTCTGAAGGCATTGCTACATTTGACAAAGCTCCCCATACATCTCGGTGCATCTGCAAAGGACATTTTTAGTGTTGAGTGTAGAGTTTGTTGCATTTACTTTCTGAGGATATGTAAGCCAGAAAGCATAGGGTAGATTTGCTTGCTTTCAGTAAGAATTTTCTAGTTGTTTGGGTTTTACCTTGTAAATATCAGCATTAAATTTAATAATTCTGGGGGGTTTTTTTTGGAGAATAGTTTTCAGGTTCAAAATGGTATGTGCTTGAACGCAGCACAGGCACTTTAACAAAGCATTTCTTTCTTCAAAGAGCCTCACTAGTTAAATAGTTATTTGCATAAACAAACACCAATGAATAGTAAACATTCTGGTTAAATATTGCATTGCTGGTCATGTGCCTGTTTTTAGTGTCTTGTTTTCTACAAGTAAACTCATTAGTTTTAAACGGTATTGTGGTATGTAGGGAAAATATTATTTCTGGTGTAAAAGTCAAGCACAAAAGATAGATGAATCCCTTTCAGGGCCACTTTTTAAACCTAAAAAGATCCATAGGTAGTTTTGTCTTTGTGGAATCTCTCACAGGCATTCCTGCACACATTTCTCTTTATGCTTGCCTCTTTGATAATACCATGGCTTTACTGCCTGCATCAGAGTAAAGAAAGGAGACTCACACACACTCCTATTAAAGTTAATAACAAACTCCCACGTTTGCATTTCCAAAGGTTATCGATGAAATGTCTGCAATGTCTGCTCTCTTAAACATGTGGTTGGCAGAGATTACCTTGTTTCTTTCAAGCTTCAGAAGATGCACTACATGCTTTAAGACTGCCCTTCCTCCTATCCTGTTATGCCAATGCCACATGAAGTAGTAACTGTGCTTTTAGTCACCATTGATCCTCACTGAGTTGTTTTTCACCAGTAGAAATAGTCATAGTACTGTTCACATACAGTACACGGCTCTCTTTCCAAAGGATTTTGCTGCATGATAAACTCTTGTGGAACAGAAAATACAGGGAATATCTAAAGAAGAAATTACAGATTCCTATAATTAAAATGCATCAAGATGAGGCCATCTACATCCAAGTTCTACTTACTTCAGAATTTTAGGAATTCTATTAGCAGAAGGAAACTGAAGGGAGGTTCTGATCCCTTTCATACAAGTTCTTTAGAAGGAAACATCAAGGGTGTTCACAACAAACACTCTCCGGGATATTCCAGAGGTTTTAAATGTTGGTCCTTTAATCCAGCAAGGGCAATATGCAGTGGCTCATCACAAAAAACTTCAGTTAGCCTTATTTCTGGCACAGAGACATTCAATATTGCACAATCCTTGAGAATCCTAAGTGATCTTAACAACTTGTAACAAGAGAAGAGATGGCTTACAAAATAATCTCCTTCAGTCTGTCATTCCCACTAGGAAAAATCCAACATCTACTGGTGAGGGCTGTTCCTGGTCTCCCCTTTTTTAAATCAAATTACAGTGTCACCAAAATATGAGAGGTATTTGAGGAACATGCCTGTAATGCAGTCCTAATACCTTCATACATGTACACTGAGCTTCAAACTGCAGCTGAACCCTAAACACCAAAGTGGTGTGGATGGCATATAACTGGTAGTGTTGCCAGCATCGTCCCATGGACACAGATAATGACTTCTTAAATAGTGCCAATTTCTGATCCATCTCTTTCCTCACTCCTTTTGGCAAGGCTTGTAACCCAGAGTGTGGGAACTGCAGCTGTGTCAAGACAGAAACACAGATGATCTCCCTACTGCCACCAACATTCAAGGCAAGCATGTGGGTGAGGTCTATCCATGAGTGGTCTCTGACGTCTGCTCTTATCACACTAGTGAAAAAAACCCTCATTGAAATCAACTACAACATAGCTTGAATGTAACCTCTCACCTGCTGTCTTGAAGTTAGCAATTTCTGTACCCTTGCAGGGAAAAACCTGCAGGACCATTGCAATTGTATTTGTCAATGAAAACACAATGGAAGCTTCTAGAGAGTAAGCCCAAAATGAATCTTACTTGCATGAATGTCTGTCAGCCATTGAATTGCTGGTGTTGAAAAAGGCTTGCAGAAAGCTTGTCCTTAAAAACATAGTAAGGAAGTAGTACAGATGTTGCTTTTATCTTCTAGAAAGTAAAATAAGGCATTATACAAGTCTTACTTTGGTGGTTTGGGACTTTTGTTTTGCAATTAAATTACAGTAGCTTGAGCGTCATTATACATTTAACAGACTTAAAAAACATGGTCAGCAGTATAGCAAGCAGGTTGATAAACTGGATCAGCACGTGCACTCAGCTAAGCAAAAACTTTTGGGAGTCTTCTGAACTACAAGGAAGAAACTCTGCAATTCCCTGATTTTTCATGAGTCCAAGCTGTGTCTCATCAACCTGAAAGATCTACAGCCATAGCAAGGTTGATGGGAGAGTGATTTGTTGGCACCTGCTACAAGACAAATATGTTCAATGTATCTTATTTTCCTCTATGTTGCTACTCAAAAAGCAGGCTAGGCAGGCACAAGGCAGTTGCAGCAGCTAAAGTCATTCACCATGGGTTTGGCTATATTTTTGCTTTCACTGTCTCCTGGAGAGGACTCTGGAATAATCCCAAGAGGGTCCCCTAGAGAACTCACTCAGGATTTATATTCAGTGAAATTAAGGCCCAGACAGGATTTTGGAAGCCTGGTGAGTGTCGTGTAGCTGTGCTGTGGACATCTGCAAGGATACATCTAATTGTGTGATACTTCAGTGTGGGTTGCTTCAGCTTCACATTTTCAAGAGCTCTTCCTCCACAGTATCCTTTTGTCTGGAGTTATTGCAGGCATACAGATGCCAAAAGTGCATGAACAGAGTGTTTCATCGTGGAATTTTTCCTTATTGGCCCAATATGAATAAATATCCTTCTTGACTACTCTAAAAATAATACAGAATTCAGAAAAACAAGTTGGATGTGCAGGAAAACGATGAAACCTTTACAGGTCATTACTCCTTGTCAACTCTCTGAGGTAATAGAAGCCCATTAGTCCATAAGGAAGTGGCAATAGGAATTTATCTGAATCTTGTTTCAGTTTTGGGCTTCATCTACAGGGTGTACACATAGAGTTTGCCTTCTAGAGAAAGCAGAAGGTAAACTTTGTCGTATCTTCACAATAGAGTTCTTCATGACTGCATTGTAAAATATAGAGAAATCTGATAGGCATCGTAAAAATACCTTTTAGCAAGAGTTTAAAGAGAAATTCCAAAGAGAGTGCTCTAGTTAAACATAATGCAATACACTCAAAATAACATCTTTCACTTTTATTCTATCATTATGAAAGAGAGCAGGTTTAGATCAGATGTTAGGAAGAAATTCTTTACTGTGAGGGTAGTAAGGCACTGGAACAGGTTGCCAAGAGAAGTTGTGGATGCCCCATCCCTGGAAGTATTCAAGGCCAGGCTCATTGGGGCTTTGAGCAACCTGGTCTAGTGTGAGGTGTCCCCGTCCGTGGCAGGGGTAGTTGGAACTAAATGGTCTTTAAGCCCTTTCAACACAAGTCATTCCATGATTGTATGATTCCACAGTTATTCTTTTAATATGTTTCCTCCCTTCCTGTGAGATCAATGATCACATACTAGCCAGGGCACAGCATCAGAAAGCATGCCAGCAGACATAGGGCTCAGTGGCAAAGTCTGGGCAATATTGTCTCAGCTCTATCTGCTCTAAGGTTTTCAGCACAACTTCCTTGACACTGATGTGTGAATGCCCCGAAGCCCTCCTAAAGCAACAGCATGGATGACTGCAACAGCAGTGTTACAAAATTATTCTCTGCCAGTCTGTATTTAACTGGGGAACAGAGAAGACTTCTTTAGAATATGTGTTATTTAGAATATCCTGTATTTTATACTGATTATGTTTTGATCTTTAGTACCTTTCTTACCAAAATGTATAGGAAAGAAATTGGTTTGAAGAGGGTGAAGGGAGCTCACAGTTCAATTTTTTAATCTTATTAGAAGTAAAATAAACAAATAACTAGAAAATATGCTGCATTAGAACCTGAATAAGGTAAAAATACCATAATCAAGTGGCCTTATATACTTGCAGAGACAGAGATAATATAAACCAGAAGCTGAAAGTTAAGGTCAGATTCATTAAAATGAGAAACAAGGTCCATGTTCAGAGCAGAAAGTGTAAATAATTATTGAAACCACCAACCAAAGGAACTGATGAGTTGTCTACCCCTTAAAATTTTCTAATCAAATTAGATGGTTTTTTCTTTCATAGGTACATAGATATCTATTCACTTATACTGAGATATTACCATTTATAGAAATATTTATCAAATGAGTTAGACAATAAAATAAGTTGAAAGTCTTTGTTCTTCACTATGTGAATGGTCAGGCAGACAAATAGTGCCCTTGAGCTTACAAATACATTCAGAGAGGAAACTGATGAGGTGAATTTTTTGTTGCAGTTGATTAGTTAAACCATGCTGGCAGTTACTGAATTCCTTTCACAACTGTCATGCCAAGGTATGGAGCTCTTTCTGAAAACTGGAGTTTCTTTGCTTTCCCAGGCAAGCATTGTGGCTCCTTAACAGCACTTAACAGTACAGAAAACCCAGCAGCATATCGTGTTAGGTTAAGCTATTTAGCACGATCTGTGCAAGGGCACAGATCTGACAGATTTAGATGAAGTGACTGAAGATGACACCAACACCAGGTGTCTGCTCCATGCCCTCTGCTTGATGCCTCAGCAAATATATGGTCTGTGAAACAGGCTGGCTGGGGTTCAGATTTCACATTATCCGGCCCTCTCTCTGTTGGCAGAAACATGGGTTGGACCTGAGTGCCAGCAGTGTCTTAAACCCCTGCATTTTGGACTCCCAGATCCTGTCTGTTGGTGGTCTCAGCAATGAGGAAGTGGCAGCACAGATTTCAGAGTAGGAAGGGTGCCAAGAACAAGAACCTCAGGGATCTCGAATACATACTGCGTGTACTGTATACTGCAAAATAACACTCTGGATAATAAAGCAGACAAGCAGAAATTACATTCCATGCATCAGTAGGAGATACTCATTTTCTAATGAAAGATGACTTTAACATAAGGTGAAGAGCAATGAAGTGTAACTGAAATTTTTGAGAAAATGATTACTTCCTTACTGGAAGAAATATACTAAAAATGAGAGGCGTATTTTGTGTGTGTTTCACAAAAAATCAGATGTTGACTATACATGGATATGAAGCCAGGTATTATCAGATACTCTTACCAAAAATTCTCATTTGAAGGCAAAAACTAGACAACTTTGCAAACAGTTTCAAAAACTGTTGCTACACACAAACATAGAAGCATCTCTGTTCTGCATACCATTTAGGAATACAAAATGCCACAGGGCTTGCATTCACTGGACTGATTGCATTTAGGCTATGAAGAGTCAAATTAAAAAGAGGCTGAATTTCCAAAGACATGTGCAAGCATCCCTCACTCAGAAGGGCCAATCTTGGACTGATGTTGGCTACTTAAACACTGTAAAGATTTAAAGCTTACTGCCAAGCTGAGCCAGGTAAAATCTACAAGTAGCTAGAAAGCAGATCCAAACTCTAACTGTAGAACCTTGTCAAACACAACCCCAGAGAAAACCTATTACCAAGTCCTGTGGCCACATACATAATTTCTCAAGAGGTTTTCTCATCAAGAAATACTCCAGATGGTGTCTTCCACACAAAATTAGAGCAAGGGAGGCAGAAATAGGTGAAGATAATGCCAAAGCCAAGCAGCACAGGTGGCAAACACTACAGAAAGGCCTTCCACGAGAAGCCCTACCAAGAGATGGTCTTGTCTCTCTTCGCAGGCACACCACCACTCCTAGAAAAGAGAGGCAAAAAATAGAGACACATTTGGGCAAAAATTGCTGATAATGTTAGGTATCATGCACTTAACTGTAACTCTTTAATTTCCTGTACAAGGTGATTTATGTCTGGGCAGAGAGTCCTACAACACGTCATTTCATGCTCTAGAGCTCACACCTCACACAAAAAACCCTTTACATTTCCTGTGTCTCCCCCCCACTTAAAGGAGCTATTAACAACCCCCAGTAGTTTAACTTAGTACCAGCTGAAGCTGTTCCTCCTTCTCACTTCTGAAATTCGCATGTGTGATTGTTCCAGACTTGCAGAGTCCAGGGCTCTTTAGACAAATATGAAAGTATAACATGGAGTTTGGTGACATTACTAGAGAAGCCAGCATCCTCACGGCATCTCAGCTGCTTTGCTTTCCCTTTGATACATTTGGCTCTTCAATCTAGCAGTGGAAATAACCTGGATTACACTGAGGGGTTTTTTTGCAGTTGCTTTTCTCCCAGTTGACCCAGTTCCTTTCCTGGATGTGCTGATGCCTGCTATATCCTATAAGGCCACAGTGAGGCAGGTATGCTCAGCAAGTTCTTTCTAAGCTTTTGGGATTAACAGTTTGTTTAGTATTCCTCCTACACTCTGTCATGCTGGCCTATGTGATTTGAAGCAGAAAGCAGTGATTATTCAGAATGCGGCTCCTGTTACTTTTGAATTTGTTTGTCTGACCCGAGAGGGACTGAACTAAGACTGCACAGGCTCAAGGACTTCCAATCCTCTCAAGACAATTATTTTAAGGTCTAAATATTGTTTCTGTTCAGAACAAATCACACAGGACACACTGCCAAGATTTCCAAAGAGCATAATTAAAACACACAAGGCTTAACATAAGCACTTGATTGTAAAACCAAATCAAACCACTCAGTATTTTGACAGCTGTAGTACCAGCAACTCAGGAGACTAAAGGAATGATTTTGTGCACTTACTATACATCTCATGCTTCTCTGAAATTCCCCAATATACAAACAAAAATCATCCCAGGACAGTTACTCCTGACATAATCTTGGGTAGAGATAAAAATCCGGTCTGCTGTCCTCCATTCCTGCTTCAATTCAGATGGAGAGAACGGACAAAGAGTTGTGAAATGAAGGAATTAAAATAATGAGGCTCTGGATTTTCTTTTCTTCCATTTATTGGAGAAACATCAAACTATGATTGATTTGAAGCACATATGAAGAAGACAGAGGGGACCAAAAAAACCCAATTTGTGGCTTTGGATATGTTACCAAAGTGCTTGTTCCAACAAGTCGTGTCTCTTCCCTGGTGAAGAAAAATGAGTTGAAATAGATTTTTCATTAGAATTTGCCAATTCAGTGATGTTGAAACATTTTGTAGAAAGGCTGTGACTTTGGCAAGGTTCCTGCAGAGCCCACACATGTCCTGCACAGTCCCTCTGCACCACTCCCGGGCCTCCTGACAAGGAGTCAAGCAAGAGCAACCCAAGTTGCTCTATTTTCAACTTCTCAGGAGTCCACAGGACCAAAATTTCAAGGATGTAAGGCTTGCTGCTTTCCCTAGTACCAAGGTTGCAGTCTCTTTCATGGAAAATCTGATGTATTGGAGTTTTGTAGCTAGGTAGAACAAAACCAGAATATTAAAATGCCCTGTAATGCTGTCAGATGAGACTCCCAGCAAAACCTCCTAACTCAGCACAACATTGGCTGCTGAGCATTTGCAACCTGGCATGAGCAACATGCAGGGATGTGGGCTGTGATTGTTGTGGCACATTGTAAATGCCAAGTAGATTGAAGAGAGGGAAGCAGCAGTGATGGATGGACTGAGACGCTCACTCTGAACAGAGTTTTCTTGAAATCCAGAAGTATTTCTCTTTGTTTTATGACGGCCTTCTGCAAATGGGGGGAGATGATGGTGCTTAAAGAGAATTCATAATGTCCTCAGTAAGAAAAAGCCTAAAACACTTGGAGTTGTGGTATCTCTTAGTCCCTCTTCCCCTGGTTGCCTTTTACCTGGCAACCAGAAGCAAAGTCAAGATTTAGTAGACCATGATGATGTCTGTCCTAGAAGTCCACATGACCCATCCTGGTGGGTGCTGTTACCACAGCTGTTACACCCAGGTAACATCCCTGGGTGATTTCAATGATCCATCGACACGTGTGATCAGAGCAGCAAATAGCACCTTCCTATCTTCACACACCCCTCCCCTGGGTTCACTGGTCATTTTGTTGCAAAGGGCACAGCAGAAATAGGATCTTTTCTGCACTTGACACCTGGCTGTGACAGCCTGGAAGGTGCCCAGCTGGCTGGAGTTCTTCATGGCCCAGAGACCTGAGCCCATGTCCTGTAGGGAAGGACTGGCTCCTTCCTGGGGCAGCATGGTTCATGGACACAGCCTTCATTTCTCATTTTCAGGCAATGATGCCACAACTGCTCCAGCCCATCAAAACACCACCCAATATGTCATGCAGACCCTGGAAAAACAGTACCAGAAGCATCAATCTTTCCTGTACACAAGACCAAAAGGTGGGTTCAACCAGAGCAAGGGTGAGCAAGAAATACCTTGCCAGGCTTCATCTACTCTAATGCAGCCAAGGAGGCTGTGAGACTCCTTCCTTTCTTTGGATCAGGGCTCTCATCGTCTCACACTTGGCAAAAGCACAGCCAATTCTTTTATCTCATTACGTTCTAACATTTTCTGCCGTTATCCTTTCAGTCGCCAGTAGATGGTGATACTTTATCTCCATCCAAGATGCATGTGTGCATTGGAGAGGTAGGGAGGCAGTATGACAGCCTGTTTGAGAAGAGATTAAAAAATAAAAATAAATCCAAAAGTCAAGCTCCAGACAACCTTCTGCTTGTGCAGACACTGATTTTGGATATCCGGCTAATATCCCCAAACTCACTTGGGGATCCTTGCTAGTTTTCCAGAGCTGCAAAAGCTTCAACTATATCACTTGTTTCACAGTGTGATCCTTTGTGTGTATTTGAATGAGCACATGAGAGAGAGCCTGAAGGCACAGCTCGTCGTGGAACCTGCACAGTTTGAGCACCAGAAAGATGAATAAAATTTATTTAACTCGGAGCATGCAAATAACATTCTCCTCATCTCTAACAGAGCAAAATCCTGGAGGTGTTTGGCAATCACGTTCTCTTGAAGAGCTTCCTTTATTTTACAGACTTCTCTTCCCACCACAGGTGAAATACAAATCACTGATCTACATAGACTTCTGTGGAAAATGTAGTCCCACACTTCCAGCTCTTACAAATTGCCTTCAGAGCTCCACTTGTGCAAGAGCTAACCTGGTCATAAAAAAAGATTAAAATAGAGCAGATCTGGCTGCTAGAAATTGCAATGGCTGTATTTTTGTCATTCCTGATTTATTGATCTATCATTTAGTTTGGGGCAAGACTGGTGTGGTTATGAATTATGTGGTCCTAAGCACTGGCTATAAGTGGCAGGGTAAGAAAGCCATGACTAACGCTAAGCCACATGGCTGGCCTGCCATCTCATAGGCATGCTAGGAATGACTAAAAAATATGGACCACAGCAGGTCTTTCCCCTGTTATTATTCCAGTTACAGGCCTGGTCTTCCTTTCTCAGAAGGTATGTGGGTTACATATGTGAACATTTTGTCTGTCCTAAAACCATTGCTGACACATTCTCACCCATTCAGCTGGGAGCCATTTTCTGGTGGGTGCATTTCTTAGATGTTTCCATCTCCATTGCCTGAAGAAATTACTTTGCAGCCTCACCAGCTCATCCTTGTTTAGGCTGGATCTGCTCCACAGGTTCTCCAAATTGTAGCTTCAGTGCCACCAGCCTGTACAGGCATTTCATGGCTTGGGAATTGTCCAGCTCATGGCCTGTGAAGGGCAACAGCAGATGCCAAATCTGTGGACACCTCATGGTAGGGAGGGCAGGGTGCAACTCAAATCTCAAGAGGCTGGGTTCAGTTCAGTGGTTTGCATGGGACATGAAGATACTGCAGAATCACAGAATGGGTCAGACTGGAAGGGATCACAGTGGCATGTGGTCCAACCTCCCTGCTAAAGCAGGGTCATTCTAGAGTACAGGATTGTGTCCAGGCAGTTTTAAAATTTCTCCAGAGAGAGGGAGTCTCCACGACCTCTCTGGGCAATCTGTTTCAGTGTGCAGTAAAGAAGTTCTTCCCCATGTTCAGGTGGAACTTTCTGTGCATCAGTTTCTGCCCATTGCCTTTCGTTCCATTGCTCGGCACCACTGAGAAGAGCCTGTTTCCATTCTCTTGGCACTGTCCCTTCATATGCTTCTAGACAAGGTCCCTTCTCAAGGCTGAATAGGCCCAGCTCTCTCTGCCTTTCCTCGTAAGTGAGATGCTCCAGTCCCTTAATCATCTTCATAGCCCTTGGCTGGACTCACTCCCAGAGCTCCATGTCTGTCTCGCACTGTGGAGCCCAGAACTGGATGCAGTACTCCACATGTGGCCTCACTAGGGCTGACTAGAGGGGCAGGATCACCTCCCTTGACTGGCTGGCACTTGCTGCTCTGCTTCCTTCTCACACAATTCTGAACTCCAAAATATGAGCCAGTAACATTCTTGGCTACTACTAATATGAGCCCATAACATTATTATGAAATTAGGGATCTAAAATCAGTTCTCCCTCTTACACTAAGAGTACACATAGCCCAGCCAAGTGGGCATCTGAGAAGAAAGTGGCCTGAGTTAAATACCCCCAGCTAGAGGACAGCTATCATTTGGGTTCCAGCCTTACCTACTGCACAGTTAGCAGCAGTTAGCAGTATGGTTTTTCCCTCAAAGTACAATTGCCAGAAAACTAATTTGGACTCAAAATATCTCTCTGTCTTTAGGGTTTGAGAAGACAGAAACACAAATTAGAGAGGAACTGTTCAGATTTAGCAAGTCTGTAAACATTTCACCCAACGAAAAGAATAAACATCAGCCAATAATTTTAGAACCCCATAAAACAGGAAAAAGCCACCCAGGCAGACTTCAGAGAAAGACCTCCAAAATACACGTACAGAAATAGGAGATAAAACAATGAAGAACAGTCAGTTCCCAGAAGCTTCTGCCCAGAGCAGTAGGGATGAGTTTGTGCTGGTCAGGTCCAGGAGGGAGGGAAAAGAGCAGTTGAGGTTCTGAACACACCCTGGGGAGGGAGCAATGTCTGTCAGCAGCCCCAGTCTGTGTGTTTCTCACCTTCTGTGAAACAAAGCCCTGATCTGAGCCTCTCCTGCCTGTGTGGGGAATAGCTGACTGCAGCAGCTGGCAAATGGCTCTGGTGAGAGTAGTAAAAGGCATCATTAAAATTAAAAAAAAAAAAAAGAAAAGAGTGAGAGCAACAGATACATTTGACAGAAAAATCACATCAGAAGCGGGTAACGGGGAAATGCCTGTGGTTAAATTGCAGCTTTGGGCTAAAGAGGCACCTGCTGTGCCCACTGTTAATTAATTGTCACGGCATCAGATGCTGCCAGAAATGCCTCACCGTGGCTATGCAGCACACTGAAGTGTTATGAGATGTGCCTTGCTTGTGAAAAACTACCACTTGGAGCATCCCTCCAAGCAGCTTGCTGTGGAACAAAACCTCTTGAAGCCATCTGGTGGCATAAATACTCCCAGTTAGCCTGGATTCTGCAGTCCTGGGAGAGGTGGAGGTTCAACAGCCTGTTCCAGGGAGGCTTCAAACCTTCATGACCTTAAATCGGTGTTCTTGACCCAGTCACAGGAGGAGCTCCTTGTGGGAGATGTCCCCCATGTAAGCGCTCCACACTGGCTTCATGTTTTCTGTACCACTTCTTTAGATGATGGACCACACAATGCTGTGATGGATGGTAGAGCCAGGCCAGACAGGATTGAAGGCAGCATCTCTTCCCAGCTCTGCACAAGGCTGTGGATGAGAAATGCAAGTCCCCAGATGAGTCACTCAGACCCAGACCAGCAGCATCCACTTCCCTGGAGGCATGTGACACTGCACCTGCCAGCCAGCAGCTCCTACCTTCCTTTCATGCTGCCTCCCAGCTTGATGTCAATGGAGGCTCATCCACCCTTTCTGCTGGATAAAGCCTCAGCAGAGTCTCTTGATCCAGGCTCTATTCCTTCCACCCTCCCCTGTCCCACTGAGAGAGCTGCAGGGACTCCATTGCCCCCACCTTCATCCTTGTTTATCCCACTCTGCATCTCACAAGCCCCATGTCCTCACTGTCATTGTCTGGATAGGACAGGCAGTTTGCAAGGAGTGGAAAACCTGGGCAAGCACTTGTTCAAGGGTACTCAGTCCCAGGGCAACATCAAGAGCAGCATCAGGCCTGTAAAACCTTTGTCTTTCCTTCTCTTAGCACCAAAGATTTTTCATTACTTCCATGCCACTCAGCTCTCTTATCCACCACTCCTAATTTTAGCTGCGAGTCTCCTATCCCTATTTGTAAAATACTGCCATGAGAACAGCTCCCCCTCCGAACCCCTGCCATATTCCAGGCATGCAGACAGCCCCAACTCTGTGACATTTCAGCATCAGATTTATTATTAATTATCGGTGTCATTATTACACAGCACCTACGAGCCCTGGCCGCCTAGCAAAACCCTGCACAGAATATTAAAATGCTAATTTCCCTCAGAGATGAGAACTTGCTGGTGTCTCTCTGCTCATTTGTTTGCAAATGTCGTTTTCCTGTTGAGGCCGTATTCCCAGCAGGCATGGCAAGGAAATGCTTGCATAAACAGACCCTGTTTAAGGAACCATGTATCTCACACATTCGTGCATTATAGCCCTAATCAGGATTGCAGTGACACTATAAGAAAAGAGTTTCATTTTGCCTGATGCATTTTTAAGATTTTATGATGCCTTCAGAACGCCTCAGTGCAGCAACAGCTTTAGGATATATTGAGGAAGATGCAATTTTCTTCTGGAAAGCTTGGGTTAGCTGTCTGTAATAAGTTATATTAAGGCACAGCTCATTTTTGTGCCTCTCTGTAAGTCTCCAAATGGCGCACTGGTGTGTGACTGCTGCAGCTGTCCTGGGTTTTGCCCTGGTATCGGGTTCTCACTTGAAGAGCGGGTGGCAGTGTGGCTCTTGGCAGTGATGGCTGTCCTGGGCTGGGTGCCAGCACCCACCAGAGTCAATGGGAGCCCTTGCACTGCTGCCAAAGGGCTCAGGGGCTGACACCCTCTCAACTGACACAGGACAGAAAATTCTCTATTTTTAATGCCAGCGATTAGTAGGGTATGGGTTTTAACACTAAGGATAGGTAGGTGGAGAGGGGGCTCAGGAAAAGCAGAGTACAAGGCTTCAGCTCTGCAAGCGAAGACTCCTTTCACCCCTGCACTGAGTTTCACTGGAGAGCTGCATGTGAGGTGAGCATCACCTTCCCTTCTCACTGCGGAAGTATCTCCTGAAAACACCTGAATTTCCTTCTCCCCAGTTGCATGTTTTCCAGCAGTTGATGCAGCACAGGAATTGTTTCAGGCTACATTTTAAGGTAACCAAGCCAGCATTCTGTTATATGGCAAAGGGAGCAAAAGATTTTGGCACCAACAAATGCAAGTACGGCAGTTCAGCTTAAAACAAACAAGCTAATGAAACCAGGATCTCTCCCTGCAGGTATTTTTCTGAGAGCCTGCCATTATTGCTCCTCTGCCATTGAGCAAGACTGGCAGTGTTATCTCAAGTTGTGCAACACCCAGATATTTAGAACTATTTCAACAGCTCCGTATTGTGGGGAATACAGAGACAGAACCATAAAGTAGCTTCGAGAGAAAGATGGACAGCTTTTACAGCTTTACAGCAAGTGTCACACACATACATAGCACAGGCCATTTCATTAAACTTCCTTTTATAGTCATGGTACCCATCCCACTTACAAATACCTGCCTTACATTAGGGCTATGTGTCTGCCTCCAGGTGCTGTTACGAAGTTTTGCTGCTGCCAGATGGGATTTCATGTAACGCATAATAATCTCCTCCCCAGGTTAGGGATGCAATTGTTTTTGCAAGTGATTAAAAGTTTATTCCAAAAAAGGCATAGCTAGCATACCTGAGTGAGAAAAGAGAGTCCAATAGCCTGGGATAATTTGTGGACAAAAAAATCAAAGTTAAGATGAAGCAAAAAGCATAGCAGGTACTGGCTCCTGTATCTCTCTGGGCTAAAAGAAGTAGCTGTCGGATGCCTGTCTCCTGGTACCAGAACTGCTCCCAGCTTCATTTATGAACTGCCCACACATGGCTTTAATTCAGAGATGGTTCAAAATGTACAAAATGGTCTGAGCATACATATTGCCTGGCTTTCCATGGATGGATGTGCTGCAACGCCACGAATTTCCAGAAAACTTCCCCAAAATATCTGTCTCACACAGCTACCACTGGGTCACAACCAGGGTCTAGCACTGTTCCAACCTGCTCAGGGCATGATGGGCAACGCAGAGTAGTTTATTCCAGCCTGTCTTTTCATAGAAGAAGAGAAAGAAGAAGGGAAGAAGGGCAGAGAGAAGGTAGACTGAGCCATCAGTACAATCAGCAGTTGAACCCCATGGGAGGGTTCTTGCTCTCCTGCTGAACCCAGCACGTGCTGCCTGGGGCTGCCCAGTGTCCTCACTGCTGGTGGGATTCACTAATGAGCCTCCACAGCAGAGGAGTGGGTGAGCAGGGCAGCTGAGGAGGGAAGATGGTGGAGAGCATGGAGCAGCCCAGCTCAGCTACAGCAGCCCTGAGGCCTGTGAACCAATCTGCTGTGCCTGCTGGTGGTGCTAATGGTGCTTAACCCAGCCGGCTGAGCTCTCGGAGTGCCTCTGCTCTGCCCTTTAACAGTCTCCACCATTATCTGACAACTCAGACATGAAGAAGCCAAAATACATGTCAAGTAATCTGAAAAACAGGTTCCCTGTGCAAACAGCAAGACTCAGGAAAAACACTGGTTATCTCCACAGCAGAGACAGGGGGAGGAAGGCATTTGCTGTAAATCACAACATTGTTCTTTCTGCACCAGGAACACGTACAGATCCTCTCTGCCTGCTTCCCCAGGCCCGAGACCACAAGAGCATTCTGGTATGTAAATAGATTCAGGCACTGTTACTCAGAGGCACAAAACTCCCAGCCAGCTCATTGACATCTGCCCCATCACACCCCCTAAGTGTCCAGCTGCCTGCCACCCCCTTGTACAGACAGACCTTGCTGCTCTGCTCGCCCCAGCTGGGCAGTTCAGCCGCTCCTTTCCAGCCTGTAAGAGTTCAGCCTCAGCTCCAGCATTGGTCCAGCACAGGTAGGTGAGGGGTTCATCCCAGGGGCTGCTTCTCTTAGTGGCTCTGCCCTGTTGACCCCACAGCCAATGCTCCATGGTGGCATCATCCTCATGTCATCCTTCTGCAGCCCCAGAGGAAAAGCACTGATGATGTCTGCTTTGGCAAGAAAGTGCCATAACCCTGAATTGGCACATCTCAGGGCTGCAAAACTGAGGGGAACAGGCTGATCCTGGGATGCTGGTTACTGTGGGCCCTGTTGGAGGTGGGCAAAAGCTGGACACAGACACAAGATGTCGGCATCGGGATGTACCTGAATGCCAGGCAATGGCAGATCAGGAATTTCAGGGCTTCACTTTGAGGGCCACATATCTCTGCAACCTGGCCAGAGCAATGGTGTTATGGAAACATGTTGGACAGTAATGCAGCCTCACCAGCTGGAAGCACTGGTGATGGGCCCTCAGCCCTCAGTCCTATCAGAAAAACAGTGTTGTCTCTGGCCAGAGTGATACAACCCAACCACAACAGCTTTCCTTTTCCAGCTCCCTACTGGGCTCCATCCATCCCATGGGATTTGCCAGCAGATGGCAGACAACCCCTGGCAGAGGTCCTCACCAGCCAGCCACAGAGTTCCTGGCCAGCAACACTTGGCTACTGAGCTCCTCAGTCCCATCTGAGCAGCAGAAAGGTCTCCTCCCAGCTCTCCTGCCCCTTCCCCATTCCTATATTTAAGGAAAAAGAGGCCCATTATCAAACACACCATGCCAACACCAAGGAGCAAGCATATATTGCACCACAGACTTCATATTTGGGGCCCTGTACACAGGCCAACACAAACCACATTTACAAATCCCATCTACAAACCCCATCATAACACCATGGAGGCTGCTGGCAGAGAGACTTGCCAAGCAGAAAATCGCAACAGCTAGGGACAGGCATTTCATTTTCAAGCCTCAAGAAGCTGTTTGCAAAATCAAAGCCAGAATGCAACAGTTTTGCTCTGAAGCCTCCCAGTGAAACCAGTGATAAGTCTGCTCTGAAAGGCTCTAGGAAAGGAGTTGGCTCAGACCTGTGCTGAAATTATCTGTGCTTTATATGAGAGTATTAAGCCAATCTCCTGTAGAGAAATGTGAATTTCACATTTGTATGTAGCTGTCTTAAGACGGGAAAACCCACAAAACAAACCTTAACTGATGAACAGACCACATTCCTAAAGAGCCATCCCTCTTCTGGCAGGGCTGCAAACCCAGGCTTTCCCACGTTTAGCAGGAGTTACAGCTGGTACTGGTGGTATGGTGCTGGCTCTGTGGCCATTTCAGCTCAACAGAGCAGCCCCAGCTCAGCGGGCTGCTGGGCTGGGCAGCAGGGATTCATGGCTCTTCCCCCTCCTCCAGCCTGCGCCACATACGCTGCCAAAGGGCGTTGTACATATCCCGTGCATTATTCATGCTCTGGCACCTGGGATGTGCAGGGCCTGGGCGCTCACAGCCTGAGGCGTTTCTCACTGCAGCTCTACCTTTGCAGGTGCACATGGAAAAGCTCAGAGGAGTTCAGCATCTCTCTGTGGACCCAGCAGACCAGTGGATTTTTACCCTCCCATTGGCATCGCCAGGAGCCAGCTGGTGTGTGAGGGGACTGCTGAGCACAGCAGCCACCAGCCCGGCTGCCCCTGTCCTGTCCACATACACACAGCGTTCAGGCTGGCACGCTCCCAGTGCAGCTGAAGGTCTGCTTTCCTCTACAGACATGATGGGAGCTACGGCACAGCTCTCATAGGGCCAGCTCTGCCCATACAGGGTGTGTGCTACTCCAGACCCCTCATCTTCCATCCATGTTCCCCTGGGGGCTGCAGCAGCTCCTCCAAGCCAAGAAAGGCATTACCTCTGCAGTGGTGCCTGCTGGGCTCTCCTACAAAGCTGTGATTCTGGTGTGACTCTACTGTCCTGATGCCTGAACTTGCTGCAGCCCAGTTGTGGGCAGCTGTACACCTTGCCTCCATGTGAGGGTCCTACACCTTCAGGTTAGCAGTGACTCAGAGAGATTTCAGGCCCTTTGCTCCCAGGCTCAGGTTGCTTCTGGAGCTTTCAACAACCCTCCTGAAACAGGGGATACACTTTGTGATGTACAGCTTCAGAGAGCAGCTTCTGGTGAACACTCATAGTGCTGCTGTGAGCCACACCACAAACATCTCTCTTGGTCTGGATGTGACCCCAGCTGAGGTTGTTGCCTTGGAGTTATGCTCCCCTAAACATAAGATGACAATCCCATCTTCTGGCACCAAATCCTCCTCCCAAGCATCCCTTTGCACTTTATTATACAACAGGCAAGAAAATATTAGTCCATGTGTCTCTGGATAGTGGGTGGGAACCATGGTAAAGAGTGCTGTGCCCCAGGGCTCTGTCTTGGGACCAGTGCTCTTCAATATCTTCACCATACACAATGAGGTCAAGTGCACCTTCAGCAAGTCTGTGGATGACACGAAGTTGAACAACGTCATTGACACAACAGAAGGACGGGATGCCATCCATGGGGACCTGGACAAGCTTAAGAAGCGGACTCATGAGAACCTCATGAAGTTCAACATGTCCATGTGCAACATGCTACACCTGAATTCGATCTACCCTACCCCAGATATGAGTACAGACTGGGAGAGCAACTCCCTATTGAAAACAGCCCTGCAGAGAAGGACTTGTGCGTTCTCGTGGATGAAAAGCTGGACATGAGCCAACAGTCATAGCATCATAAAATATGCTGAGTTGGAAGGGACTCATCAGGATCATCGAGTTCAACTCCTGTCCAACCCCAAGAATCACACCACGTGCCTGAGAACGTTGTCAAAATGCTTCATGAACTCAAGTAGGCTTGCCCAGAAAAGTCGTGGCTGCCCATCCCTAGAAGTGTTCGAAGCTAGGTTGGATGGGACCCTAAGCAACCTTGTCTAGTGCAAGGTGTCCCTGCCTGTGACAGGGGCATTAGAAGTAGATGATCTTTAAAGTCCCTTCCAACCCCAGCCATTCTGTGATTCTATAGGTTTGTGATGACCACACCACCACTGAGGTCCAACAGCAGTGACTTTTGCAGGCTCATGGTACCCATGTACAAAGTAAATAGGGTAAGCATGCTTGTGTTCCAGAAGTCCAGTGGAAGAGTCAAAAAGGGGGTCCTGACCCCTCACTAGAGAACCTTGTGTTTAAAACAGAAACTGTGAGAAACTCTTGCAGAATGGCACTTGCTCACAGTTCATAATATCCTAGTTCACATATCATAAAATCTTAGCATCATTTAGATTGAAAGAGAGCTTTAAGATCAGCAAGCCCAACTGTGAACCTACCACTGCCAAGTCCACCAAGCTGAGACAAAGTCAGCCAAGCCAGTTCCCTCCAGGCTGGCTGGGTCTTGCACGCACACACAGACACACACACACGCATACGTGCACGTGGCTGTTAAAGCATGTTCTGGTGACAGAGAATTGTGGGGTGATTCAAAAGAAAATAATAAAGCCACTCCCACCTGCCCATGTGAACGTGACTCATGGGCTCAAACCCCAGCCAGATCCAGATCAACAGATCATAAATGAAATATCAAAGAATACCTCCTGAGGCCTGGCAGCCTCCCCCACCTCTCTCCCCTCTTCTAGGACATCAGTCCCTCTAATGGATTCTGTCAGAGTTTGTTCAGATCCTCCCCAAATGACCCCCTGCTCATTCCCTGCCAGCATCTGCAAAGGGAAGCAAAAATACACATTTTCAAGAGTTTTTCCAAGAACAGGGTCCAGTTCTCACCCTGTTCTTACCAAGTGGGAAAGTCATTTGAGTAGTGTAGTTTTTAGCTGGAAGCCTTCCTCCACATTAGCTGCTACCTGAGACTTTAGGGGGTGGCAGGTCAGGCTGCAGAGGGAGGAGGCCAAAATGGTGATGCCAGTGGGGTGCTAAGGGTCCCTCTCTGCAGAGCACAAGGGGTAGCCAGTCCCCCCCTTGCCATCTGAGGTAGCAAGTCGTCTTACAGCACTGCAATGTGATGCCAGAGACCCTCTTCCTGCTTCAGCCCCTCTGCTGCCTCCCTCCCTCAACAGGACAAGGCTGCCTGCACAGCAGGTGATTTAAGGAGGCAGCAGATTCCTGCTGGCAGAGGGCTTGCATGAACCACTTCTTGCCTAGTCCAGATAGGCTGTCAGGAGCCCTACATGAGTATGGCATTTGCAGACTTTCTTTTGCCTGCCATGGCCAAGGAATTCGAGTTTCCATCAGACCTTTCTTTTTGACTTGCAGGTCAATGAGAAGCATTTACTCAGCAAGACTCATGTTCTCCAAGCAGACTTGCTGATGATGTCTGCCATACTGCTGAACTCTCCCATGCAGGACTATTCTTTGCAGCCTCCTCAGTAGTCTCCCATGAGGCACACAATGGTATAATATGTAAGAAAATTTAAAGACTATAATCCCAACAGGGACTGTGCTCTCAAATACATGCTGTCATGTTACATGTCCTGACAAACATCAGAGCTGTCAGACAACTCTCCAGGACATCCAGAACCTAGACAGCATTGGCAGCAGAATATCCTCCACAGCAGTAAAAGCAAAGTGAAACCACTCAGGGGCCCTCTAAATACAGCTCTTTTTTTAATGCATCTAACATTACCCATAAAATGGTCTCCTTGGGTGCAGGCTGCCAGGTGTCTGGAGAAGAGAGGGTTTGTGTAGGATTGGGCAAAGCTCACCCATGATATGAAAAGCAGCATTTTAGCCAAAGCTTACAGTAGCCCTACCAGGTGAGAACAGAGCAGGGAAAAAAGACTGGAGGGGAGCAGACCTCCTGCAAATCCATCCAAATCCAGTGAACCGCCAGTTACTGTGAGACACTCCTGTACAACAGCACGTAAGCACAGCAAAATGAGGTCTGTATTTGGGGCACCACAGAGAAGAAGAACACATTTCTAAAAACTTTATGAAGTCCTACCCTCACCCATGCGTGGGACTCGTCAGACTCTCCAAGAAACTTCAGGGCCTGAAACATGTTGTAAGATGGGTACTGCAGGCCCACTCCATGGAGGCACACAGCCATGGAGCTGGGCAATTCAGTATGTCACCCTTCCACAGTCAGGAGTGAGCTGGTCCTCACGTGGTACCTTCCCCCTCTGCCTCTCCCACCTGGAGGCCTTGGGGAGCGGCGTGCGTGGGGGAGAGGCAGTGCACAACATGCCCATCAGCGTGCTGGCTGGCATCTCGCTGCTGGCTCCAGTCTCTTTCTCACTTCAGCAGCTCATGCTCCAGTTTGCAAGGGTGGGATTTGCCATGGGGCCCTGGGAGGTCTAGAGAGTTTTTTCTGAAGCACCATGGTGTCCACAAAGTGTCCAGGAGAGCGGATCCCACTGCCAGACCCTCTCTGTGCCAGATGGGAGAGTGGCACACCAGCAGCACTACCCTCTCCCAGCTTGCCCCAGGCACTGCCGGCACCTTCCCAAGACGCCCACTGCTGCAATGTGTGCGGACAGCTTGCGTAAGGTGGAGACTCCTGAGGCTTGGGTAATCTTTCTTTCCATCTCCACATGTGGGCCCCATGTTGGATCTGCTCCACGATGATCTCCACCAACCCTCACATCCACCGCTGCAGCTGCAACCCAAGAGGGGACCTCTGTGCCCACCCCACCGCTTCCAGAGCCTCTCAGAGGATCAACTCAATAGCTCACACCCAGCCACAGTAGCAAACCTCCCCGTCAGACAGGTGCCATGGTCTGTGTAGGGGCTGAGAAATCTGCCCATGGCACAAACCACCTTCTCTTGCAGGAGGGACAGTTCTGGCCGGGAGGAGGTGGCTCTGGGTCAGGTAACTGCATTCCCTGCCAGCAGCTGCAGGGCTGGGAGCTGGTCTGGCACCCAGCTGAAGGAAGCAGTCATGTTACACAGTGGGGACTTCTGGCTCTGAACATCCTAAGCTGTGGTATGTGGTGTAAACCTGAACCCTGCTCTATGAATGCTCAGCAGTGTTATATTTAGGATGCATAGCTATTCTGGTTACACAGGGTATCCTGTTTTCTCAAGGCATTTTTGGGAAACAAATTATTCCTTAGCTCCGTATTTGGATATGTGCGTGAGAGGAGCAAGACATAGGAAACTTGCTTAGGTTTTTTGGTTTTGGTGTTTTGGTTTTAATTTAAGAAGTGACAGTTACATTTATCTTAAATTCACATGTCAACACAGTTTTATTATCCATGGTGGCCGAAACAAACTTGGGACATATCCTAATAATTTAAATGAGCATACTCTTGGAATTCCTCTCTCTGGCAAAAGTGTGAATTCGTCAAAGCAAAAGTGTGTTTCATTTTGACATTCATATGTAGCAGATCCAGAAACCACCCCTGATCCCACGGAACTCTCAACTCCCCTCCTGTGTCCCCTCCATAAGTACGTCATGTCACATGCACTGGAACCTCAGCCCACACAAGGACAAGACTGAATACTGCTATGGTGCTCTTTTGATTTCATTTTCAAGGTAATATGCAGACTACGCATAGTCACAAAGCAGTGAACTGCTGGTCTTCCCACAGCCATGCACAAAACAGCCCGAAGGAGGTAGGTGGAATACAAATGGATTACCACATCTCTGATGCACGAGAAGCTGCAGTGATAATGCAGTCTTGGAATAGCACAGCCACTGTGTATTAATAAAAGCATGACACAACACAACTGATATATGAGTTTGGCACGTTAGGTGGGAAGGAACATGCCTGGTTCTGATCTAGCTGGCAGGTCATTTCTTATGTCCTCCAGCACACACGATCTACTGACAAGTATTTTATAAGATTTACATTAACAAGTCACAGTTGAGCATTTTTCCAGAGACAATATAAGTAAATGTTATCGTGGGAGATTGAGTTCTTGGGATTTGAAAGCGTACAGCCACTGCTCAAATACGATACACGTCACATTCTCAGATGACTCAAATACATTTAAACAGCTTTAATATCAGTCTGGATGATAAGAGAAGCTGTTCCATTCCTGCTTCCTAGAACTGACGGCCTCAAAGTCACAGGGGACTTCCAGCTTTCATCCAGCAGCAGCACGATGCAGAAGTAACTCTTGATAATCCTCACTAGGACATACCCACCAGGTTACGTTATTAGATGTTCCCATTGTTTCTTAAATGAGCAGGGATTTACTTCTATGCTTGTGGGATACTACAAGCTACAAGAAAACTCTTAGATGTTTAAAGAAAAGTTTCATTATTACTAGGGGGAGTATTTTGAAACCACAAACTATGAAGATTTTCATGCATTTATGGGTGGGTAAAACCAAAGTCTATAAACTTCTCAACATGAGCAAGTATATATCACTGTGTGCAGGGAATTTTGTAAAGGTGACTCGCTCCCACAAACTTTGTTAGGTATACTTTCTGCAGTTGTGATGCTATATTTACAAATATTTCTTTTCAAAAGCAAATGTTTCCCAGGAGCTGCAGTTACTATACAATGACACAGTTTGATTTGCCTCCTTGAATCTCCTCTGCTGCTATGCTCCTCTCCTGCTATGTGTGAAAGGAGGATACCAGCAAGAGAGAAGCCTGATCTCCTTGTTGTTCTTTGTTAGCAAGATAATGTTCTGAGCTTTACTGCCAAAACCAAACTATTGGAAACTGTCCTTCTTTCTTCTGTACGACTGCAAGAACAAGTCATACAACAAGCTGAAAACAGAAAATCATAATTATACTTCTGCAAACTACTGATTCTACATTATATTAGAAAATGGCATGACCAACAACAGATATTTTAGAACTGCACAACCTAGTAATAATAATATGATCTGACAATTTACAATCATCTCACAGCACTGTCTGTTAAACTGGGGGACCACAGGAGCCTCTGTAGAAAGACTTTAAGCCTTTAATTTTGCACTTCTCTGGCTCACCTTTCAGTTAAGGAAGTATGTTTTCTTTAAAAGCTGATTGCTTTTCCATAAACCTGTGTGACCTGAACTTACAGGTTAAAGTTCAGTGCCCACTTGTGTAAATTGCAAGACTCCGAATTGACAACCGTGTCCCTGACCAGGTCAAGCATGCAGAGTTAGAGGTTATCTTTCCAGAGCAGAGCTGTGCTATATTGCCCAGACACGAGTAGAAAATATTGTTAACAATTCAAATGTTTTAAATATTTTTAAAGAGGGATTTTAAAGTTCATTATGATTTGGAGAACTTCAGACACCTAAACTCGATAGCATTAAAACTTTGTTACAAAATCAAATGCCGGACACTTTCTTTCCTATTTTTTCCCCCTAACATTGCAAGCAATTCCTAGTTGTGGATATAGGGAAGAATTTTAACAGTGCAGGCTCAAGTGCAGGCTCAAATGCAGGCCATGGAAAAGACATCTGAACCATACATCACTTGGTACGACCTGATACTTTGTCTGCTGCTGATAGCTATGAAGAATTTCTTTCTTCAGTGCTTCACATAGTTTTTTTATTACTGAAGACACAATTAGTCTTCTGGGATGGAAATCATATAAAATACATTATTGCTGGCTACCACATCATATCCAAGACTCAGTAGCGAATACTTGATCTTTAAAATTCCTTATTTTAAAAAGTCATATTTAAAAAAATACAGATCCTCTTTACTACTTTATTTATAACCTTTACTGCTAGTATAAGGAAAGCAAAACTCCATTCTAGCAATGGACTGGGGCATAGATAACCTTTCTATAATGCCTTCAAATACCACTTGGACGTTTCACACAACTTCTTACTGAATATCATCAAAAGACATTTTAGCCAAAGGAATGTATGGCTGAATATTGCATTCAGAAATAACCACAGAAATGGCCTGTTACAGTACCTAAAATACACTTACCAGTTTGCCAATACACAAAGCTGGAAAAACTGATCCTACAGCAGTATTCCAAGGCAAGTGCATTATATAAAAATTATAGGTAGGTTGGTATTACTTTCAGACTTATAATAATAACAATAACAATAATAATTTTTTAAACACCTACTCTAGATTAACTTGGATATGTTACATAACAACTGTAGTACTCCCCCAGCAATTTCAGCAGCTCAGCTATGACTGTACAGAGCTTTCATAAACTTGGTTGGTGGTTATAATCTATCTCAAACAACTGTTGCTCTAATAAATATTTCTTGCAAATGAAAAAAATCATTGTAGTAATTATGCAATATTATTTTTCTACACTACTATAAAACCACCAAAATAAGCCAAAGCTTCTGTTTTTTTCTGTGATCATAAACACCGACATGAAGCTCTCTGGGTAAAAAAAGCAAGACCTACCTGTTAGGAAAACATTCCAGGCAAACCATCATTAACCTTTGCTGGCTATTGGAACAATGCCTGCTCAAGTTCTGTGATTAGCCAGAAGGAATCATATTTGGCACCCATATGATGGGTTTTTGTGCTGAAACAACACATGGGAAGTGAGAACACTACTACTGTGTACTGACCAGGAGTAAGACCCCACGATATTACAGTGATTCTTATCCATATTACAGAGTGCTGCAAGTCCCAGTCATGAAGCTACTGCATCAGAACAAAATGACTGTTCTTGTCACAGGGAGCTTGTGAGGGGCATACAGGGAGATGAGAGATGGGTGCAGACAGACTGGAGGGCATAATGAAACACTGGGACAGTTTTCTTTAACACAACAGGGATGACTCATTGCGCACCAGAAGTTTAAAATACTAAACTTCTGTAGACATCAAAGCCAAAGGGTTTTAAGGAGGGATGTAGAAGACACCTAAGAGGGAATTTTCCAGAAATTTATCCTTATTTAGAAATCTAGAACAGAGGATGTGACTTCATGGCACAATCAAACCAGGAGATAACTTATATAACTTCTTGATTTGAGTAAGAGGGATGGTGTAACAGCAGGTTTTGGCAGTGATGTGCAAGTGAAGAGAGAAGCTTCACAACTAATGCAACAGAGATGGCAGAGCCAGGGCAGTAACACAAAGCAGAAAGCAACATGTCAAAGCAAGAGACTAATATAAACAACCCACTCTGCAACTTTCTCAATGGCTGTGAAATCTAAGCTGTTTAGCTGTCAAGGACAGAATAAGGGACTACACTGTAATTCAGATCAGTATGATCAAGTTGGATTAGACTGTAAATTGCATGACCAGGTAGAAAAAAAGAGAGATGCTACAGAAGAATGAAGATTGAGACAGAGTCAACATAAGAGGTTTGAAAAACATCCAAGTCAAAGCTGTTGACTAAGCACAATCTCTTATCAAAAAAAACAGGACAGCAGAAGCAGAAACTATGAGGGTTATAGAGCTGGGGATGCTCAACTGCATTGAGGCTGAAGCAACAGCTCAATCTTGAGGTGTAAGAAATGCAGGCTAAGTTTTTTGGCAAAAGGCCGCTCCTACTCTCACCCTTACATAAAAGGCACATCAGGAAGAAAAGCCTCTTAACACGATTGGTAGTACAAGTACCCCTGCAACTATTATGGAGAAGACAAGTGGGATTTTTGGAAGGAGCTAGCTATCCATCCATGAAACGACGGTTAGATGGAACAGAAACACAGACTAGCAAAGCACACAAAACCCCACTTCGAAAACCCATCAACATGCTCTAGCTCATGCTTTCCATGTTGTCATCTGACATCTTGAAATGCTCTAAGGTTCAGCAGGAGGATAAAGTAGGAAGGCACTTAGCTTCAGAATGCAGCAGATCAGCTTGTTTTCAGAAGATACATCTATAGCACTGTCATGCAAGTAATAATGAATCTCAACAATGGGCATCAGCACAGCACACCAGAATTTTATAAGCACAGAACAAAACTTCTGCTTTCCATAAGCTTTCATTCTATTTCGATAGACACATACCCTTGAATATCCTCATGGACGTTTAAAAAGCTGTAATTTCAACTCTGAGGTTTTGCAAGCTTTGTTTTGTGTGGTGTATGATATCATAAACATCCTGAATGCAATTACAACTGCAATTTTGTGGGCTGTATTTTTTCTTTTGGTAGTCCAAAGCTGATGTTTACAAAAACTTTTCTGCACACTTATTTGATTTGAATTTTTTATTATTATTACAAATGTATATTATTTTATTAAAAAAATTCACACTGAAGCAAAGTCAATTCCATTTCATTACAACCAAGAATATAAAATAAATGCAATGAACTCATAGCTTAGTTTTAACAGTCATTTCAAGAGTGACATCAGGACAACTTAAAAGCAGTAAACTCTCAACCCTAGAATGAGAAACAAGTATTTTGCTTTGTAGTTTTGCTAGCCCACTGACATGGGCACTGCTGAATGTGGCCACCACAGATCTAAAGTGGCAAAGTTTTGTGGCAGCATGAGGCGCATACACAACAATTTCCAATGGAAACTACAAAAATGAAAGATGTGTGCATGAAATTATTAGAAAAAAAAATAACTGAATAGAGACAGGCACACTTCCACAAGTAGTAAACATGGGAATATACAACTAGAACAATTTTAAAAGTTACTACCTTACATATATAAAAAGTTCTTTAAATTGCTGTTAAAAAGGACACGTTCTGTCCAGATTTTGCGTAATACTTTTTAGTGTCTACACAAGACAAATTTTTAAAAAAATTAAATAGCATTAATTTACTACTAAATATTTAGGAGATAACAGTGCATTAAGGACTTTTTTCATATAGTAATACACATCGCTCCTGTCTGGCGACATTTTTAGAAGATTACGTATGGCCTTATGTACAATACATTTATTTAATCCTAAAACAATTCTTTGCTTAATGGTGTTAAAGTACCATTCCTGAAGATTATGAAGGGGAACTAAGCTTATTATGTTTATATAAAATATTATACATATTTGAACACTTCTAGCTTCCCGCCACCCCTCCCGCTACGAATGCTCTTCCCTCCCCCTCCCCAGATACAGTGTCACAGATACAGTGCAGGACTCGCAGCTTTCCCTATATTTCTCCTTCATTGTGCAGTTTGTGCTACATAAACTTCACCAACATGGACCAAGGCTGCTCATCCTATTCACTCCCCATGCGTTTGATTCCTCTGAGCCACGATGGGGAAAGCTGTACCCAGCAGCCCGCTTTCCCACCAGGATGGAGAAGACAGCTCTGCCTGTGTCACCTGCATCTCTCGGTGCAGGTGTGAAACACTTTGGCGAGGGTCTAAAGGTTATGGGCAGAGACAGAGCTATGAGTAATAACGAAACTGCACAGGCAAAAAATAACAAAAATGACATGGTCCTGGTTTCCCATGACAAACTGCACGATTCACTTCCGAAAGCGGAACATTTTTACCTCACGGGATGACCCCTAGACAGCAACACTTCTTCCATTATGACAGCCACCGACGCCGGCAGCATGCATCAAGCTCCCAAGAAAAAGAGAACAATTTCACCACCAGGAAGGAACTACAAGAGTGTGCAGAGCCTATGTTTTGCAGCCAGCTCTTCTGCTTTTATTCACTCTCCTCCAAGGGTGAGTTTGAAGGAATGGAGGAAGTCAGCTTGGCTTCATGTGTGCGCACAAAAGCTAGAGAAGAGCAGCATGTGGTCATCTACCAGGCCTAACCAAGGCAGAAACACCAGTGCAGCTTAGAGAGAGGTCATGGCAGTCACTCTAGAAGCTGGAAGCTCGCTCAATTAAAGCACCTTACATTGCTGTGAAGTTTCACACTCTACATACAGATTAATCTACACCATGATTTTTGCCTTATTGGCACAAGTTCCCACCTTAATTAACCATATGGTTCCCTGCCACCTCCTGACTTTGTATGAATTTTGATGACCACCTGCAGGTCACAGTAGAGAATAGAAATGTTACATAACTGTAGTAGAAAAGACAAAATAATTCTGATATAAGAGAAAGATGAAAAGAACGGGGGGGGGACAAAAATTACCCTGCCAAAGGTTAATTTCCAGAAACGTGACATTCAAGTCAAACGTTACTTTATGGCATTGGTCAAATATCCACTAGCTCAAAAGTACCTCATATTAACATCAGTAAGAGGTAAGACAGAAAGCAAGCAAACCCTCAGGCTCAATGAAATAAAGGAACAATTAAAATCTGTTCTTACAAACAGGTTACTAGGGCATGTAAAAATTGGAGCATTTCAAGGGTTACACATTGAAAGTATCCTTTGGGAAGTTACTTTTACCCAGAAATAACGTTTTCCTTTCAATTTCATTTTTCACCACCTTCTCACCCACTTGATCACAAAAGCAGGTTTTAGTTGCTTTTCCAGAGCAGCTGGGTGCTGTCAGTACCACATGATGGTACGTATAGCCAAAACAAGCCAACTGCTCACAAGAGGTATGAAAAGAGCATGAGTTTGAGGAGGAAGAGGGCACTAAGAGGTGATTGGGAGATGAAACCCAGCAGAAACTTGCATGTGACTAGTTGTGATGAAAAGCATTCTCCTCAGAGCAAACAGATTTACTCACAGAATATGCCAAATTGGAAGGGACCCACATGGGTCATCAAGTCCAGCTCTTAGCACAGGACTATCCCCAAGAGTCACACCATGTGCCCGACAGTATTGTCCAAATGCTTCTTGAACTCTGTCAGGCTTGGTCCTGTGACCACTTCCCTGCAGAGCCTGTTCCAGTGCCTAAACTCTCTCTGGGTGAAGAACCTTTTTCTAACATTCAACTCAAACCTCCCCAACACAACTTCAGGCCATTCCCTCGGGTCCTGTCACTGGTCACCACAGGGATGAGATGAGTGTTTGCCCCTCTTCTTGCTGTACCTGATCACAACTTCAGTGTGAATGTGTATAGGTGTACAGGTTTTCTATGTGGACACGGGACAGAAGAGAACACAGTGCAGCACAAAAACCTGTCATGTTAACCATTTACACATAAACTCCTCTTACTTTACCTCTTCTCTGGGCACCAGCTGTAGAAGCTCACTGGTGTTACATTGCCAGTAGCTTTTTAAATGCATTTTTCCAGGTTTTCTGCAACTAGAACCAGCCTTATTTCTGAAGGCTGAAGGAAAAACGAAGCTGTCCCAAATTACATGTTGTGTCTCTCTGAATAACTGTGGTTCCAGAAGTTGGACAATAATCCCCTGATTATGCTTCTGAACTCTTGCTTAATTACTGGGGATTTTCTGCCAGCTACCCATCCACTTGCAGTCCCTTAGGCACAATCAAAACATGTTTGCTCTAGGGAAAAAGAAACATTTCAGTGCAATCAAGCGCATCTGGTGTAACTAATCTGGTTAATCACAGCAATGTGAGGGACATAGAATATGCACTACAAACACGAAAAAGGAACAGTTTTCAACATGCTTTTCAAACTGCACAATAATTTCTCTTAATTATTAATTCTAACGTAAAATGATTAAATGCATTTGTTTTAGCAAGTCTTAGCATTTCTGTCACCTTTAAATTTTGAGAACTGACTCGGGAATGCAAAAGAAAGCTAAATTTGTAGAACTCTCACATACATTAATCAGCTGCTTAAAAGAAAAACAAGCCCATCATCCACATTCCTACTGAGACTCGAGGGCAGTAAATACATTTTCCTGACTATTTTGGTGTCCAGCCTGGGAAGACATTCCATTCTTCTGTTCCAACAGATCCTGAAAGCATCTCCTTTTTATGCGACTGTCCTGGTTTCATTTAAAATAACGCTTAATTTAAAACTAGTCAGAGCATGATCACTGTGATTTCAGGAATTCAATGTGAATGAGTTTAGAAATATCAGCAATCTTCTGTTTGGTGTTCAGTCCAGTAGCATGAAACATCTTTGTCTCTGCAGAGACTTGGGTGGTTTTTTTCTTTTTTCCTTTTTTTCATTTTATTCATTTTTTAAATTTTTTATTTTTAACTTTGCCTGAAAACTAGACTAATAAAAACAGAATAGTAAAATACTCTGGAACAGTAAAATTTTGCTGTTCTTGACATCCATGAGCAAAACAGTAATATCCTGTGAAAATAACATAGTGCTTTAAAAAGGTGCAATATACCTGTATAGCTAAACTGGTTTGCCTAGTATAAAACTAACTATATACAAGCTTGAAAGCCTGGGAGTTCAAGATTTTCAAACTTTAAAATCCCATTAAAGAGATTGAAAAGACAGATTTATGGCAATCACTACAGCATAAGGAAGGTGCACCAGGAATCCTTCAAAATTCCAAAGGTTAAAGAAATTAAGTGCTGGGTTCAGATCAGAAGGGTTCATTAGAGTAACCACAATGGAGCACATGCAAGGGCAGGGAGGAAGGAAAACTTCACAAGAATCTCCTTTATGGCAATAAAGGGATGGGGCAAGGGAAGTCTTCAGTGAGTGAAGTTTTCCTTTTGTCATCATGAATTTTAATTCTGCATTACAGTTTGTATTTTTGGTCTTCTCATCATTATGAACTTCATATTGCTGGAGTCTTCTGGCTTTTAGTCCATTCCTTTCTGAGTGCAGCCTGTCAGGGCCTCTCAGTACCTGTGAGACTGATGAGATTGGTGATACTGAGAGCTCTGCTGAGACGACGTGGAATAGCCCATTGTACTCTGGGACTGAGAAGATCCCTGAATGTTGCTTTGGTAACTCAGGCGTGAGCTGGAGTGCTGCAGAAAAAAAAAAGAAAGGGATCAGGGAATGAAAACCAGCCCGTTAGGACTATGCAGCTCAGGAAGCTTTTAACCCTTCTGAAGGTCATTAAAACATAATTGTTGGTGAAGCTGACTAAAGACTGCTACAATTTAAGGTTCCATAAAACAAGTAATCATTCTGATCTGCAATCAGCCCTAACACAGCACACAAAATACACAAGGTATTGGCAGACACCTAGAAGTACAACACGTACACACCCATTTTCTGAAGGAAAAATACACAAGACACAAGAGAGCAGACTCCTTTTCAAAATACATCTGTTTCATACAATTATTTCTGTCATTATTGTAATTGTTCTTAATACAAAATCAAACTGCTAAGGCCATAAATACCCTTCTCAAGATATAACATACTAAATGTTATAGAGAAACATTTTATTCTTTTCTGAGAAAAGACAACCATGACCCAAGACTTACTCAATTTATCTAAATGAAAAGTTGTCCAGTAAGATAAAATTGTATCATTTTAGGTGAGTCTTTCAACCTGCTGCCTTATCTACTGGAAACAAGGACAACTGTTTAAAGCCGGGCATGGGTGTGTACAGTAACGTAACATTAATTTTCCTAAATGTTTTTCTCTTCCCCTCCACAGTTTGGGTGTCAGCTCAGTGGACCTCAACCTCAGCAAGACAAATTCATGGATCGTTTGCAACCTCCAGCCTGAGGAATTTGTTCTTTCATTATCACATCCATTCCCTAAAACGAATTAGTAGTGAGCTGCCCAACAATGCAAGTTGCAAAATCACTTGGCATGAAAAGTACTGCTCAGTGGATAGGAGACTCTCCAGAAAGGTAAACCTCACCCAATCCACATGAAAGGAGAGTCTACAACCCCTCTCCTATCCAAATTTGCAGTCAGCAAACAGTTTTGTTTCCAGTCAAGTTAAGCAAGGGTTTAGGCAGTCATTCAATAGAGTTTTGTTCACTGTCTAGTTGGTGGTTCTACTTGGCTATGTCCAAGGGTCATCAATAAGCCTGTGGCCAACAGCAATCATCTAGGAAAAGTGTTAAGAGCCTAACATTGTGATTAAATATCAGCATTATGAGTTCCAGAAATGCCCTGGAGAAGATTGAGTTTTCAATGGAAATCCCATGGAGACACTGGGTCTGTAAGAACACCACATCCTCCACAGACCAAGAATCTGCTCAGTGAAGGCAGTCAGTTGTCTCATCTAACCATTGGACCCCAACCAGGAAAGCTGTGAAAGACTCCTAACAACTTTTCAGCTGGATGATGAAAGAGTAGGATCCTAAAGTTCAGCCAGTCTAAAACAGTTCTGCCCCTTGTTTCTATGCATGGATAATTTTAATTTTACATAAACTGAAAAACATACTAAATCCTAAAAACATCACATAACTTTTTCTGTAGTCTAACAGAGGAATATGAAGGTTGCTTTCAAGGTGAAGCACAGTGAGGCTAAAGTGAGAGAGAGAGGTAGCAGTCCCATATTGGAGACCTCTGTATATCAATATAAATACCAGTGTAAGTAATAGTTGTACCGAGTAACTTCACTTGTTTGTAATGTAAGGGTCAGTTTTGGAGGCAACAGCTCAGCACTCTGGCTTTGGAAGAGATGTCTCCCAGCAGCATGTATGCTGTTATTAACCAGATTATTCTTGTCTTGCTTTGTTAGGTTGTTAACAGAGTGTCTAAAGCCTGAAATTTTTCTCAAAATTCTAAAAGTTTTTTTCAAAATGTAATGGAAAAAACCCCACAATTTTTATAAATGGTATGATTTTATAGGAGCCTATTCTGGATGAAAAGCATCATGTCACCATGCTAAGCAAAACACCCAAGGTCACAAAAGGAATGCTCAGTAAAATTCAAAAAGGAATTGGCACTGTTATTTGTGGAAGCAACATATATTGAGGTTGGTGAACTACAAGAAAACTTCAATGGACACTTCAGATCACAAGCTAAATGAAACTCAAAGCAAAGGGAATCTTCTTCCTACTTCTGAATAAGATATACTGGAGTAAAATTAATGCCATAAGACTACAGGAATGCATTAACTTGCCCAAGCTTATTTTTGTTTCACATAAGAGAATTTGTTTTTAACGAAGGCAGACTTGGACAAATTGCAGACATTCCTTTCTGGAACAGAAGATAGTCAGCTAGAATTTAAGGGCAGAAAGCCAAACACAAGTGTAAAAATGGATAATCAGACCATACAATTTAGTGAGTGATGTAAAGGAAACATACAGATCATGATTTTGATGCCTGTGCTGTTCAAATTTAGAAGGAAAGCATCACAGAGGGTAACAAAAAAAAATCTATCTGAAAAAAAAATATTTAGACTCTTAGCGACTTCTAAGGGGGAAGTTTGCCAACAATTCAGAGAGCTGGATAAGAATTCTATAATGGATATCATCAAATGCAGCACACCAGTCCTCAAAGTGCAGACCAAAACAGATCAGCCATAAATACTGTGTATTCAGACAGCTGCAGTGATCTGTCCAGGCCTCAAGCCTGTCTGGAACTTTTCAAAAAAGAAACCTAGTTGTCTTTACCCTTAAATTGCCCTCAATGCCAGCATGATTGTTTGTAATTAAAAAATGGGAGAAAAATGTCTGGCACTGAGAAATCAATTGTCTGTGGAGAAGGTCTGGAGGGCTAAGTAAAGGCAACTCCAGAGCTTGGTGCTTTAAAAGCTACTTACTTTAAGTTTAAAGCAGCCTGAAAAGACTGTTTGCCAAGGTGGGATTCTCTCAGAGGCTAGTAGCAGAGATCCTAGCATCATTTAAAATCTACCTTTAATATCTACCTTTTTCTTATTCTGCTTTCAACTCGTTACTGTTCCAGCAAGCATAAACTCAGAAGTACTGAAGATCCTGGTAAGTTCAATGCTTTCTATATTAGATGTAAGTCACTTTTTCAGTGGAAAATATAATTCTAGTAAGCAAAGACAAATATGCAAACCCAAAAATAATTCAGTGATACTGTTTTTACTTATGAATGCTACTGGCACTGAAAGACACTAAATCTATTCAATTTTGGTCGCATTAGAAACAATGCATGTCTTTGTGCCCTACTTCAGCATGAATCATACAGATGAACCAAAACACAACATTCCTGTGTTAGCATGCATTTTTCCTTTAACATTAGAAGTAGTCTTAGAAAGATACCAAAATAAACTACAGAACCACTTCGTACATGTGATAATATGAGGTAACCAATGATGTAGGAATGAAACAGAAGAGCTTAGTTCTAACTTTACTTCTGCTTCTCAGGATCTTCTCAGATCTGCTCCTCACACAGGATTTAACATTGCCAGGACTTGAGTATCCTGAACTTGATGCAATGCAGCATTTACATGCACTGGCTTCAGTAAGATTACTCTCAAACATGAAGTTTAAAATGTTTAAGTTCTTTCCTGAAGGGGACTAGTCTTCAACACTTTACAGGGTGCAGTAGATACAACTCAAACTGGTAGTGTATTGAAAATTACTCATCACAGAACAAAACCTTTTAACTTAAACCCGACATTTTAATATATCACAGCATGCCTGCTCAGGTTACATGAAAAATTCATTAAAACATGACGTGTTTCTTGCAGTGGGGAAGGGGGAAAAACAACGTTTTGGCCCGGCAGCATCAGAAGTAGCGAAATTTCAAGAGGTACCTGATAATCTGAAGGCATGACAGGCCCGCCTGAGTTAGCGCCTGAAGGCCCTATGCGTGGTTTCTTGTTCGGAGGCACCTGGTTGAGGCTGGAGTCCTGGCTGTGCTGGAGCCCCGCGCCCGCGCCCCCTCCGCCCGCGCCAGCGCCCCCGGCCGTCCCGTTGGTCTGGGTGCTGTTCTGCTGCTGCGGCTGCGGCTGCTGCGGAGCTGCCTGCGGCTGCTGCTGAGGTGCTGTTTGCTGCTGATGCTGATTCTGCTGCTGTTGATTCTAAGGGAAGAAGCGACACAACATGGTCACTTGCTCTAAGCTGGGTTTGTGAGCTTCACGGAGCTGCCAACACCAGTGTCACCGAGAAGGAGGCAGGTCCGCCTGCTCCAGGGGAAAATACAGCAAGGCTGACTACTGGGAGAAGTTTGTTCTCAGTACACTCTTGCACACCTTGTGGGGGTATCCCATTTGTGACTGGTTTTCTTCTTTAACGAAGAGAGCTGGACTTAAACTAGAAGGACAGTCTAGTGCCTCCTGCAGCTAGCCAAGCACTCAGAGAGGAGGACAAAAGGAACCATTTATAAAGCAGTAATCATCTAATGAACTAAATCAAAACTCCCAAAATTTCACTCAGTGGCAGACATGGTGAACCACAGCAAATTATTCTGAGAACTTCAACAGCCTTGTTCACTCAGAATCAAAATCGTTTTTCAAACTTTCACATCATAATAACCCAAAGAAGTATTACTGCCAAAAAGGTAAGCAAATTGAGACCAGAGAAGTTATATAATTTCTTCTAGGTTGCAAGGAAATTCTGTGGCAAAACCAGAAACAGGTTTCATTACTGTTTTGGTCTCCTGTGCTTTTAAGCACCTTGCAAAGAGTGCTATAGGGACTCTTTGAGCGGGGGTGGGTCCAGCATAGTGCACCAGGCACAGGGTCAGAAAATCTTACTAAAATAGCAGAAAAGTGAAAATTAACCAGAGATAAGTAGTTGAAGACAAAAGAGGAGGAAATAGCTGAGAGAAGAATTTGGTAAGGGCAGGAGAAGACTAGCAAAGGGAGGGAAGTCAGACAATTAAGATGACACTGGGACCTAGCAGGAAGAGTTTCAAAAAAAAGTGCCACAAAAGGGAGAAAAAAGGTTAAGAAGGAGAACACAAGAGCAAAAGATATTGCACTCTTCTGGCTTAAGAGGGCTACAGATTTAAAAGAGTATTAGGGAAGTGGAAGGAAGGAAGGTCAGAAAGTGCAACCTTGCCCTCTATGGTTAGACAGTTCTGGGAAAGACCACCCATTCATGTGCTTTTGAGCATCAGGCATGGCTCCTCCATCAGAGCACTAAAACACATAAGAAAATTGCAAAGAAAAGCAATTTCCCTCCAAATGTGAGATATGTCAATTGGTAATCATAGAAAAAACCTACAACTGACATGGCTTGAATTGAAAAGCCTTATTACCCTTCCCCCACTATATATATATATATAGGGAACATTCCAGGACAGTATTTTTTCCCTAGAATATCTGCTTATATAATGATCAAAGCATGGTAGGCTTTTATAAACCCCTCACTTTATTAGTTTCCCAGAAATCATGACAACCAGTCATGATTTCTGCCACTAGCAGAAAATTCTTGATGCTCCAATCATCAAGATGCACTTAATTACCTCAGATAAAGGACATAAAAGATCCATATCTATGCCATTCATCACAATGGTCTCCCAAGATACATTCAGATGAAATCTGCAACGATGTGTTTATTCAAGATTACAAAGAAGCCTTGCATCTTTAAGGACTTCAGGGTGGCTTGCAATTCCATTTCACATTTAGCAAAACTAATAATGTATCCTCCTGTCTGCAGTCCTCAAATCCTATCTCAGTCAATTCTGTATCCCCTGAAATTTAGACTTCAATAATTTAAAAAGTTAATCAAACTAGCTTGTAAAAAAATCTAATAAGAAGCAATTAATCTTTTCATAATGGTTTGAGTGTCACTTACACAAAAAACAATAACTAAGGCAGTATTTGTGCTAGAATTCCATAATTTGTGTTTTCACTGAGCTGTTTGGATGCAAGTTGAGGTGGTTGTTACTGTGTGAGCTGAAAAACCACAATTTTGTTACGTGTAAACAAATACTGCAGGAACACTCATAATTAAAGACAAGAGTTTGCTGAGGTCCCAAGTTTTGCGCTTTGGATTTTAGCACAAAACTTATTTGATCAGCCTGAGCTTGCTCTTCTGTGGAGTTACTACTGCTACTGCCTGGGTAGAGACTGAAACCTGCTCTGTCAGACTCCAGCTGGGGTCTAGCTGCACCACCTTACTGCACAAAAATGACTTACACCAGCAAAGACATTGTCCTCGGGTCAGTCTGGTTCATGGTGGTTCCTAATGAATAAACTTATAAAAGGTCTACAGTTAACAACATATTGCCATCTGTTACCTCTCAGGCACAAATTACCAAAATGAAATTTCTGTTCTACCTACAAACAAACCCAGCAGAAATTTGCCTAACAGAATTTGCATGAGAAGAGAATAGTTTCCCTTTGTCTTACAAACCCTCATTTTAGCTTTGCTGACTAATGATTATGCATTTTGAAGAATGGATGCTTATGTTAAATGTTATTCAATTCAGATTCACGTTTCAAATAAACAAGCACAGAGAACTTCTCCAGGTTTCCAAAGGACTATACAGATGTTTATGGTTTTAAAACAAAGCAGAAACAAACCAGTATAAAAAAAAATTAAAATCTTTCATTTACAATAGCATCATGAAGCAACAAAACATGGTACACATTCAACTTCCAGAATATCCTTTACCTCCACATTGTCTACACTGTGGGAACACATTCAATGAGTAATGTGTGACTTATAGTACTCAAATGGTCTGAAAAAAGTTTAGTTTGGAGTGACTGTCATCAACAATTTGAAAGACCATTTATATATTGGTTGTTTTGAATATAAACATGCCATTGACATCACCCCCAAAGCACTCCCAGGGAAAAGGTATTTACTTTTAAGTACACTGACTTGAAAGTAAAAAAACCAGAGTAATTTTAATTCATAAGGTTTCTTATTGTTTGTGAAGCCGTGAGAGTTGAAGCAGAAGTTGTCACTACATTACAATCAAATCACTATCACAAAGCATTTTATTTTTGCTTAGGGGTCTGTTTCCTCTCTTCGAAAAAAACTATCGGACACAACAATCATGGATGCTACCACTTGTTCTCAGTACAGAAGAACCTGCAATATCAGTTCTGAACACAAAATTTGCTCTCTGAAAGGCAGTTTTAAACTCAGCTTGTCACATTATGCAGAAAACTGAAAACAGAAGATTCATGTAGTCAAATGGCTTCTCCAAAAGATAACAGTCCTCACATAGTCCTCAGATAATTACAGTTCAAGATTGTTCTCTTCACATTTTGTTAGCTCTACATTACTGTTGGTGTCTCACTGTACACTGTTAAGTGAAAATAACATGCTGGTTTTTTACACTATAGCACCACTGTCCAGCCTTTACAGCATGATGGGACAATCACTGTGGTCATGTAGCACAGCTGAGCTACACACACCAAGTAGATCAGATTATGTTGCAAATGCACCAAAGTTTACTGTGCACACAAGAGAGTTTCTCACCCATGTCTATGGGGCTATGAGAAAGAGAATATTCAGAGCAGATTGTCACTACCAGAACAGTTCACAGTCCTTATTACTCCTTTGTCTGAGGGCCCTTAAAACATGATCAGGAAACTGTGTGCAGATGGATGGAATGTTCTGATGTAGTGCCAGAAGCAGGCTGCCACTATTTATTTGAGACCCTGACAGCCATCTACATTCAAATGGCTGGATGTATGCCAGTCATACAATGGAAATGCCATTCTTTTCATGTGCTCACAATGTATTTTCATCATGCGACGCTGGAGGAAGTAGCAAGGTCCTCTTGGAATGACAGCAGCTGAAAGCAGGCTATTGCTGACAGAAGAGCCCATACAGCTCATTTTTCCCACAGGTCAGGGCAAACCATGCTGGTAATACCACC
Organism: Pachyramphus minor; assembly: GCA_013397135.1. Lineage (NCBI taxonomy): Eukaryota > Metazoa > Chordata > Aves > Passeriformes > Tyrannidae > Pachyramphus > Pachyramphus minor. The sequence goes on along the minus strand of VYXB01005445.1, from coordinate 204,837 downwards.
TGAAACACCCCAAAGTCATCTGATACTTTTTACATTTCTGAGAAACAGTTTTAAGAGAGCAGAGCGTTACCTTGGAAACATATTTGTTGTTAACTCTTCATGTTTCATTAGTTTTCATTTGGTAGCACCATGATGCTGATGCTTTCTTATTGCATATTTTAAAGTGAGTTTTTTTAAATAAAAAAGGATGTTATACCTTATCCCCTTTCTCTTCAGGTTCATCTTCATTGAGGAATTCTCTTTTAGGATATGGAATCTGACAGCCAGCAAATACACTGAAACACAGTAAACAGTAAACACTCCACAAATAGGTACATATGGCATACATTTACTGACACCATGATAAAAACAAGTGCATATAATATAACTTAATTTCTTGTATTTCATATGTCCTGTTTCCAGAAGTGAGTGGCAGTGTGAGCACTCAACATAGGTGCTGATCATAATGTCAGATCTCTCTGCTGCTGGCATTAGGGCATAATTTGGAAATCATGGCATGGTTGAACATGCCTGAATGCAAGAACGACCACTTGTTGATCCAGATGGTAAAATGAACAAACAGTGTCAGAGGTTCCACAACACCCAGTTATAACATGCATGGCTCTCTGAATAAAGGGCCTGATCCAAAGAGTATTAGTGTCTTATGAGCCTGCCTTGGCTTACAGCAGGCTTAAATATATTTGCCAATCACAACTGCAGAGTTACTTTCAATAAGCTTCTCAGGTCCTGTTTAGGGAAAAAAAGATAGTTTTCAAGTTCTGCTGGCCAAAGGAATTTGGAACATTCCTTAAAGCTTATGACAGAGACTTTATCACAATGTTATCCTTTAATCCATGAGGAGCTATAGCTCTACCTAGGACAGCATCAGATAAACACTAAACAGAAAATTACTGGTAGATCTTGCTCAGTATCAATTTCTTAGATTTCTGTGCCAACTTTCAGAATACAATCAACGTGACGTGATTTTTAAAAAGGTGTAAACAAGAAAAAGAAATTTTAAAATCCCCAACTAGTCTCAGCTAGATTCCTTTTGCACTCCAGTGACTGTTCCCTCCTTTTAGTGTTGCCTGCTAGCTGAGGAAACAATGAAAGCAAAGGTGGAAATCTCCCTGCATCCAGTTTCTACAGAACATAATGCTATGCAGCACCACACTTCTAAAAACCGGGAACAGAAACTCTAAGTCTGCCAGTTGGAAATGAACATATAATTTGAACTTTTCATGACAATAAAATATACACAGACATAAGTTCTGTACTCTCAAGCCTTTTGACCAAGGGATTTGTGGAATTTTAGGCAGCCATTTATCTCTTCCCTCTTCTGTTCTCGTACTGTTACCCTGTGCAAGAGGGCATAGGAAGGGGTTGTAGGTCAGAGAATTGTCCTAATCCTAGGGAGAGGCACAATCAAACCAGGCAATGGAAGACAGGACTCTGTGAGGCTGTGTAAGGCAGAACAGAAGAGGGCACAGGTTAATTCTCTAAATACAGCAATAATATTGTCCCTCGAGCTTTGGTAGTGTGCTCAGAATTACCACCACTAGTGCAGTACTGGGTTATTTTTCATGACCATTTAGTTCTGGAACCAGTAGATACAGACATTTCAGTTCTACTGGTGTAGTTTCTGCTGAGCATGTCTGAGCTACTGCTTCCTGTGGACACAGGTAGACCTGTGGATGTTTCAGATGCCATGTCATTTCAGGGATTAGCATATAGCAGAAAGAAGATGTGCACAAACGAGGGAATACATACTCTGATGTAGGCAGAGGATCCTCTTGAAAGTAGGGGTCCTGCAAAGCCTGCTCTGAGGTAATTCTCTTTGTAGGGTCCATAGTAAGAAGCTTCTGAAGCTGTAAAGCATAACATTAAAAATAGCAAAAAGTTCATCAAACTACTGTTTTTATAACCATAACTTTTATGTCTTGGATTGTGGATTACTAAATTATTTCTGGCTTGTCCAGACAAGCCTAAGTTAGCACTGTTTGTCCAGTGAAGTTCCCAAGAGCTACAATGCACACCCATCAAAGTACTGTGAAGTACAAAGGCTGTGAAGTACTTCTCATGTAAGAAATAGTTAGGTGTATCAGGCAATATTAATTGCTAAGGTCAAACCACTGTGCTAAAGTAACACTAAATTCAGCTATTACAGGTTCATAAAGCATAATTTATAAATAACGGCTTTGTGATGTGGCACATGTATAGTTTTTATACTGTTCTGTACGGTTGACACAAAATGAAGTGTCAGAACAGACTGAACGTGACCAGAACTCTTCATATCGCTTTTGGGATGGAAACAATAAATCTTCACTTCTTGCACTGGGAACAGTCCAGAGTCAGAGCACTCCAATACTCATGCAGCTCCCCAAACCACTCTAATTGGTACTGAAACGAGAAAGAAGGGAGCAGACCCTTCCTAGTAACCTTTCTTCCTTGCTAGGAGGAAAATAAGCCTAAATCTATTAGCTAGAATGCTTTTGACTGCAGCAGGCTATAAAAGAGAATTACAATATATTAGTAGTATAAGCAGCAATTATAGGAATATCACACCATTTTAAAGAGTTACTTATTTATCACATTCTAATAAACTCACAGTAGGATATTTGGGTGCTCAAATTACATTATACAGGATCCTGCTCTCATACAATACTCTCTTAATTCAAGTCAATAGCAAAAATAAAATTCCTTCTGCAAAGGACATCTTAGCTCAAACTGTCTTTCGGTCCTCCAACAAAAACTGCCTGGATATTCAGCAAAAGAATGTGACTTTGCCGTGGGTATTTGGGGCTTTTTCTTCCAATAAATTAAAAATCTGATATTCAATTCTATATTCTATATATTTGCTATAATAAGCAGCCTCAGTAGGAGTACTCGCCCTCCCCAAGAAAGATGATTCCCTGTATTTCCTTTCTCAATAATTATAGTTAACTCTACCTGGTAGATAAGGCCTATTAAATTCTTTGTACTTTTGCCACTTTCTTTGCATCTATCCTTATTCACATACTTTATGGGCCAGGGGCCTCAGCAGATTGACAACATAACAAAGAGCTATTTGGGCTGTCTCTCCACTTCCACTCTCCATGGTTCATTTGCAATCAGCTCCTGAAATTATTTCTGTTGCTTACCTAGAGATACACCTCAGGATAGTCCTGCACTGCACACACCTGGAGAGCTTACCTGGGACATTTATTTACTGTATTTTTGTGTGGTGAGATAACTCTTAAGCCTATGTTTCCCCTGCATCTTAACAAATCAAACTTCTAATGTGCTGTTGGCTCTCTACACCGTGACCTCACACAATATATATCACAATCTGGGGACTCCAATATCTTTACTTCAAATCACCTCCCTTCCCCACATGCTAAATTTTTGTCAGTTATAGCAGCTTCAGACACATTTCTTCTCCCCAGTTCCTCCACAGTCATTGCAGGACAAATACACATATTCTGTGTAAGGCCACTCCTGGTCTTTGGTACCAGACATCATCCTTGACAGAANCAGACACATTTCTTCTCCCCAGTTTCTCCACAGTCACTGCAGGACAGACGAGTACAGGGCATCAGCTCTGCCCCCTGGACTCCTTCCTCAGACCTTCTTGCATGAGAAAGCTCATCCAGTTTGCTGCCATATAACACCATCATCACAAACTGCCTCCAACCATGACCTGTATTCTTTGTCACTCAAAGATAAGGCTAATGTACCGCAGCAGAAGGCCTAAAGATATCTTGGACCTTTTAATGATCTGCTCTTTCTGTCAGCATTCACCCTTCATCCTGAGGATACTATCAGTTTGCTCACTCCAAGTGATACCACACATAACATCACTCCAAGTGAGTAACCTGCCTATCAGTGATGCCACTGGGAATCAACTTTCTTTTAGAAAGTCTGGTTATTCGCAGCTTCTGGGAAAATGAATAAAAAACGTCTGGAGGCAATTTGTTTTCAGGGTAGCAGTTGCTAACACCACATAACAAACCCATGAGACTACACTTCATCAAAAGCCTTACTTTTCAGCAGGTCTCAAAATTGCTCACTCTTCGGCTCCCCTGGCCTGACATGACAGCTATAAATACTACGCTTGTAACTCTTCCAGGACAGCAAGAACAGATTCCTCTTCCTGAATGGAAAACATTCTGCCCTTCATGTAGATGATATCATTCAATGTCAATCAGCAAAACAGCATAATATTCTCTTTGTCAAGAGTCACTTGCTATCCTGCACTGGTCTACTCGATGCCATCTGTTCTCCAAGCACCACACTTTCTGTATTCATTAGCACAAGGTCTTGATCAATGACTGTTACAAAGCACATGCCTTCTGAGGTCACCTTGCAAGATGGAAGTTGCCTCAAAAAATAACTACCTTGGATATGAACAAGGAGTTTTAGGGAGTCTGCTTCAAAATACACGTACCTCCAAGCTCATTAGCACACATATTTCTTATCTCTTGATACGGGAGAGCAATGCACACCTTTCCTTTAAGATCAGCTGTATTTTAGGATCTTTCACAAGGCAGGTACTGGGCCTCTTTGCTGTAGCATAGCTATGGCAATTTTTAGGTGCATGAACCTCCTCAGTACAGCAATCAAGAAGGTTGTCCATATTCCTGGGCATTCTTATGCAGATCTCTGGGAGACTATTTGAGATCAGTCTCCATGTCTGTGGTTGATCATTAAACTACCCTTAATCATCCGTGATTATGAACTGTGAGAAAAATCTAACAGAAACTACTTTGATTAGCAAACTAAGCCTTCTTCATGGTGTTCAGAAAGAACAGCAAAATATGGTTAGTTTTTTGTTCTTTAGAGATCTGGTTAACATTTCTTCCTGGAAAAGTAGCCTACCCACCCAAGATTACTCTCAACTTTGTGTTCACAACACTGATGAATTAACCATGTATGCTGACTGCAACTCATTTGCTTCTCTGCCTTTCCACCAGGTTTTCTGGTGGCTTCCACCTTTAGTACGTAAAACAAGTGCTAATAATGTCATATTTTCAGTTAGACTTATCATCCAGGTGATTCCAATGTGCACCCAGTAAGTTGAGTTTAAGAAGTTTTAATTCATTTTTATTCAAGTCTCACACTTCTTATGGGAATGCTTCCCTTCCACCCACTTGGGATTAACCTACTCTGTTTCCACAGCTATTTGTGTCATCATCCAGCAGCTACTAACAAGTCAAAGAGCGAATCTTTGCCAGGACCTAGAGAGATGACTGGTATGCTGAATCTGTAACTGAAAACAGACCACTGCAACTCAAGTTGCACTAAGCCTTATGGCAGAGGCTCCCTGTTCACAGTACCAGAAAAGTCACTTTGAACTTCATTCCTAAATTTAGACAGCACTAAGTCATCACACAGGCATCCAGGAATGATCTTGGATGGCCTACAGTGGATGACTCAACTATGTAACCAGCATTTATATGTTTAGGGATTTTGTTTGGAGTTGCACACAGAACAGTGGTAGACTATTGTCAGAGGGAAGAAAAAGAAAAACAAATTACTACAGAAAATAAATTTCTCCTTTCCTGTTCCCTTTCTTCACAAAACTCTTTAGCTTTTGGGAGCTCTCTAGCTTTCTGGGACAACACAGAATCAAGACATATACTGTACTCACTCTGCTATTTGCACAACAGACCCAAAGTAAGGCTGAATATATAAGTGCCTTGCAGATCTTAATTACAGAAGACTCTTGGATCTTCACTGTCAGCAGTTTAAGCACACCTCAGCATAAATGTATATGAAGAAAACATATCCCAAAAATAGCCAGCTAGTGATAAATAGCTTTCTTTAACATCGGTGTTCATTAGAATGAGATAGAAGAACAGACACAGATATTACCATTAGAAATGTATTTCATTCCTGTCATCACAGCAATTTTCAAGTTGCACCTACCAAAAGAAAAACTTTGCTGTCAGGCTTGACTTTGTGTTTCTCCATGTATTTTATGAGGCTACTATTGGCATATCTGAAAAATACAGTTAAAGAAAGACATGTCTGAAATAATACTGCATTAAAAACATGGAACTCTATCACAAAAACATTTACCAGCCCTTAATAAGTAAGCTATAAAAAGAACTGCTATCAGAAGATATTTACCCAGCAGTTGCACACATAAAGTGTGCTTTTCACCAACAAGACTGGTACCAACTGTGTAAAGAGTATTTCCATGAAACATGCAACTTTTATAGTATATGGATAAACTGTTGATATGGACATATGACGGAGAGACATAACATGAAGTTTATCCTCTCGTTTTCTAAAGCAACTCTGCCACAGAAAATGTTCAGCCCTTTGTCACAGCTCAACATCTAAGCTATTGTTTCCAGTCACAATTCGGCAGAGCAGTTAAGGTTACCACTATGTCTTCCTGATCGCAAACTGCAGCAAATCATACAGCAAATCATGCAGCAAATCACAACTCCCAAGCTCAAAGATATCCCAAATATTTATTACCTGTGCCCTCCCTTGAATTTACAGCTCCAGAAGTTATCTACAGCCATTTTCAAAAGAAAGAAGCTTCATGCACAGATAAGCTTCATGTCTTGTCTAAAGACAGTGTAATGAACCCATGGCAGAGGTGGAAACAGAATCCAAAGCTACTGAATCCATGTCCTCTGCCTTACAACAGTGTGTTTGGCTCCTTACAAGTTCTATCACCACCACTTGACTAATTTAGCCAAAGCACTAGAAAACAGCAAAAGTGGAAAATTCTCAGACCCCAGACAGGTTTTGAATCACAACCTATTGAACATTTTACCTTCCATAGAAATTTCTATCCACTGTACTGCTGTCTCTGCATATCTGCTGGTGAAAAGTACCAGCGCTTCCCTATTCCTTCTCACACAAAATGAGTGAAGTCATCTTGAACATGGAACGTGATTGGGATAAGTAAGCTCATTTGTCTGTGCCTGCCATGGATTAAGTGACATTTATGACAACACCCTTCTAGAGAAATAAGGAGGCCACTCAGCTGATGTTTCTAACAAGCAGCCATTCAAGCAAACCAGCTAGTTCAAACAGGACAGCTGTCACAGTGTTAGAACCCAAATGCTCCAACATCCCCCCCAAAAAAGTCAGAGCATAGGAGCTGATTTCTGCCTCTGCTACGTTCAGTGAACTGCTGTTGCATTATCATCACTTACGTTGTTCTCCTAAAATCTTTCTGAAGAGTTGGATATTCTGGCATCTTCCTTATGTCTTCCCAGTCTTTATCTTTGGTAGGGAGGGAGAAAAAAAAAGCGTTTACAATTCTGAATGTGTAGGTTAAGTAATACATGAGAAGAAATAACTACAGCAGTTGTTTGACTTCCTGTTTGTTGGTCAGTGCTATTGTTCCATAATTGTCAGCATTTCCAAATCCATCAAACTGTCAGATTCTTTGTACCTATGCAAACAACTACTCATTTCCTTTAGAAAAAAAAACACAACACAAACCCAACAAAACCAAAAAAACCAACTCAGTAGCATTACATCTGATGCTTTAATGAAAATAAATTACCTGCTGGGAATCCCATTACACTGAAAATGCGGTCTAGCTGATCATGATGAAAAGGATTACTTGTTTTGATGTCCTCCTGGCGACAGTGAAATATAGGTTCTGAAGTCAATAGTTCAGCAAATATGCAGCCAATTGCCCAAATATCTACAAAAAAAGGAGAATAATTAATGTGAATTTACTGTACTCAATCTCTCTGTTTTTTGTTTCCACACAATTTCTCAATCTTCACAGTAATATTATATACAATACTTTAAAAATAATGCATTATTATAATACATTTTTAAAAGGGTAAAATCTGGAGGGGGTTTTTTTCAACCAAAATTAGAGTTTCCAAATCCAAGTTGTACACTGGCAGTCCAGCATTCACGTATTCACATTTATGGCAGAAACCTACACAATATTTGCTGATGACATAGTGCTTAAAGGGCATTCAACTGACCATCAAAATCAAATTATAAACACCCCATGAAGATACATTGAAATAATAGTTCTAGCACATACTTCAGAACAATGTCAAAGAGATAACTGATAACCAAACAAACGCTGAGAAAGAAAACACTAATGACTCATGTTTAACAAAATGGTGCAAGCCAGTCACAATGGAGAAACAAGATCTTAATTTTAATCAAGAGTAGAATAGCAATTACCAAACTTTGGGGAAAAAAAAAAAAAAAAGAAATACTACTTGACAATGGACTCCCACTGCAACAATACTTTAATTCCCTCATCTACATCTCACGCACATAAAAGAAAACAAAAGCATAGTATTTGACAATTGGACTTCATGATCTCAGAGGTCTTTTCCAACCTTAATGATTCTATATGCTGATGTTTTACTGAAACAACAACCACCAAAAAACCCACCTGTATTTCATTAACATGCTTTTTAAGATTAAATCTATTGTGGACAAGAACATTAATTTACAAGATAATAATTTTCTAGATTACATGTATTCATTTTAGTTACTGCTAATCACCACCCATCTTAGCATTCCATATGGCTCAAATGCTTTATTATGCATCTTAAAATGATAGTGTTAATTTGTCAGCGAGAAGAACATGGTTACTGGCCCCTGAAAAAAAAGTATTTGCTACACCCAATGTGTCTGGGATATAACTTTGGAAAAAGATGTTGAAATCAGACAAATAATGAGCAGAGATTGCTGAATACAAGACTATGGAGACTTACGTAGTTATTGAGGTTAAATTAGATGACCCTGAGAAATTTTTTTTCTTTTTTCAAATTTAATGGTAAAAATAAAAAAGTATAGGTTTAAGAGATAAAAATTATTTAACGGAGTTTGGTTTATCGGATTCAGACTAAAGAAAACACCAAGAGAAGTCTCTTGTCTGCCACAACTAATCAGACTCAAAACCCTTTTTGCTGTCAATGGTGGTCTTCGGCCTATGCTGCCTGAGTCACAGGGTGTCCTGACAAAAAAGCACTGTTCTCTTTATGCAGGCAATGAAGAAATAAGCCATCACACTCTTTGCCAAAACAGGTCAGTTCCATTTCCATCATTTTACAGGTGTGGAGCTTGGGGTGCCCTAATATATAACCCTTTCTTCCTCCTTCCTTTACAGGAAAGTCTGATAACATTTCATTCAGACTTTCCAGTTCTGACAGGGTATAACTTGCTCTGTGCATTACATCACATTCTCGAGGTTTTATCTTCCTTTCATTTTCCTATTAGCCTTATCTGCATGAAAACAAGATCTTTAGCTGTTGAGATTTTATCTGCTCAAGCAACTAATGCAGCATATTAATCACAATTGCTGCCTGGGTAGTAGGCATAAATTATCTACTCCAGAATGAAAATTACTTATTATTTGAAGAATAGAATCTTCATTTAACAGTATCTATTTTTTCATTTTCAGACTAAAGAGAATATCCTCCTGGAAATGGCTTATCTAAGAGGCCAAAGGAATTGCAGCTCTCTTGGTTTTGTCGGCTTTCTGCAGTACTCACTGTCCATCACATAATAAGGGAGAGGCTGGACGACTGCTCATTCTATTCATTACTGCTCTGCCCAAACTGACCTCTTCCTTTTAAACAAAATAAAGTAAAACCTAGTATTCTCATTGACAGCAAAGCTGAACTGGGAAATCTCCCTGATGAGACAAAGTAAACTTCAAAACTGTTTCTCCATCATCTGAACTGTGTGAGAGCAGAGCCACCATGGAAACCCATTCCCACTTCCTGACCCAGCGATTATTATAGAGAGTACATTTTAAACCCTCTGAGAATTCAGAAAGGCAGACATTGCACTGACTGGATGTTATATCTGACTAAGCACTGGTAAATCCCAAGCTGGTTGGTGCTTGAATTTTCGGTGGGATGGCATTATTGGGAAACCATTCTCACAGTTAATAATTTTCTGCCAAATTTGGCTAATCCCCCTTTTTTAAAAACATTCATAATTTACAGTAATAATTTACCACATGAGGCATTTTTTTCTAGCAGGAATGCATCATTAAATTCTGTCAAGTTTACAAGCTTCATAAATGCAAGCAGTCTTAATATGTATTTATCTCCTACATTGTTCATACTAGCCAAGCAAATACAAACTTCAGCTCTAACTATGGAAAAAATTCCCTACTCCATGCCATTTCACGTTTTCACCTTGTGGGTCCTAAAATAAAGTTTAATTATTATTATTACATCTATTCCAAATCTATTCCAAGTAAGAAGTACTGCCCCTCAGAAGAGAGCATGGACAGGGCAAAACTTAAAACACACAAGCAGTATTTTTCAAGTACAGTGTATTATTAGTTTAATGCACATCATCTGCTTCTAGCACAACAGGAACTTCCCATATTGTTGTATAACAATATCATTATAAATAAAACTTCTTATAAAAATCAAGTACCAAAATAAGTGGCAAAAATTATCCAATAACTGGTTCACTGCTCCGCCCTCTACTAATGAGCCAGAGGGTGAGTTGTCTCATTGCTCCCAAGCCAAAGCTAAAACTACAGACAGTACCCATTTGCCATGTCCCAGACCCACTAAAAACTGGGACACATAGGTCTTACGAAGTTGCAATGGGTACTGAGTGATTTTCCCTCTGATGTCTTGTGAGGATCCTAATAAATTTAGCAGACTAACACAATCATTCCTGGAAGAATGGTTGTTTCCTACAGTCTCTTCTACTGTCATCAGACTTCAGGACTAATCTGCGGTAAAAGGTTTTTATTGATTGTTGAGATGTGCTGTTTTGTTGGGGTTCGCCCCCCCAGACTTACAGACTCCCCACTTTCCCCAAGTTTACAATGAACCTGAGTGCAAGCCAGTTTTGCTGCCTGGCTCTGAAAAGAGGGGTGGGAATGACTCCGAACCAAACAGCTTGCTCAGGTTCTATTCAGTCCTATTCTCCAGTGAAATATCTTTTCATTGTAACAATTACTTTTCAAGTAATTTTATAAAAAGAACAGAAATAGCCTTTTAAAGGTGGCCACTTGTGGTTGGTAAACAGACTTTCCATATATATACCTGCATGTATAGATTATTAGAATATTTGTATGGTTGTCTATGTCCCAGTTTTAAAACCTTTGACGCTAATAGCTTTACAGGTCAGCTGAGAAAATCCTGCACATCCCACTCTATGTTAGCACATAGCAGCCAAGGTGCAAGTACAAGAGGATGGTGACATAGCTGTTTTAGTGATAGGGATGGTTAAGCAGACAAATGGTCATGTATTGTTTCACTTCTATGACCCAATAATCTCATTTCCGTATTTGTTCCAGTATCTTGGAAACATTCTTTAAGAATACTATGACCATTTAAGACAATAAGACAATTTACTGAGCAATAGCCCTGACTCTCAAAATGAAACATCTTTTCCCATGCATATTAGCCAAAATGTTTCACTGAACACAGCACAGAATACAAGATTAAATATGTTATGATTCTTAACTATATGCAAGAAAAGAAATATATAAACAAGCTCTTAGTCTCATATAATTCTTTAATAAAATTCTGTTAAAGTAAGTAAGTAAAGATTTGGAAACCATCTATTTAGCTGAAATCAATCCGAGGAATTCATAATTAGTGAGGTTTGGTTTAGTAGCATCAGGGCTCAAACAAACTGCCTTTTTTTTTTTTGTTTTGAACACCAAGTATAGACTCTAGGACACATATGAATGTTGGTGAAGGAAGTGAAGAGCAGAGGGACAGCAGAACAGAGCTTCTCTATATCCACCAAAGGGCTAATGCAACAACCAGGGTACCAAAAAGCTCGTTAGCAAGGCTTTAGCCCAAACAAGGCTGTCCAGGTCACCTATAAGAGCTACAGCGTTTATGTAGGATTCACCAAAACTTTCAAATCAAGGCAAGGACAACAAATACACCAACAGACTGGAAATCTGAAAGGGGGCTGCGTAGGCAAATGTGTCTAATTTTTTCAAGTAACCCTCAATTGGTGTAATGAAAAGGTATAACCTCTGCAAAAACACATCTTGCATCTCTTCTGCTGAGTACAGCAGCAATTTCTAGACTTATCAGGAATCATTACACACAATGGTCTAGGAGCACAGAGATACTACAGAAAATGAGCTTATTAATCTTTACACTGGTTTTAAATACCTAGAAATCAGATTTAAGAAAATAATCTATCTTTAAAGAGGAATTTCTTTAGTCTGGTAAGGCAAACAGAACAAATCTGTTACGTACTTGTTGCTATCACACACGGACACAAGGGAAAGATTCTCATTTGTACACAGGTCTCAAATGTTGTATGCTTCACTGAAACTTTAGTCAGCAAAACAGAAGGTTGAGAAAGAAGTGGTTACTAGCCTTTTAAATTTGACACCTTCCATGGAGAACTGAAAAGGGGGTCAAACATTTACATGTGACAGGCTTTTCAAGGGGAAGTAAAAAATGGTGTCACTAGGCTAAGGATCAGAAATTTGCTGTCACTCACTGGTAAATCAGGCAACGTTTACTGATCATTACCAACCAGCATCTCAACAGAACTTGACTGAAAAATAACTTACACTGTAAAGCCATAAAGATGACTGTACTGCAGGCAGAAACAATACCTCTCAGTAATCTGAGGGACACTCACAGCCAGCCAAACACATATCTAAGAACAATATTTTATTTCAAAAGCACATTATCTCCTGTGCCATGATACAGTCAAGATAATTCAAAACTTTTAACTGCAAATCCATATTAATTCAAAATAAGAATGAAAGCCATTAGCCTCACTTTTTTACCTGTATACCTTAATCCTAGCCTTTCAAACTAAGCTGCCCTCTTCTCATGTTTGTGCTAACAATACAATTAATTTCAATTTATACAACCTTCAAAATTTTAAAGCCTTTCTCTTCTGAGTTCACTTAAATCAATTGTAATTTTCTACAGTGGTTTAGTGGGCCAGAATTTCTTTGTTCCCTCTTAAAAGAGGTATTTTAGGTTGTCAAAATATTTTATTTTCCTACTTAAATTTCTATTCTTCGATATATGTAGATTCCTCAGCATTAAATGAAGATCCTGGATCAGAAGATTTCAGACTTCTGCTGTGCATTAGACACATTATTTAGCTTGCAACATTACACTTAAATTACTGTGCTAAGCTTAACAACACAAGTACAACAGATGTAATACAGGGAGTGGCAATAAAACCAGAGGCCTTAAGTAGTCCTCTCATGCAGCAGAAATGCAATTTCAAACAGAGAAATCTTGTAAAAGAACTTAAATATTTTGTATACAGAACTTCACACCCAAGAATTTGAAAATTCCAGGTTTACAGTTCTCTATGAAACCTTGTATTTGATATGTGCAGTCTATGTACTGAAGAAGACAGGAATCACCAAGGCAGAGAAGCTGCAATAAACAGTTGTACCACCGAGCACAAGAATTCAACTTTTACCAACATCAGCAGCTTGAGAATTAAGCCTTTATCAACATTATCCTGCTTTTGTGAGGCTTTTCAGTTAGTCTCCTCAAATACTCCTCCCACCGCCACCCCCAAATCCTATACACTACATTTTCGTCTGCAATTCTTAAACTCTTCAGTTGTGTCTCCAAGCCTACTACTATATAAACTACTGATCACCTACTACATTAGCCAGCAGTAGAGCAGCTAACATCCTTGAGAGCATAGAGTGATGGCTGCACGAATGCAGAACAGAGTGATGTTCTTCTTTCTACTCTTCCAGAAACTGGGGTGGTCTCCAACCTCAGGTAATGTCATTTCAAGGCAAGGATTTAGACCAGTGGGACAAGCAGTTAGTTCTGGCATGGAAAGTGTGTTACAGCCTTGTTTTTTCCCTAATCCTAAACCTTCAGGTGTGTCAGAGACGGTCAATTCCAGTATCTCTAAGACATAGTAAAGAACATACTGACAGTTTTGTTTCAGCAACAGCACTGCTTATACCACAGAGGGCTCAAGAGGTTTCCTGGCAAGTCCCAAAGCCTTTTACAGAAACAAAAATAAAAAGACAAACGTCCTTTCAGTGACAACCCATCAAAAGCACAAGGAATGTAATGGGCGACAGAAAAGGCAGCTTTGCAGCCTCAGGGCTACTTCCCCCTACCAAATATCAAACACCTACAGCAAGTAAAGGAAGTATGAAAGCTTCTCACTGCAAAGGTCTCGAGTCTCTCTTATATTGCAAAGTATTAGGCAGGTCTAATACAGAAATTGCTATTATTTCCTCCTGTAACGAAGATAGAATTAAAAACAGGCAAGATTAGCCCCTGTATGGTAAAATGGTATTTACAAAGCTTTTCAGGGAACATCCACAGCTCTGCATTTCATAGAATCATATGAAAAAAAAATTATTGATGGTAGCAAATGAGAAAAACCAGTACATATTCTTAGAAAGGGAAATAGACTGGGGTTTTTTTCTAATTAAATCAGAATATTTTAATAAACTAGCTTTTCTGTACACAGTGAAGTTCTTTGGAAATTAACTCCATGTTAAATGAAGAGGGACATTGAGTCTGTAATTTATTGTGTGCTCCTACTTAGCTTGTGTAGGTTATCACAACTTTTTACTAGGTCCAATATGTCAACACCTTTAGAGCTAACATAAGGTGAGCAAAAGGCCTGCTATCTGCTAAATGGAATTATAACAAGGAACATCTGCAAAGAATACTTTCTTGGCCTGCTCCAATTAACAAGCTATGACAATATTTCGTGGGAGTTATTACAGTTTTTGATCCTTACCTTACTTGAGTCAACAGAGAGGAATGCACAAGATGAAACCTTGCCTCTTAGACAGCAGTATTAGAGAAGCTTATTTGTCCTTCCAAATAAAGTGCTTTACTTTACAATATCATAACATTTCTGTTACTAAGGTTTTCAGCCTTGCAGTTATTTCTAATAAAGCATTGACAATAACTCCAACATAATTACAAGCAACTCCATTGGATAAACCATGAAATATACTGGTGTGAAGAGTAATTCTGCTGTCACTCACAGCTATTGACAAGAAGCCGACTTGTGAAGCAATCACACCTGTCCTGAGAACAAGTCATTCTACTCCATCAGTGCTGTAATGTTGAAAGTTTCAGTTGATATTGCTGAAATAATTATGCCCGAAGATCAAACTGATGGATCAGCTAAAACAACTCCTCTGCACCAGAAGTATGCATTTTGTTATGACAGCAGGCACTTGGTTTTCATCCAAAATCAACTTTCGTGAACAAACTTTTCAGATACAGTTTGCTATCAGTTTACTATTTGCTCTAGTAAATAGAGCAAATTAAAAGCCTTCATTACTGCACCATTTAGTTAGGGTAAAATGTTGATGGTACCAGGTTTTGCAACAGACAACCTTTTGTATCTTTAAATGGTTAATTTAAGACAATGAAATCAGCCTTCAGCTCATTGTTTTACCAAGGAAGCCTTAAAAAATAAAACAAATCAAAGATCTCCGAGTTGCACATTCAGCTCTGAACCAAACCATTCAGATGCTCATATATAAAAGGAACAACATATTTGCAGTATATCCCAAAGGATCACAACATATCCCAACTGACATTTAAGTCATGAAGTATGAGGAATTAGGGAATTAAGTATGAAGTGAAAAGTGGGCAAACTGTATCTCCTAATCTTCTCCAAACGCAGAATCTTGCTTTCTTGTGTCATCATTCATGTTCCATTTCCAAACTAGGATCCATTATTTGCTTTGGGCCATGACAGACATTGAAAGAAAAACTCCTGTCTTACACTTCCCTACATCTTTTTTTTAACTGAATTCATGGCGCAGGTGGCTCAGGGAGATTAGAGAATCAATGCTGCTGCTGCAAAGCTCATCTGCCTGGTAAAGGGCAAAGTTGGTGAGATACTATGGAAGTAAAAGCTTGCTCATATAAGGCCCTGCAGTTATTAACAGTTGGGAAAAACACAAAGCTGATACTATGACGGAAAAACAATTAGAAGGAAAAAAGACACTGAACTAAGACTATGACCAGCAGGGAGGATTTTTGGCCCACAAATCATTGATGATGATTGATGTATATGGGACTAATAAGCACTAATAAGGCAGATTTTTGAAGGCACCTCTTGCTGAAAAGTGGATTTTTATGACCGAGCTACTGCTATAAAGAATATTCTGCCTTCTGAGTATTTTTGTTATTTTATTTTTCCTACTTTAAAATAACCCATGTACAGTTAGGTCATAGTAATCCTCCTGCAATAGCAAATCTGCCAAAATACGGAATAAAATGCTAAAAGCATCCAGTACTTCGCTTCGTAAGTGTTGCAAGGGGAGAGAGTCAAGAGAATACAGAAAAGTATTTGGGTGACCATGGGCAGAAGTGTACAGGTTAATTCACAGAGCAATCTAAATCAGGATAGTTAGCAGATTCTAGCTGAGATTGAGGATCCAACAGTTTTGTTTTCCTTTTCTTCTCTTGGGTTTTTTTCCTTCCCCCCAACGTCCAGAACATGTGTATTTCTGAAGTTAAGTGATATCCCACATTCTCAGAAAAATTAATCCATTCGCTGAGTTAACAAAAATAATTTACGATGCACTTCCTATTCCTGGAGCTTCCTATTATCTTAATTGACTTTCTTCCGGACAATACCATTAAGTAGTGTCCCCAGTTTATAGAATATGAAACAACACACTGGATGGAATGAATGAAACATGGAAAACAACATACAACAGTTGGGACTGAATCAGTATTTAAATCCATGTCTCTTGAGATCCAGCTTACTGTTTCTAAGAGAGGAAACTTTACTGTCTGCCCTATGTTAGAGCACCTCCATTGGTTTTACAACAGCAGAGACAGGTCTGACCCACTGCACTGTTCTTATTCTCCTCACTATTAAACTAGTACACACCTCTCAGACTCTTGAGAGTTGACAAGAGCCACCAGCTTTAGTAATTTCCAGACATAACATATTTCACAAGCAAAGAGTAATCGAGCAGTTAGAAGGCAGGAACCACATCTCAAAACAGTTAATGTATTACAGTGTGAAACAATCCTGTTGCTGTCAGCATCTCAAGTTTTCCAAAATACATATTAACACAGCTATAAAAGTTTATAATTAGGTGATCTAATAATCCGTTATATAACTTCACATTTCTTAGATGACTACAAAGTAGTGGAGGACAGCAA
The DNA here is from genome assembly GCA_013397135.1 of Pachyramphus minor. Taxonomy (NCBI): domain Eukaryota; kingdom Metazoa; phylum Chordata; class Aves; order Passeriformes; family Tyrannidae; genus Pachyramphus; species Pachyramphus minor. Next base: position 187,768 of record VYXB01005445.1, on the reverse strand, counting down.
ATGTTTTTTTTTTATTTTGGGGGGAAAAGAAAAAAGAAACCTGTATAGTATTTCAGAGATATTTTAGTATTTTAGCGAGCAAGAGGAAAAAACAGCAGTAAATCATCCAGCACCTGCAATAACTAGATAAGAGAGTAACAATTAATCCTTGGTATTAAAATATTTTGCCTTTCAGAAAAAGCATGAGAACAACTTTGATAACCAAAATTAAGGAAGTTTACCACGTGCCAAAACAAGTTTACCACAAAATATCATCTGAATCCAATTACTTCTCATGTCATATAACATTGCCCAGGGCACGAACAAGGCTCCCTTTCTGATGTTGTCTTAGTTTTTCTTTTCAGCATGTATAAATGAGTATTTTCCAAATCTCTCTACTTTACTTTTCTAGCTTTTCCACAATCCCTTCCCTCAAATCAAAACCTCTCACAAGCAGGAATGTGGATCCCTATGCAGCAAACAGATGCTGATTGACTGTAGATTTTTCTTCTTAATTATCTCTCACGTATGTTTAAAAGCAGTCCTGCTCCTATGTCTACATGGACCACAGGTGGGAATCTCCCCTGTACATTTTTCCTGAAGAGTTTTCTATCTTCTGGTTGGATCCATTTGTAATTTCTGGTTTACCAGATTTTCCAGATAGGTCTTCGTTTTTCCTCCCAACATTCCCAGAACATGAGACCAGAAGAGCTTGAGGCATCTATCCAAGATTTCCAGAGGCCTCACAGCCTGGTCAGCAATGCCAACAATCTGTGTGCGCACAGTAAGGACATCTGATGCACTTGGAATCCGTGGAACTCACTGCACAGGCAATATGGAACACATATGCACATATTTCCACCCTAAATCCTACATAATGCACTCCAGATATTTCCTCACTCTTTTTTCCTGCATGAAGTCAAATCGAGTTGTTGAAATTCTGACAGATCCCAGCACTCATCATAAATTCATTCCCTCTGATGCACCAAATATTTTCCTGTGACATTCGCTTTCAAGGGCATTTTGATGTCTGCTTATACCTTTTACATGTTTCCAGCTTCCATAACCACATGTTAGTCTGGAAATACAATGAGGTGACAGTGCTTTGAACTACAGTTTCTCTACACCTCAATTTTGTTTGGGTTGGTAAATGAAGTTGCCACATGGCCATTTCTGACAGTCCCGCTGACTTATAATTTGGACAAGTGTGGAAAGGTAACCAAGCAATAGATTTCTTGGGTTTCCAGATTTAGTTTTTCACAATAAATAATCCCATCCTTTCTTGGACAGTGTTTTAGCCTTGCTTAATGGGTGGTTGAATGATCACTCTAAAGAACTCTTTAGTTAACAAAATCCAAATCATCTAAAATACTATATAAGTCATCTGATGCCATTTATCAAATATACTATTGCTTTAATTAAGGCAAGCGGTAAAAACAGGTAAGATACATGCTCATTTGATAGCACTGATAACTATACAGGCTGCAACTTGATACAAACAGGTCTTAATTATTTTCTTGATATGCTACAAGATGCCCCAGAATGAATCATAGTGGAGACTGCCACATGCTTGCTTAAAAACCTATGATGAAAAAGAGTTTTTACTACTTGCTTTACGTACTAAAAGATTTTTTCTATTCTGTTGTTCCCAGAGCAAAAAAAAACCACCTAATTTATGTCTCCTGACAAGGAGAAAGCCGGCTTACCTTTTCCTTCCTTTTACCACAGTAATTTTATTTCCTTAAAGTGCAGAAAACTTTGCCCATACTTGAAAGCTGCACTGTACCTTGCCACTTACTTCAACCTTGTTCATTTAGTACCTTGAGCATAAAGGCATTTTCCATTGTGCCAGAGACTTTCTAGTTGTTCAGTAATTTCCATGATATCAAGCATTTTACATTTTCACAGTTACTCAGCTTCTTCAGGTTACTTTTATTTGCAGATTTTACTTCTTTGCTAGAGTATTGGGATCTGACGATCACAAAGAAACAGATTCTGTTTTTAAATTATGGTGCTGAAAATACAGAAAACATTCACAGCCTACAATCAATTTAGTACTGGAACAGAGAGTGATCTCTTTTACACCACCATTTTCCCAATTTACATTCATCTGGTAAGTGAGTTTCTGGTAATTATGTAGCAGATATATATGAGACTTTATTAACAAGTAGGGTTTACATTGTAAACATTCACAGTTCAGCAAACAAAATATTATTCCTCACAAAACCCTGTGATGGGCTTTTTACTATGCTTTTACCATGCAGAAAGCAAAAGCCATTTCTTTAGCAATACTAGTAATTTTAGCAATAGTTTTAGTAATAGTTTTTAGCAACAGTATTTTCCTGATTCCTGTACCTCTTTAAAACATGTTGTTATATATGTGATGAACAACTACCTATTCTGCAAAGAAATAAGTGAAAAGTACAATATTTCACTAGTGTGAAGGGACAAACTAAACAAAGGAAAAAATGCCACTGAAAAACTACCCCTAAAATAATAAAATATGCTCATATATTGTTTTGTGTAATACATAGTTCTTTCTGGGAGCCCCTGGTGGCCTAGTGGTTAAGGACACGGCACTGTAACTGCCGAGGCCCGGGTTCGATTCCCGGTCGGGGAAACTCCCCGGGTAGGTGGAGCCCGTTAGCCCTGTAAGGCGATCCACCTACGTCCTGAGGACCTCGCTGCCACTGTCCAAGCTCGCTTGGCCCCGGCAGATGAACCTTAGGATTAAAGGGTGGGCTCAGTTCTGCGCGCACTGTGTCCCACCTAAAATAAATCCAATGCGCAGGCTGGAAGGTGTACAAAGACCTTCCACAGATCTTCGTTCGCGAAGTCTGGCCATTAACTTAACTAACTAACTAGTTCTTTCTAAACATTCTATATTTAGTTCAGTATTCCCCCAAAGTTAAACCCACAAAATGTAACTATGATCAGGTCTAGGAAACAAAGACAAAATTCCCGAATAAGTCAAAAGTCAAATTCTAATTTCATTCTTTGATCATGTATGAGAATTATTTACATGCAAGCAATCATATCTAAAGGCTTTATTGCAAGAACAAAACCTAACTGGACACCATAGTGGACAGTGCCCAGGATATTTTGAATACATCGCTAATAATTAAATTATATGTGAAACTAAGATAAGGTAGAGAGTATTAGATACAAAAATACAGAAAAAACACTTAAAAAAATAAATAAAATCAAGACAAAGTCAGTAAAAACCTATGAAAACATCTGAATTATGTAGCAACTATTAAACAGTGTTCAGCATATTTCAGAAGAGTACTTATAACAATGCATTCCTAATAAATTCAAATAAAAATATTTCTCACCATGGCAAAATTGGAAAAGAATAGACTAAAGCTGGAATGACATTGCTTTTAGCCTTATTTTATTGATATTTATTAATTAGAAATTAGATATTATCTAAAAAAACATAAGACAAGAGCTATGGAAAAAGCAGCTGTACTAAATAACCTGTAATTTTTTTTCATAATGTGCTATATCTAATCACCTTTCTTCTAAATTATTATTCCCAGCTGAAGAGCAGTTAAAAGAGAATCTTATATAATTTATGAGTTACTACTAAAAGCAATACACTAGAACTCCCAAGAATTATGTAATATTAGGAGATGTTACAATTATATTTCTTGCACAGAGATTTAAGAGAGCTTTAAGAGTTGCATCTTTTGCCAAAAATACTAGCATTCAAGTTAAACTGTCACTAGCATGCTTAGCTCACAAGATGGTCTTTTTTTAAGTGCATGTAATGTTAGAAGCAAAACACAAGTCTCGACTCATGAAACTCCATGAACGTCACCACCATCATTTTGTTACTCACTTCTTCCCTTTACCTTAAAGCCACCTCCATGTCCCCTTACTCTTTTCTATTCAGTCATATGCTCCTCTAATCCTTCAGTCAGCCTACAAGTCTCAGCTTGGAACTTTCCAGCTTTAATTTCTGTATTTTTTATTGTGCTGCCCAAACTCTTTTGAGTGCCCCTTAGCACTCACACGGCATGCCAGGCCCTTCGTAACCATTCACAATCCCTGGGGATTCACTGGTGTGATACAAGAAAAAAAAGCCTCAGGAATAATAAACTACCAGCAAATCAGATCACTCTGAAGTAGCATCATCCTCTGAAGTTTCAGAGGGACTCCTTGTTTGTGTTTTAGTATAGACTACAGATCCCTCAGGGCAAGAACCAAGTTATTTATGACATAATTAAGCAAACAACAGCATTATACTAACTCATTCTTCAAAGAGATATCCTGAGATAATGGTACATATATCACTCACCTAAATCTCCAAACAACATGCTATCTATCAAAACCAGGTAACTGTCAGTTGAGGCAACTTCCCAGCACCACACAGTCAGTGCAGGTCACTCAGTAATCTGGTGTACTCAAATCAGTGTTTTCCACTGATTCCAACAGCCAATTTAAGCATCTAATTTACAGGTGTTTAAGGCAATTTAAACACTTCTAGCATATGTTTTAACCCACTATAGGGTGCAGCAAGCACAGACTTAGCAGTTAGCAGGCCCTAAGGGTCTGCTTCAGACAGCATGGGATTGTGCCACTACCATGCAGGAGGCAGGGGCACTACAAGGCTCCATCCCCAGCACCCACTGGAGAAGACACCCTGGGATGCCTCCGTCTTAGCTGAGGCAGAGTTCCAGAGGGAATGTGCTGCCATGCCAGACTCAGTGTGCAGGATGACACTGGCATCAGAGTGGCAGATGCACTCTGGGTGGGGCACTGAGACACCACCAAAAGGAGCTGTGAGAGGAGGTGAACAGACTGGGAAGGTTTTGTCACTGCAATATAAGAAAGATATTAAGCTATTAGAGAACCTCCGAAGGGGGACAACAAAGATGTAACACCCTAGAAGAATGCCACTTTAATGGCTACAGCTCTTTCCCTTTTGTAGGTTTATAAGACTACTAGATTTCTGAGCTCGTATCAAGAACGTGTACAAAACAATGCAAAGGATATTTCTGTTACAAAAATAAAACCAATGACACATTTAAGATGCCCAGTTCATATTGAAAAATAAAAGCACAGTCCTCAGAAAGTTTCAGTCTGAAGTAATCTTTTATGGAGTGGATCATACTCCACCTGCTGCTACTTCAGGAAAAAAAACTAGCTAGTCAGCTGATCCTCATATCTATTGTAAAGCCACTATCCTTTACAAAACTTGCAGGTAAACATCCTTCTTACAGGACAACTTACCAATGGCTTTTGTGTAATGTCTGGCCCCAAGTAACAGCTCCGGAGCTCTGTACCAGAACGTCACCACAACTGGATCCAAGTCTGCCAATGGCTTCAAAGGCGAGTTGAACAATCTTGCAAAACCCATATCAGCTGGGGAATGGGGAGAAAAAAATAGAAAATAATATTTATTTAAATTTTAATACAAAGAAAACAAAATTTAACCGTATTGCCAAAAACAGTTACAACAAAAGCTCAAAAACATTAAAAATTATAAATCAAACTTTCTAACAAAGAACAATTACTCATAATAATACTGGGCCAAATTTACCTAAGACTAAATTCCATTTACTTCGTTTATAAGACTATGAAGGACGTTTGACTTCAGTGTTTTCATCATGGGATTGTGAAACTTCACATAACACAGACACCTGTTTATTTTTTAAAAAAACTCTAACAGCAACTTGGTTAACTAAAGTCAATAGTGGTAGGTCTCTAATGTACATTTTCTTTTTTATTTTTATAGTAATTTACAAAACTGTGAGTCTTTGTGGTTGTTAATATATATGTACCCAAAGTGCAAAACCAAAATGAGTACAGTGTAGGTCATTTTGAACTACTTTTTTAAGGCATGCCTCCTACTTGATTTGGAGGAATGAACTCCAGAATCAGTCAGTAGATACTGTTGCAGAGGTGCATTTTAAAAGTAAGCACTGATATATAACTCAAAAATTCTCTCTAGAAAGAGTCTTGTAACAGTAAGAAATGCTCAATGGGACAGCGCAAAATTGGGTGTATCATCAAACCCACACATTTAAAATCCACTTTAAATCTGCAACTTATCTTTTATACCACTTCACTTAAATCTTTCTGCTTCCGAAGTTGGGAAATGCCAAATACAATTTTCTTGCTGTTGCCCATACAAATACAAGCATATAAATCAATAATTATTAGCAGAATATTTTCAAACACAACAAAAATTGATGAATAGAGAGTCCAATATGAAAAACTAATGAAGATCTGTTTCTATCTTACACTGAAGATCTGTTTTTTTAAAGTAATCCCTTAGCTATGCAATGAAATTTTCTAAAAATGTTTACCTATTTTAACTCTTCCTCTTTCAGGACCTTCACCCATTACCAGAATGTTTGCTGGTTTCTGGAAAACAAAAACCAGAATTTTTAGTTGATCAGCCTTTGATGATTATCTTCAACAATAAAAATATGTACATTTATAATTAAAACATTTCTAGAAATATCCTTAGAAGTCTAAAATTACCATACCTTTATGTTTTGCTGACATTTAGTTTTTATCTCGAGTTACTAATTTCACAATTAGAAAACAGAAAACTACTTTGATGTTTCATAGTAAGAAATGCAATCTTTAACTACATTTGCGTTCCTGTTGTTACCAGAATGATCAAGTTCAGCGGAAAGATTTTCTTCTACAGGCAGCAGTTCTATGCTACACATCAATAATCTGGCAACACCCACTTTTGCAAGTATAACTTACTGAAAGTGATGCCAAATCTTGGTATGCAAATGCATCAATGAGAGTCACTTTTATTATCATCATATATAACTCAATTTTTAGAGCTGTGCTTGTTTTTAGAGTAGGAATGATAAAAACCACATTGGCAAAAGAGCTTTTGCCACAAAGCTGATTTAATGCTTGAAAATTCACTTAAAACAGGAATATACACAGCTACATCCACAAGCTCTTGACAGTGTAGACAGCAGCTCTGCAAGTAGAACAAAAGCTTTATAGACATTTTTTGCAATCTGTAGTTGTTTGCAACCAGCTGCTTGTGAACTCCACATAAAATCTGCACATGACATCACAGCAATTGTTCTGCTGTTAGAATCTAGGTTCCCTCAGACATCAATAGTCATTCCTTGGAAGCTTTTCCCCTATTGTGTTAACAGCTGTAAAAAAGTAAACAAAATTGAAAACATAAAGTGATTTGAATGAAGAGATGCATAACAAAGTTTCAAAGCAGAATTTTTGAGAGGTTAATCCAAACAATAATTGTATTTAAAATCCCTAATGCCCAGAGAGTTCTGCTCAAGCAGGATTTGTCCAAGAATCTCAAAGAGATGTCCAGAAAGTCAACACCAAAATTTCACTTAAATTCTCAGTTCCTTGCCATTGTTTGCCTGAAACAAGACACTAAACTATGGTTACTAATTCTGCTCAATATTACAATCTTTAGCTTTTTTGAAAAAGCAAACCAACCAACAACAACAAAAGCACCCTACTTTACCTATTCTCCTCCTTCCCCAGGACGCTGTTCTCCCTTCCCACCTCACATCCAGTGCTAGACATTGCTTCTTCCCCAGCTCCAACCACAACCTCTCTTTCCAGATGCCATTGCCTCTTTTATTACTTCTTTTTTAATCTATAATTGTCAACATCATCCCTGACTTTTCATTCCCCAACATATATTTGGAACCATTCAAGAGGCAATATGCACTCCCTTCTTGGAGAACACAAAAGCTATTTCAATCGATCTTGAGCAAACACTCACCAGCAAATCCAGGGAAGATAAAAATTATGCTTGCTCTTAGCTAATATTTAAGGATAATAAATTCAACACCTCAAGGCAGCTGTCAAACTCTGGTTGTACATTTATGTATTACCCTGAATTTAATATTCCAGAGAACAGAACAATCCAATTCTGTATATTCAGTCATCAGGCAGCAAGGGCAGCATGCAAGTTCAAACGAGAGAAAAATTCCGGTTTCCTTGCCGGAATTCTTCCTAAATTTTTGCCTAGAGACTTGAGTATGACGAATTTGCTGGATTGATGGGCTGAGGGCAACGGGATGAAGTTCAACACGGTGAACTGCTGTGTCCTGCCCTTGGCTAACAACAACCCCACGCAGCACTACAGGCTGGGGGAAGAGTGGCTGGAAAGCTGCAGCTGCAGGCATTAGAACAGGCTGCCCAGGGAACTGATGGAATCACCATCCCTGGAAGCATTCAAAAAACATGGATTTGGCACTTGAAGACACAGTTTAGTGGTACACATGGGGGTGACGAGTTAATGGTTGCACTTGATCTTTTGAGGTTTTTTCAACCTTAATGATTCTGTGATTTTATGAATCAAAACCACTTCAATAGACCTTTATATTCAGGATTGGATTTTAAGCACTATAAAAATGCATTTATTTGTCAAGTGAAGAAAGCTGATAAAAAAGTAATTATTGCACTGATTTATGGGTTGGGTTTTTTCTAATTAGACTGTAAGAAATAAACATTATAACACCAGGAGATTTGCTAAGATAAAAATCAAAATCTAAGCATAAACAACAGGATTCTCAAAACATCTCATAAGAGTTACATTTTATCTGTGACAATACAAGATTCTCCAAGTAGCAATATTTTCATAGAAAAAAAACTCCAACTATTTTATCTGCTGACATAATTCACAATATTCACAGAATAGCTGAGGTTGGAAAGGACCTCTGGTGATCATCAAGTCCAATCCCCCTGCTTTGAGCAGGGTAAACTACACAGATCAGTCAGGCCCGAGCCCAAGTGAGTTTTAATCTTTCCCAGGGATGGAGACTCCACAGCCTCTCTCTAAAACTTCCTGTGTTTTACCACCCTCACAGTAAAAAAGGTTTAGTCACACATTACATTTATGCCCATTGCCAGCTGTCCTGCCACTGGGTAGCACTGAGAAGAGTCTGGTTTGGTCTTCTTTATTTACACTTATCAGCTATGCATATACATTGGTAAGATCCCACACAAGCCTTCCCTTCTTGAGGCTAAACAGTCCCAGCTCCCTCAGCCTCAGAAAGACTCCCCAAACCCCTAAACGATTTAGTGGCCCCACACATACAGGTTAGGTTAGATCTAATCTACGGAAGCAAGGGACTTGTCCATTTATGTAATTTTTTAAGGCAGAATGTTTTGAAGAGATGTTGTTCTGCTTAAAATGTAAATCTGTATTAATGTGTAATCCACCTAGGATCAGAACCCTGCTTGGGCAGCCAGCAGAGAAGCAAGTTGATTTATAAACTTATCATATGTCATGTTGATGAGGTCTTACGAACCTGTCTATCTGAGAGAGTCAGGGGAAACAGAGAAGGAATAAACTGGGAAACAACTGAAAACTTATTTCCAAAAGAACAAGCACTTCTCTGGAGGCACCACCGCCAATGTGGAGACGACAAGCATTTCATGGATGGCAACCTGATGCCTGCAGGATGCCACTGATCTGCAGATCACTGTCTCAGTAGCAGTTTGAGTTCCTCTTGCTAATCAGAGCTGTTCTGGCTAGGAAAGCATTTTCAATGCATGTACACTGAACCATCTGAAGAGTAACACTAAGTTGATAGGGCCCATCTTTCTGAGATAGAACATATGATATCCAACTCCTGTGCCCATGAATTTTTATTTAATAAAAATATACAGCTTCAGAGGAGCTTAAAACATGGGTCACATGTTTTGCAGTTGTTTTATACAATAATGACTTGAACACTAAAGTAAAACTCCTCACCTCCCCAGAGTCTTGACAACGCACATTGCCATGCTGAGAGTAACACAATCCTCACAGAGCAGCGGTGCTTGGCTAAACAAGAGGCACCAAGGCAGAGTAGTAGAACTTCAGGTGTTCAGGTATGGAGGAAAGACTTTTGTTTACTTCAGAGAGATTAATCTGGCATTACAGATCCTCAGGAAAGTATGTAATGAACGTACCATCGTGACATCAGAGAGTGGACTCCTTAAGGGGAATGCAAACAACTTCTTGGAGAAGTTGTATATGTAGCATTTTAAAGAATAAAACATTTTACTCCAAGATAATAACATTCTACTATAAAGCTACAGTCTAGGGTACTGTAGTTACTGGACCATTGCAAAAAATCAGATTAAAAAGCAGGTATTAAAAAGCCCCATATCTCGTGTTCGTTCAGTCTACATACAAGTCATAAACAACAGTCTAGTTCCTAAAGAAATCCTACTGCTATCCATGTGAGGAATAAAACAGGGTTTTAGGTGGAAGAAAACATGAAGAACCAAGCAGCAGCTAAGAGACCAAGGCCCGACACATACTTAGAGTAAATCATGTCTCTATCTGACAATTTTAATAAAGAAAGTTTGAGAAGCCCTGCTTAAAATTATTAAGGGTGAGATAACTCAACAAGGAACTACACTTTCAACCAGTTACATCCCAATTAATACTCTCTATTTTCCTCATACTCTCCCCTTGCTGAGAACACAAACACCAGCTGGGAAGCAAAGTGATGCTGCTGCATCTCCACCTATCTAGTTGCTATAGGAACAACAGAAACAGTAAGAGTTATGAGTCTGCTGAGAAATACAGTTGAGGTTTGACTGTCTATAGAACACTTGCAAAAAGAGCAAGGTCAGCAGCAACAAATAACTGGAGCAAAAATCTGAAATATCTGCAAAAAGGGATGAAGATGATGATGATTTAACAGGTAATTTACAAGTAATAAGCAAGGATAATAGCATTTACCTTTCTGCATTGGTTGGAAAGAGGGAATAAAGCAATTAAAATCGTAAAAAAATATCTTGGTGAGAGAGAAATTAAAATATTGGGCTAAGAAGTGTGTTTCACAAAAAGTAGAAGTGTCATGATCAGAACTCATACAGATACCCATGTTATCTGAATCAATATGCTTCCTATTTTAATATTTGGACAGTAAATTAGAAGAAAGGTTGAAAGAAAAGAAATCATCTATGGTCTTAAAAGAGTTAACAGATTAAACTAGGAATAGCAGCCAAACAAAAGATTGCAATACTTTAGTTTTAATCGTTGTTATCTCCTTAAGTACAGCGCTGACACAGCTCTTAAGAAATTTGGTGCAGAATGACGGTCCTGTAAGAAAATGTCCATAGGGATACACCACTTTCCATACACCATTCTTTATTGTTTATATCCAAACAAATGTGTTTCCCTTTTGGAATGTATTACTGGACAAAGAATAATCTGAAATTAGGATGCTTCTATTGTAAAAGAAATTACAAGTGTTCCAGATAAAAGCTTTCCCCACAGTTACAGAAACTGCCTTGTGATAAGGTCTTTTCAAGTCTCCATTATTTAAAAAAGCAATTGTAAACAGCGTTGTAACAGTGTTGATACATAGATGTACTTTCATTTCACAAGCCAAAACAAGAGTAATGGTATTTTTGTCTCGGCTTTAAGCACACTGCTCCCCAAACGACAAAGGTCCTGTGTGAGATGACAGTGTTCCACTCTGCGGGCACTACTCAAAGGACTGCTGAGCTTTTCCAGTTCAAGATTAAGAGAGAGATGCTGATTGTTCACAGAAATTTGGAAACAAAACTTTTGTTCTTCTCATCTGTAAGGAACTGTAGGCACTTTCCTGCCTTACCCCAACAAACCCAGACATTGTGCTCAGATCAATAAACTGGCACACTGGGTAGTGATGCTGTTGCTAACAACTGATCTAATTAATGCAGGATTTAAAAAAGAAAAGGTTTTTAAAGATTTTATTATGCACCACAAAGCTCCAAATCATTATAATTTCCATTTTAAATACTTACATATATTGAAATGCATATAGGAAATATTTGGTCAATTTTTTTTGATACTGAAGCACTAGATGAAAGTATATGTGTGTGTGTATATATATATATAGGGCAAAATATCTTCACACCTGATTCTTTTTACAAGCCCTTACACACTGCAAATGCATATGAGAGACCGCTCTGATTACACAGCATCACTTTCAACTTGGTTTTTGCCAGCTATTATCCTTAACTTTACAAAACCCCTACCATAATCCATTATATTTTGGCCTAGATTATTAATCCATACAATTTTCTTTCATTGTTTGTCTGGTCTGTTGAAACAATTGACCCTGCAAAGCAAAATCATTAACAAATCCCATCAACCTATTTATCATTTCATTCGAATCAATAATATTTCTACAGATATTATCAAATTGAGCAAAGTCAAATATACTAAAAAGGCACTAAAATCACAAGGAATGAAAAGTGCTTTGAAACTATTTCATTCAACTGAATTCAAAACTCATTTAGATCTGAAATAGAGGGGAAAAAATCAGAAGTAAACACATTAAATAAGTATATGACAACATGGGAAGCAAAGAGTTCCACAGAAGGATTTTATAGCTAAATTTAAAAAAAAAAAAAAAACACAAAAAAAACCCAAAAAACAAACAAACCAAAAAAACCCACCACGGTCCAAAAGTTACCATGCAATTATAAAAATGAAAATATACAGAAAATTTGTATTGGGTTTCTATGACAAAGTTTTGGTAGCAGAGAGGGGCTACAAGGGTGGCTTCTCTGAGAAGCTGCTAAAAGCTTCCACTACCTCTGCCAATGCCAGTCAGCTCCAAGACTGACCCACCACCAGCCAAGCTCATCAACGACAGTGGTCGGGCCTCTGGGATAACAGAAGGAAGAAAAAAAGTTATTGCACAGATGTAATTGCATTGAGAAATAAGAATATGTGAGGGAAAACTCAGCACATACCAAGGTCAGTGAAGGAGAGGCTGAGGGTGCTCCAGACACTGGAGCCAAAATTCCCCTGCAGCCCATAGTGAAGAAGGCTGTGCCCCTGAAGCCCATGGTGGAGCAGAAATCCACCTACAGCCTTTACACGAGCCCCACACTAGAGCAGGTGGATGCCCAAGAGACAGATGTGACCCCATGGGAAGCCTGTGGCGGAACAGGCTGCTGGCAGGACTTGTGGCCCCATGGGAGACCCATACTGGAGCAGCCTGTTCCTGAAGCAATGTGCTCCACGTTAAAAAAAAAACAAAAGGGACCCATGCTGGAGCAGTTTGTGAAGAACTGTTACCAGTGGGAAAGACTCATCTGAGAAGTTCATGGAGGGCTGCCTCCTGGGGGAGGGGCTCCACACTGGTGCAGGGGAAGGACTCCTCTGCCTGAGGAGAAAGCAGCAGCAGAAACAACACGTGATGAACTCACTGTTAACCTCCATTCCCAGTCTCCCTGTGCCGCTTGCTGAGGGGAGGTGGTAGAGAATCAGGACTAAATTTAAGCCCAGGAAGGGAGGAGGGAGAGGGTAGGGCGGGATGGGAAGGTGTTTTTAGGATTTGTTTTACTTCTCATTATCCTGCTCTGACCCTGATTGGTAATAAATTCAGTTAATTTTCCTAAGTCTGGTTTGCCTGTGATGGCATTTAGTGAGTGATCTCCCCCTGTTCTTATCTTGCCCCCTGAGCCTGCCGTTATATTTTCTCTCTGTCTAACTGAGGAGGCATTTGTGGGCACCTGGGATCCAGTCCAGGTAAAACCACGATAAAATAGTACGTAAAATTTTACAGGTAAATGTCACCAGATTGTTATCTTTAAAACGCTCCCCAAATGAACCTGATTATCATTAGAAGAATACTGCTGACAACAAAAACATTTAAAAATGCATGGTAACTTTTTATCTCTACTCTTGCTCCTTATAAACTAATTTTAAAATGAAATGTGTACAGGACTGATAAAGACACGGAAGCATGTGCAACCCTTCTGCACAATTCTGAGATATGGAAACTGGATATTTAGTCTTAAACCCTGCTATCGGATTATGTTTGAGACTTACATATTTCATAGCAGCTAAACTGATATGGTCAAAATAGTCATTAACTCCAGATACCAGAAATTCTAATAGCAACAACTGCAGAATTTACCTGAGACTGACAGTAAAACATATTGCTAGCTAGGAGTAGGATCAAACTGTACAGAAGATATCTGAAATATCTCTTTGGAATGCCTTAGGTAAAGATTTTGGTTAAACACATTCCTTGCTTGTAGCCATTACGTGTTGAGAGAAGAAATGTGCTGTTTTCATATGGAAGCTAGCTAGCAAAGAAACCTTTTCACGTTTATATATCCTATAAAACTTTTCTCTGCACAAAAAGCAAAAGTAAAGGAAAGCCGAAACACTACAATGATGGCTATAGTGCAACCAGATCCGCACATAGTGGGGGGAAAAAAAAGTCCCTGAAATAAACTAAAGGTTATCTAGGTCTACAAAAAAAGCAAAGATGGGACTACACAGGTTTCAATACAAACTGATTTAAAACAGCCCATGAATCTGGATACTCATCTGGAGGATCAGTCAAAATCATGCCATGCTTTGAGCTGGATGGGACCTCTGGAAGTCGTCTGGTCATTTTCCTGCTCAAAACAGAGACAACTTTGAAGCTGCATCAGTCTGCTCAGTATCATACCCAAGGCAGCCTTTCTGGGGTAGTGGTCTACTAAAAAAAATTGTTTCCCATCACCCAATCAAAATGTCTCTTGTTAAAACGCATCTGGCCACCTCCTCCTTCCTCTGCGTATGTCTTAAGAAGTCTTTGTCTTTTCTACAACCCCCACCCATCAGGTAGTTCAAGTCCACTCAAACCACTGCCCGCTGCTGAGTGCAGCAGCAGCAGCAAAGCTGACACACACAGAGCCATCTCCGTCACCTTGCTGTAACCCTATCACACCTTTGGCTGAACAGCTACACAGCTACACATTTAACACTGGAAACACGTATTTGAGATGACAGCATCAGCCTAGAAGTCCAGTATCTAGAACACACTCACTATGAAACCATTTCATCAAAGGGAAAGAGAGACCTTTCTATCCCTGCCTTCATCACCTTCATCGCACACAGACATACATTCTATTCAAGTTATGAATTCAAGTTATGCCTTCAGTTACTCTTGTATATAACCACCCTTAGGATCATGAAATCAGTGGTCAGGTAGAGTATTCATTTCTCTGTTTTTACCTCATTTTTCATAGGTTCGGTGTTCTCTTGAGAGGTAATTAAGCACATACTGCAACTGACGTTAATTCTTCAAATTCACTCCCCTCAGTTCTACCCAGGCACTCCCCAGAAATGGCCAAAACATCCACATTCCTTATAAGAATGTTGTGCTTCAAAATCCATTTGAAACAATGGTTTCTTAGGCAATTGCTAGAAAAAATATTTAATTTATAAACTCAAGGTATTTGATCATTGTTGTAACAGGAAAAGACTATTCACCAACTCTGTTCCCTGGTTAACCAATGGATAATATAGTTGCAGTTATGTCACTGGAAAATTGACTGTAAACACAAGGGAAATATGAAATAAGAGTAATCACAAGAGGAGAATATAATTCTGGGCTACATAAAAGTTTAAAAATGGAACAGTCTTCCTTTCACACACCATTTCAGGTTTCTTACGGCTGACAGGGTATTAAATTACTGCAAGACAAAAATGAAGATTCCAGACAACTCTGGATGCTGGGCATTGCTTCTATGAAAACAATCTTCTCAATGTACCAGTGGTTTCACCCCAATCAATGGCAATGCAATTCAAGTGAAAAAGAAAAGAATGAAAAAAACCTCACATTAGGAGAATGCCAAAACATTTGACACATATTAAATTTTATGTTGCTATGCAACATTATCCAAAGAATTCTGCTGGTGCTAGTGCTGCAATAGCATACTTGAACTTAAAATGTTACATGCAACCTTGAGAAGGACAAAGAAGGGGAAAGTCAGAAACAAAGAGAAAAATATGAACATAAATCATCAGTGAAAAATACAGTGTCGTAAAGCAAATGTTCAAATAATATGCTGAACTCACATTGTCCCTGGGATTTTCAACACATTACAACACACACTCCAGCAAAATTCCCATGAAGCTACTCAGTAACCATTTAGTGTCTTGTCTTTAGACCTTGTCTGTGCAATTTGGGAGCACCAAGCATAGCAAGGGACAAGACAGATTGTTCAACCTCTGCTACTCCACTTCTGAACAGTGAGATGTGAAGGTCCACCATGACGGGAACAGAAGAACAACTCACCTCAGAAATAATCTGGAAGAACGTTCTGGTTTTTAATGTATTACAAACAGAAAACAGAGGGATAAATTTTGTTCTATAAAAGCAGTCAAACTCTCCTCTGTTGGAACTTCAAGAGACATCCTGAATACCCCAAGATACTGCAGTCAAGCCAAGTCTTTGCATCTCTGCCTTCAAGTTCTTATTATATATTCTTCACACATAATCTTCACTCAGAATATTCAACCCAAAGGCAAATAAACTGAGAAGACATTACAAACACTACTATTTTCTTCACCTTTCTAAAGGCAAAAGCTGAGAGACAGTAAGTCTGACAACACTAACATACGAAAGACTATGACTGTATTAAGTTTAGGACTAGAATTTAAGAGAAGTAGGAAATGAGATGATGAGATTCTCACCTGTTCCTTGCATTATTTCGCATTCCTTTGTTTCTGTTACAGCAGCATGAAAATTAGATCCCATAAGCGGTAATTCTTTCAGTTGCAGCACTTAACCCCACCACTGCCAAATCCTGGTATTTGTCTTATACAATATTCTGACTACTCCTCTTGGTTTAGTAGGGTTAGTAAGGAGGATGAAGCCTCTCTCCAATCAAACAACAAATGACAAAGTGAGACTGCTGCCACCGTCATAAAACATTTTCTTAATTGCCTTTCACAAAGTATCTTTGGCAGTAAAACTCCAATACCTCCATTCCCCCGAGAGGCTGGAACAGTCAAATAATTAACAAAGCTTTTCTGACTGCAATAAATAATATAGTACCTAATGAATAGATATAAATGTAACCCATTTTCATTACAAACCAGATTCTGCTTGGATAACTTGGATTGACTGAATTAGGTTGAATATTAAAAGCCCTTTAATGGAAATTTCAAAGGAGGAAAAGAATAGGGTAGCACAATTATCTGAAATGGCTGCTTCCATGTTGAGTGGGTCTTAAGTCTCTTTTTGTCTGCATATGGACAAGAACATAGCTGAAGGGACTCAGAACAATGGAATACATTTCTTTTGATATTATTTTTTAGCATAAACTTTTGACAAGATTTAGAAAATCAAATACATTAAGTTTAAGAGGATTTTAAAAATTAAAAGCTTATGTCTAATAATATTTCATATACTTTAATTAGCTCTTGTCAGTTTATTACATACATAATTTTGTAGCACCAAGCTACATTTTTTTATCCACTTTTCATATATGCTGTTTTTCTATGCTCATCATCTCAAGGAACAAAAGGTGAGATCCCACTTCCCCCCTCCTTCCTTCCTGTTAGTAAACACTAACTGACCCTTACCTACTTGAGCAATTTAAATGCCTGTTATCCTACAGCATCAACTTCTCCTTTGTGTGGAAATAATTTAGATCAGTGATTTACAATGTAACCCCAATCCTTATATATAGTCCTATATATAATCCTTATATACAGTCTTTATTGGATCATCATCTTAAAGCAAGCACTGAGGTTCCACTATTTGCAGGGCTAAGTTATGTGTCCCTTTTTCATCATGGTTTGTCCAGCAGATCAGTTTTCAGGTTTCAGGAAGAAATTCTATCACCCTAATACAACCCTTAATGTCTATGGCAACAAAATTGGGATTTAACAGCCCGCTGGATCATAACATCTCACTCCTTTAGAACATGGTAACTGGGTGACAACTTACTAATGTAATGTATCACCTGAGGAAGCACAACCCCACATGGTCTGCAGTGGAAAAAAAGCAACAATGGACTGTAAAGCAAGCAGATGGTCAAAGTACCTCACCTGACACACGTTATACAGATACTTCATTTCATTTCCACTGTTATTCAGAAGAACAATTGTTTCACAACATTAACCAGAGTTTATAGGAGAGCAAAATCCCCACACCATCTCAAGAGCTGTCCTGCATCACACAGCCCATGCCTCCACAACTGTACCCCTTAAAGCACAGCCCCGGGCAGCTGAAGTGCTCGTCCCCCTGCACCAACAGCCTGCTCTTGTTCTCAGGGTGCTCTGTCACAGCTGGGACTGCAACAATTCCTTTGGATGAAAAGGCACTGATGAGATTTTATGAGGCAGTGAACCTCACAGGAGACACAGCAAAACATTTTTAGAAATACTGCTATGGAAGTATTCAGTATTAGACTTCAGTACTACAAAGTTAGTAAAGTACCAATATAATGATTCTCTTAAGTCTTTTTAGGCTCTTTTGATGTAGAAGAAGTAGTTAGAAAGAAGTAGCAAAGGCTATGTTTACAGATAGATCCATAAAGTATAATACTTCTACTTGCTTTCTGAAGCCTGAATTTTATTCATCACCTGCCATTACTCCCACACACAAATGAGATTAAGAGATATTAATTAGGACATCTGCATGTGTTTACATTCATGGCAACTTGATAATGTTTCTCAATACAAATTATCTTTAATGTATGCACACTGTAAAATTTAGAATACTGCTTTCCCTTTTTGCTCATTTTGTCACTAAATGCTATGAAAAGGAGCTTAATGTTCAGCTGGCATTCAAATTTTTATGTTATTCCTTCTGTAGTATAAGCTCTAATCTTTACTGCACTATAAGTCCAGTCTAACAATAATGATCTAGATCTGCCTGAAGAATTGAAGACCTAATATATAAATTGACACTCATTCAGAATTATCAGCATTTGAAACCTTCTCATCACAATTATTCATGTAAATTAAAGATCACATGTGCTTAAGTAGATTTTCCATCAATTTAAAATAATTTTCTAACAGCCCAGGCAGGAACAAGCATAAACCATTTCAATACAGAATGTACTTTTCATAATTACCATAAATAACTGAAAGGCATAGATCTGGAGTTCTGCTATACAAACATGAGTGAACACTGCCTACACAACAACCCAATTCAAGCATTTCATTGTTTATTTATGCAACTTTTCTTGTACACAAAGGGCACAATGGGTAAAGTACCAAACAAAGGGCTCCTGCTTTGAGTCTGAGAAAGGCCAGTACAGAAACAAGGCACAGGAGCAGACACAGAGCAGTGCACGCTGTGTAAGGAAGAAACAGCAACTGCACAGATAGGGCTCGGGGTTTGGTGTAAGGGAGGGAGACAACCTGGAGAACAGTAACCAGAGAGGGTCTTTCAAGCAAAGACTGACCCATGAAACATTGGAGCTGGCAGGAGCAAGGGTTAGACACCAAGCAAAGCTTCTCCGGCCACAGGCATAGCTGGTGGAGGGTATGAGCAACAGGGGAAAAAATGCCTCGGAATACAGAGATCGAAAACCTGAACTTGGCTGAAGAAAAACTATTTAAAGTTAAGATTTAATATGCTGATTGAAAAACTAAGGAAACCACAAGACTCTTGAATCTTTTAAGAATCTCAAGCATTTATGCCAGTTACTTTGCTGCTGTATAGTCCAAGATAGTGAAGTTTTCTTGCCTTGAAAAATATTTTCCTTTATCAGATACCACATTATTTACACAGCTTGACAAATATTTATATTAAAAAAAAAGATTATTGAAAATCAAATGGTTTCACTTTAAAAGATGACATTTGAAATCTGTGTTTTAATATCAGCAGTCACAGCCTAAGACTAGCTGGACACAAAGGCTGCAAGTAGCTATTAACCCTGCCATCTTGGGCACAAGTATTTTTTCCTACCCATAACTGCTTCTGTGCTTTTCAGGTTTTCACTCAGAAGAACATTGCTTATCCAGAAAAACTGTTCTTTTTTACCCAGAAAAATCTTTCATTTTTATCCAGAAAAATCTTTCTTTTTGCAGAATACTTGCAGCTGTTAGTTTCAAACCAGCACCTTCACATTTAAAAATAAAGATACTGCAGATACCAAGGCAAGGTATGCTAGACACAAGTAAGGAAGGTTCCTAACTCCACACCACTATCACTTTAGAGCTAGTAACACTGCTCCCTTCTTTCAATCTATGAATCTCTTGCTAGCAATAATATTGAGGGGAAAAAAAAAAACACGAGAGTTCTCTGCTGGTTTAGGAACTGGCTGGAGGGCCGGGCCCAGAGAGTGCTGGTGAACGGGGCTGCATCCAGCTGGCGGCCGGTCACTAGTGGTGTCCCCCAGGGATCAGTGTTGGGCCCAGTCCTGTTTAACATCTTTATTGATGATTTAGATGAGGGGATTGAGACATCGTCAGTAAATTTGCTGATGACACCAAGTTGGGAGGGAGTGTCAACCTGCTGGAAGGCAGGAGGGCTCTGCAGAGGGATCTGGATAGACTGGAGAGATGGGCTGATTCCAATGGGATGAGGTTCAACAAGGCCAAGTGCCGGGTCCTGCACTTTGGCCACAGCAACCCCCTGCAGTGCTACAGGCTGGGCACAGAGTGGCTGGAAAGCAGCCAGACAGAAAGGGACCTGGGGGTGCTGATTGACAGGAAGCTCAACATGAGCCA